>CAWUFW010013824.1:0-450381 GCA_963921515.1 Calotriton arnoldi | reverse complement strand
TGTAGCCTTTCGTTCAGTTACATTATTGCTCAGAATCTCTGTACTAGGGTGAATGTATGACATTGTTCTGCATTCTGTCCATCAACTGTTGTTTTTGCATTTGTCACCCCGAGTGGGACGGGTATGCCCAGACGTGGGTCCCGTGCTCTCCATGCCACTGGAATCAAGCTATCCTGGCTGAAGAGGGGTGAAACCCCGAAACCGGTCATAGGATGCTTGTTTCCAGTCCAGGGAGGACCTGGCCTGGCAGTTCGGGCTGGACTGTTCCCATGAGGCACAGGGTCAAGACTGATTTGCATATGGCTGGGTTCAAACTGGAATGGCATGGTGAGCAAAAAAACGATGGATTTAGGCCCAGATCTCTGTACTAGGGTGAATGTATGACATTGTTCTGCATTCTGTCCATCAACTGTTGTTTTTGCATTTGTCACCCCGAGTGGGACGGGTATGCCCAGACGTGGGTCCCGTGCTCTCCATGCCACTGGAATCAAGCTATCCTGGCTGAAGAGGGGTGAAACCCCGAAACCGGTCCTAGGATGCTTGTTTCCAGTCCAGGGAGGACCTGGCTTGGCAGTTCGGGCTGGACTGTTCCCATGAGGCACAGGGTCAAGACTGATTTGCATATGGCTGGGTTCAAACTGGAATGGCATGGTGAGCAAAAAAACGATGGATTTAGGCCCAGATCTCTGTACTAGGGTGAATGTATGACATTGTTCTGCATTCTGTCCATCAACTGTTGTTTTTGCATTTGTCACCCCGAGTGGGACGGGTATGCCCAGACGTGGGTCCCGTGCTCTCCATGCCACTGGAATCAAGCTATCCTGGCAGAAGAGGGCTGAAACCCCGAAACCGGTCCTAGGATGCTTGTTTCCAGTCCAGGGAGGACCTGGCTTGGCAGTTCGGGCTGGACTGTTCCCATGAGCACAGGGTCAAGACTGATTTGCATATGGCTGGGTTCAAACTGGAATGGCATGGTGAGCAAAAAAACGATGGATTTAGGCCCAGATCTCTGTACTAGGGTGAATGTATGACATTGTTCTGCATTCTGTCCATCAACTGTTGTTTTTGCATTTGTCACCCCGAGTGGGACGGGAATGCCCAGACGTGGGTCCCGTGCTCTCCATGCCACTGGAATCAAGCTATCCTGGCTGAAGAGGGGTGAAACCCCGAAACCGGTCCTAGGATGCTTGTTTCCAGTCCAGGGAGGACCTGGCCTGGCAGTTCGGGCTGGACTGTTCCCATGAGGCACAGGGTCAAGACTGATTTGCATATGGCTGGGTTCAAACTGGAATGGCATGGTGAGCAAAAAAACGATGGATTTAGGCCCAGATCTCTGTACTGAGGGTGAATGTATGACATTGTTCTGCATTCTGTCCATCAACTGTTGTTTTTGCATTTGTCACCCCGAGTGGGACGGGTATGCCCAGACGTGGGTCCCGTGCTCTCCATGCCACTGGAATCAAGCTATCCTGGCTGAAGAGGGGTGAAACCCCGAAACCGGTCCTAGGATGCTTGTTTCCAGTCCAGGGAGGACCTGGCTTGGCAGTTCGGGCTGGACTGTTCCCATGAGGCACAGGGTCAAGACTGATTTGCATATGGCTGGGTTCAAACTGGAATGGCATGGTGAGCAAAAAAACGATGGATTTAGGCCCAGATCTCTGTACTAGGGTGAATGTATGACATTGTTCTGCATTCTGTCCATCAACTGTTGTTTTTGCATTTGTCACCCCGAGTGGGACGGGTATGCCCAGACGTGGGTCCCGTGCTCTCCATGCCACTGGAATCAAGCTATCCTGGCTGAAGAGGGTGAAACCCCGAAACCGGTCCTAGGATGCTTGTTTCCAGTCCAGGGAGGACCTGGCTTGGCAGTTCGGGCTGGACTGTTCCCATGAGGCACAGGGTCAAGACTGATTTGCATATGGCTGGGTTCAAACTGGAATGGCATGGTGAGCAAAAAACGATGGATTTAGGCCCAGATCTCTGTACTGGGGTGAATGTATGACATTGTTCTGCATTCTGTCCATCAACTGTTGTTTTTGCATTTGTCACCCCGAGTGGGACGGGTATGCCCAGACGTGGGTCCCGTGCTCTCCATGCCACTGGAATCAAGCTATCCTGGCTGAAGAGGGGTGAAACCCCGAAACCGGTCCTAGGATGCTTGTTTCCAGTCCAGGGAGGACCTGGCTTGGCAGTTCGGGCTGGACTGTTCCCATGAGGCACAGGGTCAAGACTGATTTGCATATGGCTGGGTTCAAACTGGAATGGCATGGTGAGCAAAAAAACGATGGATTTAGGCCCAGATCTCTGTACTAGGGTGAATGTATGACATTGTTCTGCATTCTGTCCATCAACTGTTGTTTTTGCATTTGTCACCCCGAGTGGGACGGGTATGCCCAGACGTGGGTCCCGTGCTCTCCATGCCACTGGAATCAAGCTATCCTGGCTGAAGAGGGGTGAAACCCGAAACCGGTCCTAGGATGCTTGTTTCCAGTCCAGGGAGGACCTGTCTTGGCAGTTCGGGCTGGACTGTTCCCATGAGGCACAGGGTCAAGACTGATTTGCATATGGCTGGGTTCAAACTTGAATGGCATGGTGAGCAAAAAAACGATGGATTTAGGCCCAGATCTCTGTACTAGGGTGAATGTATGACATTGTTCTGCATTCTGTCCATCAACTGTTGTTTTGCATTTGTCACCCTGAGTGGGACGGGTATGCCCAGACGTGGGTCCCGTGCTCTCCATGCCACTGGAATCAAGCTATCCTGGCTGCAGAGGGGTGAAACCCCGAAACCGGTCCTAGGATGCTTGTTTCCAGTCCAGGGAGGACCTGGCTTGGCAGTTCGGGCTGGACTGTTCCCATGAGGCACAGGGTCAAGACTGATTTGCATATGGCTGGGTTCAAACTGGAATGGCATGGTGAGCAAAAAAACGATGGATTTAGGCCCAGATCTCTGTATTAGGGTGAATGTATGACATTGTTCTGCATTCTGTCCATCAACTGTTGTTTTTGCATTTGTCACCCCGAGTGGGACGGGTATGCCCAGACGTGGGTCCCGTGCTCTCCATGCCACTGGAATCAAGCTATCCTGGCTGAAGAGGGGTGAAACCCCGAAACCGGTCCTAGGATGCTTGTTTCCAGTCCAGGGAGGACCTGGCTTGGCAGTTAGGGCTGGACTGTTCCCATGAGGCACAGGGTCAAGACTGATTTGCATATGGCTGGGTTCAAACTGGAATGGCATGGTGAGCAAAAAAGACGATGGATTTAGGCCCAGATCTTTGTACTAGGGTGAATGTATGACATTTTTCTGCATTCTGTCCATCAACTGTTGTTTTTGCATTTGTCACCCCGAGTGGGACGGGTATGCCCAGACGTGGGTAGCGTGCTCTCCATGCCACTGGAATCAAGCTATCCTGGCTGAAGAGGGGTGAAACCCCGAAACCGGTCCTAGGATGCTTGTTTCCAGTCCAGGGAAGACCTGGCTTGGCAGTTCGGGCTGGACTGTTCCCATGAGGCACAGGGTCAAGACTGATTTGCATATGGCTGGGTTCAAACTGGAATGGCATGGTGAGCAAGAAAACGATGGATTTAGGCCCAGATCTCTGTACTAGGGTGAATGTATGACATTGTTCTGCAATCTGTCCATCAACTGTTGTTTTTGCATTTGTCACCCCGAGTGGGACGGGTATGCCCAGACGTGGGTCCCGTGCTCTCCATGCCACTGGAATCAAGCTATCCTGGCTGAAGAGGGGTGAAACCCCGAAACCGGACCTAGGATGCTTGTTTCCAGTTCAGGGAGGACCTGGCTTGGCAGTTCGGGCTGGACTGTTCCCATGAGGCACAGGGTCAAGACTGAATAAAATAAAAAAATGGAGGCAGCACCAGGGATGAAGTCACAATAGTCAATATGTCTTTATTCTGTCTGTAGGTTAAAACAACAGGACATACAGCCAACAGCTGTTTCGTTCCTTTTAAGGAACTTCATCAGTGCAAGAGATTTCTGCATCAGACAAGTCCCACTTTCAGAATCAAGGCGATGGTCAGCCCAAGGTTGTAGAGAAGTGTAATGTCAAATTCCGGCCGGAGCTTGTTGCTCTTTTTCACTGCTGGTCTGGGCGTATTTATGGCCGCCGCAATACGAGGCTCTTCTGATTGTAACGACTGGAGTGGATTTTGACTCCATTCGTCCAGGAGTGACGCTGGTAGCTATACACTACTGTCTTCTGACTCCTTAGAACTACCTTTTGTTCAGATTTTTATGGACGTACGCCACCTACAAATTAATATGTGCATTCCGGTGCGGGGGATATTTTGAACGCAATCACAAATCTGCATGTTCGGATCCTTATGATTATTTAATAACGTAGTACTCTGTCAGATATCTGTGGGGAGTTATTACAGACAACAGACGTCAGTCGGAATATTATACCGACACTATATAGGGACACTCACGTGCTCCGGCCGGAATTTGACATTACATTCTCTACAACCTTGGGCTGACCATCGCCTTGATTCTGAAAGTGGGACTTGTTCGATACAGAAATCTCTTGCCCTGATGAAGTTCCTTTAAAAGGAACGAAACGCGTTGGCTGTTGTCCTGTTGTTTGTAACCTAAAGAAGAATAAAGACATATTGACTATTGTGACTTCATCCCTGGTGCTGCCTACATTTTTTTATTTTGTCATTTCTGGATTTCCAGTGAGACCCAACTGCAGCCAGGTCTCGGAGGATACGGGCTGACGAGGACTATAAGATACTGCCTAGGAGCTTATTACAAACTGAGAGTGACCAAGCGTAGTAGTTCAGCTGCAGTGTTTGCATGAGTACAGGGTCAAGACTGATTTGCATATGGCTGGGTTCAAACTGGAATGGCATGGTGAGCAAAAAAACAACAGATTTAGGCCCAGATCTCTGTACTAGGGTGAATGTATGACATTGTTCTGCATTCTGTCCATCAACTGTTGTTTTTGCATTTGTCACCCCAAGTGGGACGGGTATGCCCAGACGTGGGTCCCGTGCTCTCCATGCCACTGGAATCAAGCTATCCTGGCTGAGGAGGGGTGAAACCCCGAAACCGGTCATAGGATGCTTGTTTCCAGTCCAGGGAGGACCTGGCCTGGCAGTTCGGGCTGGACTGTTCCCATGAGGCACAGGGTCAAGACTGATTTGCATATGGCTGGGTTCAAACTGGAATGGCATGGTGAGCAAAAAAACGATGGATTTAGGCCCAGATCTCTGTACTAGGGTGAATGTATGACATTGTTCTGCATTCTGTCCATCAACTGTTGTTTTTGCATTTGTCACCCCGAGTGGGACGGGTATGCCCAGACGTGGGTCCCGTGCTCTCCATGCCACTGGAATCAAGCTATCCTGGCTGAAGAGGGGTGAAACCCCGAAACCGGACCTAGGATGCTTGTTTCCAGTCCAGGGAAGACCTGGCTTGGCAGTTCGGGCTGGACTGTTCCCATGAGGCACAGGGTCAAGACTGATTTGCATATGGCTGGGTTCAAACTGGAATGGCATGGTGAGCAAAAAAACGATGGATTTAGGCCCAGATCTCTGTACTAGGGTGAATGTATGACATTGTTCTGCATTCTGTCCATCAACTGTTGTTTTTGCATTTGTCACCCCGAGTGGGACGGGTATGCCCAGACGTGGGTCCCGTGCTCTCCATGCCACTGGAATCAAGCTATCCTGGAAGAAGAGGCTGAAACCCTGAAACCGGTCCTAGAATGCTTGTTTCCAGTCCAGGGAGGACCTGGCTTGGCAGTTCGGGCTGGACTGTTCCCATGAGCACAGGGTCAAGACTGATTTGCATATGGCTGGGTTCAAACTGGAATGGCATGGTGAGCAAAAAAACGATGGATTTAGGCCCAGATCTCTGTACTAGGGTGAATGTATGACATTGTTCTGCATTCTGTCCATCAACTGTTGTTTTTGCATTTGTCACCCCGAGTGGGACGGGAATGCCCAGACGTGGGTCCCGTGCTCTCCATGCCACTGGACTCAAGCTATCCTGGCTGAAGAGGGGTGAAACCCCGAAACCGGTCCTAGGATGCTTGTTTCCAGTCCAGGGAGGACCTGGCCTGGCAGTTCGGGCTGGACTGTTCCCATGAGTCACAGGGTCAAGACTGATTTGCATATGGCTGGGTTCAAACTGGAATGGCATGGTGAGCAAAAAAACGATGGATTTAGGCCCAGATCTTTGTACTGAGGGTGAATGTATGACATTGTTCTGCATTCTGTCCATCAACTGTTGTTTTTGCATTTGTCACCCCGAGTGGGACGGGTATGCCCAGACGTCGGTACCGTGCTCTCTATGCCACTGGAATCAAGCTATCCTGGCTGAAGAGGGGTGAAACCCCGAAACCGGTCCTAGGATGCTTGTTTCCAGTCCAGGGAGGACCTGGCTTGGCAGTTCGGGCTGGACTGTTCCCATGAGGCACAGGGTCAAGACTGATTTGCATATGGCTGGGTTCAAACTGGAATGGCATGGTGAGCAAAAAAACGATGGATTTAGGCCCAGATCTCTGTACTAGGGTGAATGTATGACATTGTTCTGCATTCTGTCCATCAACTGTTGTTTTTGCATTTGTCACCCCGAGTGGGACGGGTATGCCAAGACGTGGGTCGCGTGCTCTCCATGCCACTGGAATCAAGCTATCCTGGCTGAAGAGGGGTGAAACCCCGAAACCGGACCTAGGATGCTTGTTTCCAGTCCAGGGAGGACCTGGCTTGGCAATTCGGGCTGGACTGTTCCCATGAGGCACAGGGTCAAGACTGATTTGCATATGGCTGGGTTCAAACTGGAATGGCATGGTGAGCAAAAAAACGATGGATTTAGGCCCAGATCTCTGTACTAGGGTGAATGTATGACATTGTTCTGCATACTGTCCATCAACTGTTGTTTTTGCATTTGTCACCCCGAGTGGGACGGGTATGCCCAGACATGGGTCCCGTGCTCTCCATGCCACTGGAATCAAGCTATCCTGGCTGAAGAGGGGTGAAACCCCGAAACCGGTCCTAGGATGCTTGTTTCCAGTCCAGGGAGAACCTGGCTTGGCAGTTCGGGCTGGAGTGTTCCCATGAGGCACAGGGTCAAGACTGATTTGCATATGGCTGGGTTGAAACTGGAATGGCATGGTGAGCAAAAAAAAGATGGATTTAGGCCCAGATCTCTGTACTAGGGTGAATGTATGACATTGTTCTGCATTCTGTCCATCAACTGTTGTTTTTGCATTTGTCACCCCGAGTGGGACGGGTATGCCCAGACGTGGGTCCCTTGCTCTCCATGCCACTGGAATCAAGCTATCCTGGATGAAGAGGGGTGAAACCCCGAAACCGGACCTAGGATGCTTGTTTCCAGTCCAGGGAGGACCTGGCTTGGCAGTTCGGGCTGGACTGTTCCCATGAGGCACAGGGTCAAGACTGATTTGCATATGGCTGGGTTCAAACTGGAATGGCATGGTGAGCAAAAAACGATGGATTTAGGCCCAGATCTCTGTACTAGGGTGAATGTATGACATTGTTCTGCATTCTGTCCATCAACTGTTGTTTTTGCATTTGTCACCCCGAGTGGGACGGGTATGCCCAGACGTGGGTCCCGTGCTCTCCATGCCACTGGAATCAAGCTATCCTGGCTGAAGAGGGGTGAAACCCGAAACCGGTCCTAGGATGCTTGTTTCCAGTCCAGGGAGGACCTGGCTTGGCAGTTCGGGCTGGACTGTTCCCATGAGGCACAGGGTCAAGACTGATTTGCATATGGCTGGGTTCAAACTGGAATGGCATGGTGAGCAAAAAAACGATGGATTTAGGCCCAGATCTCTGTACTAGGGTGAATGTATGACATTGTTCTGCATTCTGTCCATCAACTGTTGTTTTGCATTTGTCACCCTGAGTGGGACGGGTATGCCCAGACGTGGGTCCCGTGCTCTCCATGCCACTGGAATCAAGCTATCCTGGCTGCAGAGGGTGAAACCCCGAAACCGGTCCTAGGATGCTTGTTTCCAGTCCAGGGAGGACCTGGCTTGGCAGTTCGGGCTGGCCTGTTCCCATGAGGCACAGGGTCAAGACTGATTTGCATATGGCTGGGTTCAAACTGGAATGGCATGGTGAGCAAAAAACGATGGATTTAGGCCCAGATCTCTGTATTAGGGTGAATGTATGACATTGTTCTGCATTCTGTCCATCAACTGTTGTTTTTGCATTTGTCACCCCGAGTGGGACGGGTATGCCCAGACGTGGGTCCCGTGCTCTCCATGCCACTGGAATCAAGCTATCCTGGCTGAAGAGGGTGAAACCCCGAAACCGGTCCTAGGATGCTTGTTTCCAGTCCAGGGAGGACCTGGCTTGGCAGTTAGGGCTGGACTGTTCCCATGAGGCACAGGGTCAAGACTGATTTGCATATGGCTGGGTTCAAACTGGAATGGCATGGTGAGCAAAAAAACGATGGATTTAGGCCCAGATCTTTGTACTAGGGTGAATGTATGACATTTTTCTGCATTCTGTCCATCAACTGTTGTTTTTGCATTTGTCACCCCGAGTGGGACGGGTATGCCCAGACGTGGGTACCGTGCTCTCCATGCCACTGGAATCAAGCTATCCTGGCTGAAGAGGGGTGAAACCCCGAAACCGGTCCTAGGATGCTTGTTTCCAGTCCAGGGAAGACCTGGCTTGGCAGTTCGGGCTGGACTGTTCCCATGAGGCACAGGGTCAAGACTGATTTGCATATGGCTGGGTTCAAACTGGAATGGCATGATGAGCAAAAAAACGATGGATTTAGGCCCAGATCTCTGTACTAGGGTGAATGTATGACATTGTTCTGCATTCTGTCCATCAACTGTTGTTTTTGCATTTGTCACCCCGAGTGGGACGGGTATGCCAAGACGTGGGTCGCGTGCTCTCCATGCCACTGGAATCAAGCTATCCTGGCTGAAGAGGGTGAAACCCCGAAACCGGACCTAGGATGCTTGTTTCCAGTCCAGGGAGGACCTGGCTTGGCAATTCGGGCTGGACTGTTCCCATGAGGCACAGGGTCAAGACTGATTTGCATATGGCTGGGTTCAAACTGGAATGGCATGGTGAGCAAGAAAACGAATGATTTAGGCCCAGATCTCTGTACTAGGGTGAATGTATGACATTGTTCTGCAATCTGTCCATCAACTGTTGTTTTTGCATTTGTCACCCCGAGTGGGACGGGTATGCCCAGACGTGGGTCCCGTGCTCTCCATGCCACTGGAATCAAGCTATCCTGGCTGAAGAGGGGTGAAACCCCGAAACCGGACCTAGGATGCTTGTTTCCAGTTCAGGGAGGACCTGGCTTGGCAGTTCGGGCTGGACTGTTCCCATGAGGCACAGGGTCAAGACTGAATAAAATAAAAAATGGAGGCAGCACCAGGGATGAAGTCACAATAGTCAATATGTCTTTATTCTTCTTTAGGTTAAAACAACAGGACAACAGCCAACGCGTTTTGTTCCTTTTAAAGGAACTTCATCAGTGCAAGAGATTTCTGTATCGAACAAGTCCCACTTTCAGAATCAAGGCGATGGTCAGCCCAAGGTTGTAGAGAATGTAATGTCAAATTCCGGCCGGAGCTTGTTGCTCTTTTTCACTGCTGGTCTGGGCGTATTTATGGCCGCCGCAATACGAGGCTCTTCTGATTGTAACGACTGGAGTGGATTTTGACTCCATTCGTCCAGGGGTGACGCCGTTAGCTATACACTACTGTCTTCTGACTCCTTAGAACTACCTTTTGTTCAGATTTTTATGGACGTACGCCACCTACAAATTAATATGTGCATTCCGGTGCGGGGGATATTTTGAACGCAATCACAAATCTGCATGTTCGGATCCTTATGATTATTTAATAACGTAGTACTCTGTCAGATATCTGTGGGGAGTTATTACAGACAACAGACGTCAGTCGGAATATTATACCGACACTATATAGGGACACTCACGTGCTCCGGCCGGAATTTGACATTACATTCTCTACAACCTTGGGCTGACCATCGCCTTGATTCTGAAAGTGGGACTTGTTCGATACAGAAATCTCTTGCCCTGATGAAGTTCCTTTAAAAGGAACGAAACGCGTTGGCTGTTGTCCTGTTGTTTTAACCTAAAGAAGAATAAAGACATATTGACTATTGTGACTTCATCCCTGGTGCTGCCTCCATTTTTTTATTTTGTATTTCTGGATTTCCAGTGAGACCCAACTGCAGCAGGTCTCGGAGGATACGGGCACAGGACTATAAGATACTGTGGACATTAAAACTGAGGTGCCAAACGTATAGTCAGCTGCAGTTTTGCTATACAGGGTCAAGACTGATTTGCATATGGCTGGGTTCAAACTGGAATGGCGAGCAAAAAAACAACAGATTTAGGCCCAGATCTCTGTACTAGGGTGAATGTATGACATTGTTCTGCATTCTGTCCATCAACTGTTGTTTTTGCATTTGTCACCCCAAGTGGGACGGGTATGCCCAGACGTGGGTCCCGTGCTCTCCATGCCACTGGAATCAAGCTATCCTGGCTGAAGAGGGTGAAACCCGAAACCGGTCATAGGATGCTTGTTTCCAGTCCAGGGAGGACCTGGCCTGGCAGTTCGGGCTGGACTGTTCCCATGAGGCACAGGGTCAAGACTGATTTGCATATGGCTGGGTTCAAACTGGAATGGCAAGGTGAGCAAAAAAACGATGGATTTATGCCCAGATCTCTGTACTAGGGTGAATGTATGACATTGTTCTGCATTCTGTCCATCAACTGTTGTTTTGCATTTGTCACCCCGAGTGGGACGGGTATGCCCAGACGTGGGTCCCGTGCTCTCCATGCCACTGGAATCAAGCTATCCTGGCTGAAGAGGGGTGAAACCCGAAACCGGACCTAGGATGCTTGTTTCCAGTCCAGGGAGGACCTGGCTTGGCAATTCGGGCTGGACTGTTCCCATGAGGCACAGGGTCAAGACTGATTTGCATATGGCTGGGTTCAAACTGGAATGGCATGGTGAGCAAGAAAACGATGGATTTAGGCCCAGATCTCTGTACTAGGGTGAATGTATGACATTGTTCTGCAATCTGTCCATCAACTGTTGTTTTTGCATTTGTCACCCCGAGTGGGACGGGTATGCCCAGACGTGGGTCCCGTGCTCTCCATGCCACTGGAATCAAGCTATCCTGGCTGAAGAGGGGTGAAACCCCGAAACCGGACCTAGGATGCTTGTTTCCAGTTCAGGGAGGACCTGGCTTGGAAGTTCGGGCTGGACTGTTCCCATGAGGCACAGGGTCAAGACTGAATAAAATAAAAAAATGGAGGCAGCACCAGGGATGAAGTCACAATAGTCAATATGTCTTTATTCTTCTTTAGGTTAAAACAACAGGACAACAGCCAACGCGTTTCGTTCCTTTTAAAGGAACTTCATCAGTGCAAGAGATTTCTGTATCGAACAAGTCCCACTTTCAGAATCAAGGCGATGGTCAGCCCAAGGTTGTAGAGAATGTAATGTCAAATTCCGGCCGGAGCTTGTTGCTCTTTTTCACTGCTGGTCTGGGCGTATTTATGGCCGCCGCAATACGAGGCTCTTCTGATTGTAACGACTGGAGTGGATTTTGACTCCATTCGTCCAGGGGTGACGCCGGTAGCTATACACTACTGTCTTCTGACTCCTTAGAACTACCTTTTGTTCAGATTTTTATGGACGTACGCCACCTACAAATTAATATGTGCATTCCGGTGCGGGGGATATTTTGAACGCAATCACAAATCTGCATGTTCGGATCCTTATGATTATTTAATAACGTAGTACTCTGTCAGATATCTGTGGGGGAGTTATTACAGACAACAGACGTCAGTCGGAATATTATACCGACACTATATAGGGACACTCACGTGCTCCGGCCGGAATTTGACATTACATTCTCTACAACCTTGGGCTGACCATCGCCTTGATTCTGAAAGTGGGACTTGTTCGATACAGAAATCTCTTGCCCTGATGAAGTTCCTTTAAAAGGAACGAAATGCGTTGGCTGTTGTCCTGTTGTTTTAACCTAAAGAAGAATAAAGACATATTGACTATTGTGACTTCATCCCTGGTGCTGCCTCCATTTTTTTATTTTGTATTTCTGGATTTCCAGTGAGACCCAACTGCAGCAGGTCTCGGAGGATACGGGCACAGGACTATAAGATACTGTGGACATTAAAACTGAGGTGCCAAACGTATAGTCAGCTGCAGTTTTGCTATACAGGGTCAAGACTGATTTGCATATGGCTGGGTTCAAACTGGAATGGCGAGCAAAAAAACAACAGATTTAGGCCCAGATCTCTGTACTAGGGTGAATGTATGACATTGTTCTGCATTCTGTCCATCAACTGTTGTTTTTGCATTTGTCACCCCAAGTGGGACGGGTATGCCCAGACGTGGGTCCCGTGCTCTCCATGCCACTGGAATCAAGCTATCCTGGCTGAAGAGGGGTGAAACCCCGAAACTGGTCATAGGATGCTTGTTTCCAGTCCAGGGAGGACCTGGCCTGGCAGTTCGGGCTGGACTGTTCCCATGAGGCACAGGGTCAAGACTGATTTGCATATGGCTGGGTTCAAACTGGAATGGCATGGTGAGCAAAAAAACGATGGATTTAGGCCCAGATCTCTGTACTAGGGTGAATGTATGACATTGTTCTGCATTCTGTCCATCAACTGTTGTTTTTGCATTTGTCACCCCGAGTGGGACGGGTATGCCCAGACGTGGGTCCCGTGCTCTCCATGCCACTGGAATCAAGCTATCCTGGCTGAAGAGGGGTGAAACCCCGAAACCGGTCCTAGGATGCTTGTTTCCAGTCCAGGGAGGACCTGGCCTGGCAGTTCGGGCTGGACTGTTCCCATGAGTCACAGGGTCAAGACTGATTTGCATATGGCTGGGTTCAAACTGGAATGGCATGGTGAGCAAAAAACGATGGATTTAGGCCCAGATCTTTGTACTGAGGGTGAATGTATGACATTGTTCTGCATTCTGTCCATCAACTGTTGTTTTTGCATTTGTCACCCCGAGTGGGACGGGTATGCCCAGACGTCGGTACCGTGCTCTCTATGCCACTGGAATCAAGCTATCCTGGCTGAAGAGGGGTGAAACCCCGAAACCGGTCCTAGGATGCATGTTTCCAGTCCAGGGAGGACCTGGCTTGGCAGTTCGGGCTGGACTGTTCCCATGAGGCACAGGGTCAAGACTGATTTGCATATGGCTGGGTTCAAACTGGAATGGCATGGTGAGCAAAAAAACGATGGATTTAGGCCCAGATCTCTGTACTAGGGTGAATGTATGACATTGTTCTGCATTCTGTCCATCAACTGTTGTTTTTGCATTTGTCACCCCGAGTGGGACGGGGATGCCCAGACGTGGGTCCCGTGCTCTCCATGCCACTGGAATCAAGCTATCCTGGCTGAAGAGGGGTGAAACTCCGAAACCGGTCCTAGGATGCTTGTTTCCAGTCCAGGGAGGACCTGGCTTGGCAGTTCGGGCTGGACTGTTCCCATGAGGCACAGGGTCAAGACTGATTTGCATATGGCTGGGTTCAAACTGGAATGGCATGGTGAGCAAAAAACGATGGATTTAGGCCCAGATCTCTGTACTAGGGTGAATGTATGACATTGTTCTGCATTCTGTCCATCAACTGTTGTTTTTGCATTTGTCACCCCGAGTGGGACGGGTATGCCAAGACGTGGGTCGCGTGCTCTCCATGCCACTGGAATCAAGCTATCCTGGCTGAAGAGGGGTGAAACCCCGAAACCGGACCTAGGATGCTTGTTTCCAGTCCAGGGAGGACCTGGCTTGGCAATTCGGGCTGGACTGTTTCCATGAGGCACAGGGTCAAGACTGATTTGCATATGGCTGGGTTCAAACTGGAATGGCATGGTGAGCAAAAAAACAATGGATTTAGGCCCAGATCTCTGTACTAGGGTGAATGTATGACATTGTTCTGCATACTGTCCATCAACTGTTGTTTTTGCATTTGTCACCCCGAGTGGGACGGGTATGCCCAGACATGGGTCCCGTGCTCTCCATGCCACTGGAATCAAGCTATCCTGGCTGAAGAGGGGTGAAACCCCGAAACCGGTCATAGGATGCTTGTTTCTAGTCCAGGGAGGACCTGGCCTGGTAGTTCGGGCTGGACTGTTCCCATGAGGCACAGGGTCAAGACTGATTTGCATATGGCTGGGTTCAAACTGGAATGGCATGGTGAGCAAGAAAACGATGGATTTAGGCCCAGATCTCTGTACTAGGGTGAATGTATGACATTGTTCTGCATTCTGTCCATCAACTGTTGTTTTTGCATTTGTCACCCCAAGTGGGACGGGTATGCCCAGACGTGGGTCCCGTGCTCTCCATGCCACTGGAATCAAGCTATCCTGGCTGAAGAGGGGTGAAACCCCGAAACTGGTCCTAGGATGCTTGTTTCCAGTCCAGGGAGAACCTGGCTTGGCAGTTCGGGCTGGAGTGTTCCCATGAGGCACAGGGTCAAGACTGATTTGCATATGGCTGGGTTGAAACTGGAATGGCATGGTGAGCAAAAAAAAGATGGATTTAGACCCAGATCTCTGTACTAGGGTGAATGTATGACATTGTTCTGCATTCTGTCCATCAACTGTTGTTTTTGCATTTGTCACCCCGAGTGGGACGGGTATGCCCAGACGTGGGTCCCTTGCTCTCCATGCCACTGGAATCAAGCTATCCTGGCTGAAGAGGGGTGAAACCCCGAAACCGGACCTAGGATGCTTGTTTCCAGTCCAGGGAGGACCTGGCTTGGAAGTTCGGGCTGGACTGTTCCCATGAGGCACAGGGTCAAGACTGATTTGCATATGGCTGGGTTCAAACTGGAATGGCATGGTGAGCAAAAAAACGATGGATTTAGGCCCAGATCTCTGTACTAGGTTGAATGTATGACATTGTTCTGCATTCTGTCCATCAACTGTTGTTTTTGCATTTGTCACCCCGAGTGGGACGGGTATGCCCAGACGTGGGTCCCGTGCTCTCCATGCCACTGGAATCAAGCTATCCTGGCTGAAGAGGGTGAAACCCCGAAACCGGTCCTAGGATGCTTGTTTCCAGTCCAGGGAGGACCTGGCTTGGCAGTTCGGGCTGGACTGTTCCCATGAGGCACAGGGTCAAGACTGATTTGCATATGGCTGGGTTCAAACTGGAATGGCATGGTGAGCAAAAAAACGATGGATTTAGGCCCAGATCTCTGTACTAGGGTGAATGTATGACATTGTTCTGCATTCTGTCCATCAACTGTTGTTTTGCATTTGTCACCCTGAGTGGGACGGGTATGCCCAGACGTGGGTCCCGTGCTCACCATGCCACTGGAATCAAGCTATCCTGGCTGCAGAGGGGTGAAACCCTGAAACCGGTCCTAGGATGCTTGTTTCCAGTCCAGGGAGGACCTGGCTTGGCAGTTCGGGCTGGCCTGTTCCCATGAGGCACAGGGTCAAGACTGATTTGCATATGGCTGGGTTCAAACTGGAATGGCATGGTGAGCATAAAAACGATGGATTTAGGCCCAGATCTCTGTATTAGGGTGAATGTATGACATTGTTCTGCATTCTGTTCATCAACTGTTGTTTTTGCATTTGTCACCCCGAGTGGGACGGGTATGCCCAGACGTGGGTCCCGTGCTCTCCATGCCACTGGAATCAAGCTATCCTGGCTGAAGAGGGGTGAAACCCCGAAACCGGTCCTAGGATGCTTGTTTCCAGTCCAGGGAGGACCTGGCTTGGCAGTTAGGGCTGGACTGTTCCCATGAGGCACAGGGTCAAGACTGATTTGCATATGGCTGGGTTCAAACTGGAATGGCATGGTGAGCAAAAAAACGATGGATTTAGGCCCAGATCTTTGTACTAGGGTGAATGTATGACATTTTTCTGCATTCTGTCCATCAACTGTTGTTTTTGCATTTGTCACCCCGAGTGGGACGGGTATGCCCAGACGTGGGTACTGTGCTCTCCATGCCACTGGAATCAAGCTATCCTGGCTGAATAGGGGTGAAACCCCGAAACCGGTCCTAGGATGCTTGTTTCCAGTCCAGGGAAGACCTGGCTTGGCAGTTCGGGTTGGACTGTTCCCATGAGGCACAGGGTCAAGACTGATTTGCATATGGCTGGGTTCAAACTGGAATGGCATGGTGAGCAAAAAACGATGGATTTAGGCCCAGATCTCTGTACTAGGGTGAATGTATGACATTGTTCTGCATTCTGTCCATCAACTGTTGTTTTTGCATTTGTCACCCCGAGTGGGACGGGTATGCCCAGACGTGGGTCCCGTGCTCTCCATGCCACTGGAATCAAGCTATCCTGGCTGAAGATGGGTGAAACCCCGAAGCCGGACCTAGGATGCTTGTTTCCAGTTCAGGGAGGACCTGGCTTGGCAGTTCGGGCTGGACTGTTCCCATGAGGCACAGGGTCAAGACTGAATAAAATAAAAAATGGAGGCAGCACCAGGGATGAAGTCACAATAGTCAATATGTCTTTATTCTTCTTTAGGTTAAAACAACAGGACAACAGCCAACGCGTTTCGTTCCTTTTAAAGGAACTTCATCAGTGCAAGAGATTTCTGTATCGAACAAGTCCCACTTTCAGAATCAAGGCGATGGTCAGCCCAAGGTTGTAGAGAATGTAATGTCAAATTCCGGCCGGAGCTTGTTGCTCTTTTTCACTGCTGGTCTGGGCGTATTTATGGCCGCCGCAATACGAGGCTCTTCTGATTGTAACGACTGGAGTGGATTTTGACTCCATTCGTCCAGGGGTGACGCCGGTAGGTATACACTACTGTCTTCTGACTCCTTAGAACTACCTTTTGTTCAGATTTTTATGGACGTACGCCACCTACAAATTAATATGTGCATTCCGGTGCGGGGGATATTTTGAACGCAATCACAAATCTGCATGTTCGGATCCTTATGATTATTTAATAACGTAGTACTCTGTCAGATATCTGTGGGGGAGTTATTACAGACAACAGACGTCAGTCGGAATATTATACCGACACTATATAGGGACACTCACGTGCTCCGGCAGGAATTTGACATTACATTCTCTACAACCTTGGGCTGACCATCGCCTTGATTCTGAAAGTGGGACTTGTTTGATACAGAAATCTCTTGCCCTGATGAAGTTCCTTTAAAAGGAACGAAACGCGTTGGCTGTTGTCCTGTTGTTTTAACCTAAAGAAGAATAAAGACATATTGACTATTGTGACTTCATCCCTGGTGCTGCCTCCATTTTTTTAATTTGTATTTCTGGATTTCCAGTGAGACCCAACTGCAGCAGGTCTCGGAGGATACGGGCACAGGACTATAAGATACTGTGGACATTAAAACTGAGGTGCCAAACGTATAGTCAGCTGCAGTTTTGCTATACAGGGTCAAGACTGATTTGCATATGGCTGGGTTCAAACTGGAATGGCGAGCAAAAAAACAACGGATTTAGGCCCAGATCTCTGTACTAGGGTGAATGTATGACATTGTTCTGCATTCTGTCCATCAACTGTTGTTTTTGCATTTGTCACCCCAAGTGGGACGGGTATGCCCAGACGTGGGTCCCGTGCTCTCCATGCCACTGGAATCAAGCTATCCTGGCTGAAGAGGGTGAAACCCCGAAACCGGTCTTAGGATGCTTGTTTCCAGTCCAGGGAAGACCTGGCTTGGCAGTTCGGGCTGGACTGTTCCTATGAGGCAGAGGGTCAAGACTGATTTGCATATGGCTGGGTTCAAACTGGAATGGCATGGTGAGCAAAAAACGATGGATTTAGGCCCAGATCTCTGTACTAGGGTGAATGTATGACATTGTTCTGCATTCTGTCCATCAACTGTTGTTTTTGCATTTGTCACCCTGAGTGGGACGGGTATGCCCAGACGTGGGTCCCGTGCTCTCCATGCCACTGGAATCAAGCTATCCTGGAAGAAGAGGCTGAAACCCTGAAACCGGTCCTATAATGCTTGTTTCCAGTCCAGGGATGACCTGGCTTGGCAGTTCGGGCTGGACTGTTCCCATGAGGCACAGGGTCAAGACTGATTTGCATATGGCTGGGTTCAAACTGGAATGGCATGGTGAGCAAAAAAACGATGGATTTAGGCCCAGATCTCTGTACTAGGGTGAATGTATGACATTGTTCTGCATTCTGTCCATCAACTGTTGTTTTTGCATTTGTCACCCCGAGTGGGACATGAATGCCCAGACGTGGGTCCCGTGCTCTCCATGCCACTGGAATCAAGCTATCCTGGCTGAAGAGGGGTGAAACCCCGAAACCGGTCCTAGGATGCTTGTTTCCAGTCCAGGGAGGACCTGGCCTGGCAGTTCGGGCTGGACTGTTCCCATGAGTCACAGGGTCAAGACTGATTTGCATATGGCTGGGTTTAAACTGGAATGGCATGGTGAGCAAAAAAACGATGGATTTAGGCCCAGATCTTTGTACTAGGGTGAATGTATGACATTGTTCTGCATTCTGTCCATCAACTGTTGTTTTTGCATTTGTCACCCCGAGTGGGACGGGTATGCCCAGACGTGGGTCCCGTGCTCTCCATGCCACTGGAATCAAGCTATCCTGGCTGAAGAGGGGTGAAACTCCGAAACCGGTCCTAGGATGCTTGTTTCCAGTACAGGGAGGACCTGGCTTGGCAGTTCGGGCTGGACTGTTCCCATGAGGCACAGGGTCAAGACTGATTTGCATATGGCTGGGTTCAAACTGGAATGGCATGGTGAGCAAAAAAACGATGGATTTAGGCCCAGATCTCTGTACTAGGGTGAATGTATGACATTGTTCTGCATTCTGTCCATCAACTGTTGTTTGTGCATTTGTCACCCCGAGTGGGACGGGTATGCCCAGACGTGGGTCGAGTGCTCTCCATGCCACTGGAATCAAGCTATCCTGGCTGAAGAGGGGTGAAACCCCGAAACCGGACCTAGGATGCTTGTTTCCAGTCCAGGGAGGACCTGGCTTGGCAATTCGGGCTGGTCTGTTCCCATGAGGCACAGGGTCAAGACTGATTTGCATATTGCTGGGTTCAAACTGGAATGGCGAGCAAAAAAACGATGGATTTAGGCCCAGATCTCTGTACTAGGGTGAATGTATGACATTGTTCTGCATACTGTCCATCAACTGTTGTTTTTGCATTTGTCACCCCGAGTGGGACGGGTATGCCCAGACGTGGGTCCCGTGCTCTCCATGCCACTGGAATCAAGCTATCCTGGCTGAAGAGGGGTGAAACCCCGAAACCGGTCATAGGATGCTTGTTTCCAGTCCAGGGAGGACCTGGCCTGGTAGTTCGGGCTGGACTGTTCCCATGAGGCACAGGGTCAAGACTGATTTGCATATGGCTGGGTTCAAACTGGAATGGCATGGTGAGCAAGAAAACGATGGATTTAGGCCCAGATCTCTGTATTAGGGTGAATGTATGACATTGTTCTGCATTCTGTCCATCAACTGTTGTTTTTGCATTTGTCACCCCAAGTGGGACGGGTATGCCCAGACGTGGGTCCCGTGCTCTCCATGCCACTGGAATCAAGCTATCCTGGCTGAAGATGGGTGAAACCCCAAAACCGGTCCTAGGATGCTTGTTTCCAGTCCAGGCAGGACCTGGCTTGGCAGTTCGGGCTGGACTGTTCCCATAAGGCACAGGGTGAAGACTGATTTGCATATGGCTGGGTTCAAACTTGAATGGCATGGTGAGCAAAAAAACGATGGATTTAGGCCCAGATCTCTGTACTAGGGTGAATGTATGACATTGTTCTGCATTCTGTCAATCAACTGTTGTTTTTGCATTTTTCACCCCGAGTGGGACGGGTGGGTCCTGAGCTTTCCATGCCACTGAAATCAAGCTATCCTGGCTGAAGATGGGTGAAACCCCAAAACCGGTCCTAGGATGCTTGTTTCCAGATCAGGGAGGACCTGGCTTGGCAGTTCGGACTGGACTGTTCCCATGAGGCACAGGGTCAAGACTGATTTGCATATGGCTGGGTTCAAACTGGAATGGCATGGTGAGCAAAAAAACGATGGATTTAGGCCCAGATCTCTGTACTAGGGTGAATGTATGACATTGTTCTACATTCTGTCCATCAACTGTTGTTTTTCCATTTGTCACCCCGGGTGGGACGGGTATGCCCAGACGTGGGTCCCGTGCTCTCCATGCCACTGGAATCAAGCTATCCTGGCTGAAGAGGGGTGAAACCCCGAAACCGGTCCTAGGATGCTTGTTTCCAGTCCAGGGAGGACCTGGCTTGGCAGTTCGAGCTGGACTGTTCCCATGAGGCACAGGGTCAAGACTGATTTGCATATGGCTGGGTTCAAACTGGAATGGCATGGTGAGGAAAAAACGATGGATTTAGGCCCAGATCTCTGTACTAGGGTGAATGTATGACATTGTTCTGCATTCTGTCCATCAACTGTTGTTTTTGCATTTGTCACCCCGAGTGGGACGGGAATGCCCAGACGTGGGTCCCGTGCTCTCCATGCCACTGGAATCAAGCTATCCTGGCTGAAGAGGGGTGAAACCCCGAAACCGGTCCTAGGATGCTTGTTTCCAGTCCAGGGAGGACCTGGCTTGGCAGTTCGGGCTGGACTGTTCCCATGAGCACAGGGTCAAGACTGATTTGCATATGGCTGGGTTCAAACTGGAATGGCATGGTGAGCAAAAAAACGATGGATTTAGGCCCAGATCTCTGTACTAGGGTGAATGTATGACATTGTTCTGCATTCTGTCCATCAACTGTTGTTTTTGCATTTGTCACCCCGAGTGGGACGGGTATGCCCAGACGTGGGTACTGTGCTCTCCATGCCACTGGAATCAAGCTATCCTGGCTGAATAGGGGTGAAACCCCGAAACCGGTCCTAGGATGCTTGTTTCCAGTCCAGGGAAGACCTGGCTTGGCAGTTCGGGTTGGACTGTTCCCATGAGGCACAGGGTCAAGACTGATTTGCATATGGCTGGGTTCAAACTGGAATGGCATGGTGAGCAAAAAACGATGGATTTAGGCCCAGATCTCTGTACTAGGGTGAATGTATGACATTGTTCTGCATTCTGTCCATCAACTGTTGTTTTTGCATTTGTCATCCCGAGTGGGACGGGTATGCCCAGACGTGGGTCCCGTGCTCTCCATGCCACTGGAATCAAGCTATCCTGGCTGAAGATGGGTGAAACCCCGAAACCGGACCTAGGATGCTTGTTTCCAGTTCAGGGAGGACCTGGCTTGGCAGTTCGGGCTGGACTGTTCCCATGAGGCACAGGGTCAAGACTGAATAAAATAAAAAAATGGAGGCAGCACCAGGGATGAAGTCACAATAGTCAATATGTCTTTATTCTTCTTTAGGTTAAAACAACAGGACAACAGCCAACGCGTTTCGTTCCTTTTAAAGGAACTTCATCAGTGCAAGAGATTTCTGTATCGAACAAGTCCCACTTTCAGAATCAAGGCGATGGTCAGCCCAAGGTTGTAGAGAATGTAATGTCAAATTCCGGCCGGAGCTTGTTGCTCTTTTTCACTGCTGGTCTGGGCGTATTTATGGCCGCCGCAATACGAGGCTCTTCTGATTGTAACGACTGGAGTGGATTTTGACTCCATTCGTCCAGGGGTGACGCCGGTAGGTATACACTACTGTCTTCTGACTCCTTAGAACTACCTTTTGTTCAGATTTTTATGGACGTACGCCACCTACAAATTAATATGTGCATTCCAGTGCGGGGGATATTTTGAACGCAATCACAAATCTGCATGTTCGGATCCTTATGATTATTTAATAACGTAGTACTCTGTCAGATATCTGTGGGGGAGTTATTACAGACAACAGACGTCAGTCGGAATATTATACCGACACTATATAGGGACACTCACGTGCTCCGGCAGGAATTTGACATTACATTCTCTACAACCTTGGGCTGACCATCGCCTTGATTCTGAAAGTGGGACTTGTTCGATACAGAAATCTCTTGCCCTGATGAAGTTCCTTTAAAAGGAACGAAACGCGTTGGCTGTTGTCCTGTTGTTTTAACCTAAAGAAGAATAAAGACATATTGACTATTGTGACTTCATCCCTGGTGCTGCCTCCATTTTTTTAATTTGTATTTCTGGATTTCCAGTGAGACCCAACTGCAGCAGGTCTCGGAGGATACGGGCACAGGACTATAAGATACTGTGGACATTAAAACTGAGGTGCCAAACGTATAGTCAGCTGCAGTTTTGCTATACAGGGTCAAGACTGATTTGCATATGGCTGGGTTCAAACTGGAATGGCGAGCAAAAAAACAACGGATTTAGGCCCAGATCTCTGTACTAGGGTGAATGTATGACATTGTTCTGCATTCTGTCCATCAACTGTTGTTTTTGCATTTGTCACCCCAAGTGGGACGGGTATGCCCAGACGTGGGTCCCGTGCTCTCCATGCCACTGGAATCAAGCTATCCTGGCTGAAGAGGGGTGAAACCCGAAACCGGTCTTAGGATGCTTGTTTCCAGTCCAGGGAGGACCTGGCCTGGCAGTTCGGGCTGGACTGTTCCCATGAGGCACAGGGTCAAGACTGATTTGCATATGGCTGGGTTCAAACTGGAATGGCATGGTGAGCAAAAAAACGATGGATTTAGGCCCAGATCTCTGTACTAGGGTGAATGTATGACATTGTTCTGCATTCTGTCCATCAACTGTTGTTTTTGCATTTGTCACCCCGAGTGGGACGGGTATGCCCAGACGTGGGTCCCGTGCTCTCCATGCCACTGGAATCAAGCTATGCTGGCTGAAGAGGGGTGAAACCCCGAAACCGGACCTAGGATGCTTGTTTCCAGTCCAGGGAAGACCTGGCTTGGCAGTTCGGGCTGGACTGTTCCTATGAGGCAGAGGGTCAAGACTGATTTGCATATGGCTGGGTTCAAACTGGAATGGCATGGTGAGCAAAAAAACGATGGATTTAGGCCCAGATCTCTGTACTAGGGTGAATGTATGACATTGTTCTGCATTCTGTCCATCAACTGTTGTTTTTGCATTTGTCACCCTGAGTGGGACGGGTATGCCCAGACGTGGGTCCCGTGCTCTCCATGCCACTGGAATCAAGCTATCCTGGAAGAAGAGGCTGAAACCCTGAAACCGGTCCTATAATGCTTGTTTCCAGTCCAGGGATGACCTGGCTTGGCAGTTCGGGCTGGACTGTTCCCATGAGGCACAGGGTCAAGACTGATTTGCATATGGCTGGGTTCAAACTGGAATGGCATGGTGAGCAAAAAAACGATGGATTTAGGCCCAGATCTCTGTACTAGGGTGAATGTATGACATTGTTCTGCATTCTGTCCATCAACTGTTGTTTTTGCATTTGTCACCCCGAGTGGGACATGAATGCCCAGACGTGGGTCCCGTGCTCTCCATGCCACTGGAATCAAGCTATCCTGGCTGAAGAGGGGTGAAACCCCGAAACCGGTCCTAGGATGCTTGTTTCCAGTCCAGGGAGGACCTGGCCTTGGCAGTTCGGGCTGGACTGTTCCCATGAGTCACAGGGTCAAGACTGATTTGCATATGGCTGGGTTTAAACTGGAATGGCATGGTGAGCAAAAAAACGATGGATTTAGGCCCAGATCTTTGTACTAGGGTGAATGTATGACATTGTTCTGCATTCTGTCCATCAACTGTTGTTTTTGCATTTGTCACCCCGAGTGGGACGGGTATGCCCAGACGTGGGTCCCGTGCTCTCCATGCCACTGGAATCAAGCTATCCTGGCTGAAGAGGGGTGAAACTCCGAAACCGGTCCTAGGATGCTTGTTTCCAGTACAGGGAGGACCTGGCTTGGCAGTTCGGGCTGGACTGTTCCCATGAGGCACAGGGTCAAGACTGATTTGCATATGGCTGGGTTCAAACTGGAATGGCATGGTGAGCAAAAAACGATGGATTTAGGCCCAGATCTCTGTACTAGGGTGAATGTATGACATTGTTCTGCATTCTGTCCATCAACTGTTGTTTGTGCATTTGTCACCCCGAGTGGGACGGGTATGCCCAGACGTGGGTCCAGTGCTCTCCATGCCACTGGAATCAAGCTATCCTGGCTGAAGAGGGGTGAAACCCCGAAACCGGTCCTAGGATGCTTGTTTCCAGTCCAGGGAGGACCTGGCTTGGCAGTTCGGGCTGGACTGTTCCCATGAGGCACAGGGTCAAGACTGATTTGCATATGGCTGGGTTCAAACTGGAATGGCATGGTGAGCAAAAAACGATGGATTTAGGCCCAGATCTCTGTACTAGGGTGAATGTATGACATTGTTCTGCATATCTGTCCATCAACTGTTGTTTTTGCATTTGTCACCCCGAGTGGGACGGGTATGCCCAGACGTGGGTCCCGTGCTCTCCATGACACTGGAATCAAGCTATCCTGGCTGAAGAGGGGTGAAACCCCGAAACCGGTCCTAGGATGCTTGTTTCCAGTCCAGGGAGGACCTGGCCTGGCAGTTCGGGCTGGACTGTTCCCATGAGGCACAGGGTCAAGACTGATTTGCATATGGCTGGGTTCAAACTGGAATGGCATGGTGAGCAAAAAAACGATGGATTTAGGCCCAGATCTCTGTACTGGGGTGAATGTATGACATTGTTCTGCATTCTGTCCATCAACTGTTGTTTTTGCATTTGTCACCCCGAGTGGGACGGGTATGCCCAGACGTGGGTCCCGTGCTCTCCATGCCACTGGAATCAAGCTATCCTGGCTGAAGATGGGTGAAACCCCGAAACCGGTCCTAGGATGCTTGTTTCCAGTCCAGGGAGGACCTGGCTTGGCAGTTCGGGCTGGACTGTTCCCATGAGGCACAGGGTCAAGACTGATTTGCATATGGCTGGGTTCAAACTGGAATGGCATGGTGAGCAAAAAAACGATGGATTTAGGCCCAGATCTCTGTACTAGGGTGAATGTATGACATTGTTCTGCATTCTGTCCATCAACTGTTGTTTTTGCATTTGTCACCCCGAGTGGGACGGGTATGCCCAGACGTGGGTCCTGTGCTCTCCATGCCACTGGAATCAAGCTATCCTGGCTGAAGATGGGTGAAACCCCAAAACCGGTCCTAGGATGCTTGTTTCCAGATCCAGGGAGGACCTGGCTTGGCAGTTCGGACTGGACTGTTCCCATGAGGCACAGGGTCAAGACTGATTTGCATATGGCTGGGTTCAAACTGGAATGGCATGGTGAGCAAAAAACGATGGATTTAGGCCCAGATCTCTGTACTAGGGTGAATGTATGACATTGTTCTGCATTCTGTCCATCAACTGTTGTTTTTGCATTTGTCACCCCGAGTGGGACGGGTATGCCCAGACGTGGGTCCCGTGCTCTCCATGCCACTGGAATCAAGCTATCCTGGCTGAAGAGGGGTGAAACCCCGAAACCGGTCCTAGGATGCTTGTTTCCAGTCCAGGGAGGACCTGGCTTGGCAGTTCGGGCTGGACTGTTCCCATGAGGCACAGGGTCAAGACTGATTTGCATATGGCTGGGTTCAAACTGGAATGGCATGGTGAGGCAAAAAACGATGGATTTAGGCCCAGATCTCTGTACTAGGGTGAATGTATGACATTGTTCTGCATTCTGTCCATCAACTGTTGTTTTTGCATTTGTCACCCCGAGTGGGACGGGTATGCCCAGACGTGGGTCCCGTGCTCTCCATGCCACTGGAATCAAGCTATCCTGGCTGAAGAGGGGTGAAACCCCGAAACCGGTCCTAGGATGCTTGTTTCCAGTCCAGGGAGGACCTGGCTTGGCAGTTCGGGCTGGACTGTTCCCATGAGGCACAGGGTCAAGACTGATTTGCATATGGCTGGGTTCAAACTGGAATGGCATGGTGAGCAAAAAAACGATGGATTTAGGCCCAGATCTCTGTACTGGGGTGAATGTATGACATTGTTCTGCATTCTGTCCATCAACTGTTGTTTTTGCATTTGTCACCCCGAGTGGGACGGGTATGCCCAGACGTGGGTCCCGTGCTCTCCATGCCACTGGAATCAAGCTATCCTGGCTGAAGAGGGGTGAAACCCCGAAACCGGTCCTAGGATGCTTGTTTCCAGTCCAGGGAGGACCTGGCTTGGCAGTTCGGGCTGGACTGTTCCCATGAGGCACAGGGTCAAGACTGATTTGCATATGGCTGGGTTCAAACTGGAATGGCATGGTGAGCAAAAAAACGATGGATTTAGGCCCAGATCTCTGTACTAGGGTGAATGTATGACATTGTTCTGCATTCTGTCCATCAACTGTTGTTTTTGCATTTGTCACCCCGAGTGGGACGGGTATGCCCAGACGTGGGTCCCGTGCTCTCCATGCCACTGGAATCAAGCTATCCTGGCTGAAGAGGGGTGAAACCCCGAAACCGGTCCTAGGATGCTTGTTTCCAGTCCAGGGAGGACCTGGCTTGGCAGTTCGGGCTGGACTGTTCCCATGAGGCACAGGGTCAAGACTGATTTGCATATGGCTGGGTTCAAACTGGAATGGCATGGTGAGCAAAAAAACGATGGATTTAGGCCCAGATCTCTGTACTGAGGGTGAATGTATGACATTGTTCTGCATTCTGTCCATCAACTGTTGTTTTTGCATTTGTCACCCCGAGTGGGACGGGTATGCCCAGACGTGGGTCCCGTGCTCTCTATGCCACTGGAATCAAGCTATCCTGGCTGAAGAGGGGTGAAACCCCGAAACCGGTCCTAGGATGCTTGTTTCCAGTCCAGGGAGGACCTGGCTTGGCAGTTCGGGCTGGACTGTTCCCATGAGGCACAGGGTCAAGACTGATTTGCATATGGCTGGGTTCAAACTGGAATGGCATGGTGAGCAAAAAAACGATGGATTTAGGCCCAGATCTCTGTACTAGGGTGAATGTATGACATTGTTCTGCATTCTGTCCATCAACTGTTGTTTTTGCATTTGTCACCCCGAGTGGGACGGGTATGCCCAGACGTGGGTCCCGTGCTCTCCATGCCACTGGAATCAAGCTATCCTGGCTGAAGAGGGGTGAAACTCCGAAAACGGTCCTAGGATGCTTGTTTCCAGTCCAGGGAGGACCTGGCTTGGCAGTTCGGGCTGGACTGTTCCCATGAGGCACAGGGTCAAGACTGATTTGCATATGGCTGGGTTCAAACTGGAATGGCATGGTGAGCAAAAAACGATGGATTTAGGCCCAGATCTCTGTACTGGGGTGAATGTATGACATTGTTCTGCATTCTGTCCATCAACTGTTGTTTTTGCATTTGTCACCCCGAGTGGGACGGGTATGCCCAGACGTGGGTCCCGTGCTCTCCATGCCACTGGAATCAAGCTATCCTGGCTGAAGAGGGGTGAAACCCCGAAACCGGTCCTAGGATGCTTGTTTCCAGTCCAGGGAGGACCTGGCTTGGCAGTTCGGGCTGGACTGTTCCCATGAGGCACAGGGTCAAGACTGATTTGCATATGGCTGGGTTCAAACTGGAATGGCATGGTGAGCAAAAAAACGATGGATTTAGGCCCAGATCTCTGTACTAGGGTGAATGTATGACATTGTTCTGCATTCTGTCCATCAACTGTTGTTTTTGCATTTGTCACCCCGAGTGGGACGGGTATGCCCAGACGTGGGTCCCGTGCTCTCCATGCCACTGGAATCAAGCTATCCTGGCTGAAGAGGGGTGAAACCCCGAAACCGGTCCTAGGATGCTTGTTTCCAGTCCAGGGAGGACCTGGCTTGGCAGTTCGGGCTGGACTGTTCCCATGAGGCACAGGGTCAAGACTGATTTGCATATGGCTGGGTTCAAACTGGAATGGCATGGTGAGCAAAAAAACGATGGATTTAGGCCCAGATCTCTGTACTAGGGTGAATGTATGACATTGTTCTGCATTCTGTCCATCAACTGTTGTTTTTGCATTTGTCACCCCGAGTGGGACGGGTATGCCCAGACGTGGGTCCCGTGCTCTCCATGCCACTGGAATCAAGCTATCCTGGCTGAAGAGGGGTGAAACCCCGAAACCGGTCCTAGGATGCTTGTTTCCAGTCCAGGGAGGACCTGGCTTGGCAGTTCGGGCTGGACTGTTCCCATGAGGCACAGGGTCAAGACTGATTTGCATATGGCTGGGTTCAAACTGGAATGGCATGGTGAGCAAAAAAACGATGGATTTAGGCCCAGATCTCTGTACTGGGGTGAATGTATGACATTGTTCTGCATTCTGTCCATCAACTGTTGTTTTTGCATTTGTCACCCCGAGTGGGACGGGTATGCCCAGACGTGGGTCCCGTGCTCTCCATGCCACTGGAATCAAGCTATCCTGGCTGAAGAGGGGTGAAACCCCGAAACCGGTCCTAGGATGCTTGTTTCCAGTCCAGGGAGGACCTGGCTTGGCAGTTCGGGCTGGACTGTTCCCATGAGGCACAGGGTCAAGACTGATTTGCATATGGCTGGGTTCAAACTGGAATGGCATGGTGAGCAAAAAAACGATGGATTTAGGCCCAGATCTCTGTACTGGGGTGAATGTATGACATTGTTCTGCATTCTGTCCATCAACTGTTGTTTTTGCATTTGTCACCCCGAGTGGGACGGGTATGCCCAGACGTGGGTCCCGTGCTCTCCATGCCACTGGAATCAAGCTATCCTGGCTGAAGAGGGGTGAAACCCCGAAACCGGTCCTAGGATGCTTGTTTCCAGTCCAGGGAGGACCTGGCTTGGCAGTTCGGGCTGGACTGTTCCCATGAGGCACAGGGTCAAGACTGATTTGCATATGGCTGGGTTCAAACTGGAATGGCATGGTGAGCAAAAAAACGATGGATTTAGGCCCAGATCTCTGTACTGGGGTGAATGTATGACATTGTTCTGCATTCTGTCCATCAACTGTTGTTTTTGCATTTGTCACCCCGAGTGGGACGGGTATGCCCAGACGTGGGTCCCGTGCTCTCCATGCCACTGGAATCAAGCTATCCTGGCTGAAGAGGGGTGAAACCCCGAAACCGGTCCTAGGATGCTTGTTTCCAGTCCAGGGAGGACCTGGCTTGGCAGTTCGGGCTGGACTGTTCCCATGAGGCACAGGGTCAAGACTGATTTGCATATGGCTGGGTTCAAACTGGAATGGCATGGTGAGCAAAAAAACGATGGATTTAGGCCCAGATCTCTGTACTGGGGTGAATGTATGACATTGTTCTGCATTCTGTCCATCAACTGTTGTTTTTGCATTTGTCACCCCGAGTGGGACGGGTATGCCCAGACGTGGGTCCCGTGCTCTCCATGCCACTGGAATCAAGCTATCCTGGCTGAAGAGGGGTGAAACCCCGAAACCGGTCCTAGGATGCTTGTTTCCAGTCCAGGGAGGACCTGGCTTGGCAGTTCGGGCTGGACTGTTCCCATGAGGCACAGGGTCAAGACTGATTTGCATATGGCTGGGTTCAAACTGGAATGGCATGGTGAGCAAAAAAACGATGGATTTAGGCCCAGATCTCTGTACTAGGGTGAATGTATGACATTGTTCTGCATTCTGTCCATCAACTGTTGTTTTTGCATTTGTCACCCCGAGTGGGACGGGTATGCCCAGACGTGGGTCCCGTGCTCTCCATGCCACTGGAATCAAGCTATCCTGGCTGAAGAGGGGTGAAACCCCGAAACCGGTCCTAGGATGCTTGTTTCCAGTCCAGGGAGGACCTGGCTTGGCAGTTCGGGCTGGACTGTTCCCATGAGGCACAGGGTCAAGACTGATTTGCATATGGCTGGGTTCAAACTGGAATGGCATGGTGAGCAAAAAAACGATGGATTTAGGCCCAGATCTCTGTACTGGGGTGAATGTATGACATTGTTCTGCATTCTGTCCATCAACTGTTGTTTTTGCATTTGTCACCCCGAGTGGGACGGGTATGCCCAGACGTGGGTCCCGTGCTCTCCATGCCACTGGAATCAAGCTATCCTGGCTGAAGAGGGGTGAAACCCCGAAACCGGTCCTAGGATGCTTGTTTCCAGTCCAGGGAGGACCTGGCTTGGCAGTTCGGGCTGGACTGTTCCCATGAGGCACAGGGTCAAGACTGATTTGCATATGGCTGGAGTTCAAACTGGAATGGCATGGTGAGCAATAATAAACGATGGATTTAGGCCCAGATCTCTGTACTGGGGTGAATGTATGACATTGTTCTGCATTCTGTCCATCAACTGTTGTTTTTGCATTTGTCACCCCGAGTGGGACGGGTATGCCCAGACGTGGGTCCCGTGCTCTCCATGCCACTGGAATCAAGCTATCCTGGCTGAAGAGGGTGAAACCTCGAAACCGGTCCTAGGATGCTTGTTTCCAGTCCAGGGAGGACCTGGCTTGGCAGTTCGGGCTGGACTGTTCCCATGAGGCACAGGGTCAAGACTGATTTGCATATGGCTGGGTTCAAACTGGAATGGCATGGTGAGCTAAAAACGATGGATTTAGGCCCAGATCTCTGTACTGGGGTGAATGTATGACATTGTTCTGCATTCTGTCCATCAACTGTTGTTTTTGCATTTGTCACTCCGAGTGGGACGGGTATGAACGCAATCCAGATCGTGCATGTCCCGTGCTCTCCATGACCACTGGAATCAACGCTAGTACTCTGGCTGATAGCAGTGGGTGAAACTCCAGACAACCGACGTCCGTAGGATGCTTGTTTCCGAGTCCAGGGAGGGACACTGGCTTGGCAGTTCGGGCTGGACTGTTCCCATGAGGCACAGGGTCAAGACTGATTTGCATATGGCCTGGGTTCTGAAACTGGAATGGCATGGTGAGCAAAAAACGATGGATTTAGGCCCATGAAGTCTCTGTACTAGGGGTGAATGTATGACTATTGTTCTGCATTCTGTCCATCAACTGTTGATTTTGACATATTGTCACCCTGAGTGTGACGGGTCATGCCCAGACGTGGGTCCATGTGCTCTCCATGCCATTTCTGGAATCAAGCTGATACCTGGCTGAAGAGGGGTGAAACCCCGAAACCGGTCCATAGGATGCTTGTTTCCAGTCCAGCGGAGGACCTGGCTTGGCAGTTCGGGCTGGACTGTTCCCATGAGGCACAGGGTCAAGACTGATTTGCATATGGCTGGGTTCAAACTGGAATGGCATGGTGAGCAAAAAAACGATGGATTTAGGCCCAGATCTCTGTACTAGGGTGAATGTATGACATTGTTCTGCATTCTGTCCATCAACTGTTGTTTTTGCATTTGTCACCCCGAGTGGGACGGGTATGCCCAGACGTGGGTCCCGTGCTCTCCATGCCACTGGAATCAAGCTATCCTGGCTGAAGAGGGGTGAAACCCCGAAACCGGTCCTAGGATGCTTGTTTCCAGTCCAGGGAGGACCTGGCTTGGCAGTTCGGGCTGGACTGTTCCCATGAGGCACAGGGTCAAGACTGATTTGCATATGGCTGGGTTCAAACTGGAATGGCATGGTGAGCAAAAAAACGATGGATTTAGGCCCAGATCTCTGTACTAGGGTGAATGTATGACATTGTTCTGCATTCTGTCCATCAACTGTTGTTTTTGCATTTGTCACCCCGAGTGGGACGGGTATGCCCAGACGTGGGTCCCGTGCTCTCCATGCCACTGGAATCAAGCTATCCTGGCTGAAGAGGGGTGAAACCCCGAAACCGGTCCTAGGATGCTTGTTTCCAGTCCAGGGAGGACCTGGCTTGGCAGTTCGGGCTGGACTGTTCCCATGAGGCACAGGGTCAAGACTGATTTGCATATGGCTGGGTTCAAACTGGAATGGCATGGTGAGCAAAAAAACGATGGATTTAGGCCCAGATCTCTGTACTGGGGTGAATGTATGACATTGTTCTGCATTCTGTCCATCAACTGTTGTTTTTGCATTTGTCACCCCGAGTGGGACGGGTATGCCCAGACGTGGGTCCCGTGCTCTCCATGCCACTGGAATCAAGCTATCCTGGCTGAAGAGGGGTGAAACCCCGAAACCGGTCCTAGGATGCTTGTTTCCAGTCCAGGGAGGACCTGGCTTGGCAGTTCGGGCTGGACTGTTCCCATGAGGCACAGGGTCAAGACTGATTTGCATATGGCTGGGTTCAAACTGGAATGGCATGGTGAGCAAAAAAACGATGGATTTAGGCCCAGATCTCTGTACTAGGGTGAATGTATGACATTGTTCTGCATTCTGTCCATCAACTGTTGTTTTTGCATTTGTCACCCCGAGTGGGACGGGTATGCCCAGACGTGGGTCCCGTGCTCTCCATGCCACTGGAATCAAGCTATCCTGGCTGAAGAGGGGTGAAACCCCGAAACCGGTCCTAGGATGCTTGTTTCCAGTCCAGGGAGGACCTGGCTTGGCAGTTCGGGCTGGACTGTTCCCATGAGGCACAGGGTCAAGACTGATTTGCATATGGCTGGGTTCAAACTGGAATGGCATGGTGAGCAAAAAACGATGGATTTAGGCCCAGATCTCTGTACTGGGGTGAATGTATGACATTGTTCTGCATTCTGTCCATCAACTGTTGTTTTTGCATTTGTCACCCCGAGTGGGACGGGTATGCCCAGACGTGGGTCCCGTGCTCTCCATGCCACTGGAATCAAGCTATCCTGGCTGAAGAGGGGTGAAACCCCGAAACCGGTCCTAGGATGCTTGTTTCCAGTCCAGGGAGGACCTGGCTTGGCAGTTCGGGCTGGACTGTTCCCATGAGGCACAGGGTCAAGACTGATTTGCATATGGCTGGGTTCAAACTGGAATGGCATGGTGAGCAAAAAAACGATGGATTTAGGCCCAGATCTCTGTACTGGGGTGAATGTATGACATTGTTCTGCATTCTGTCCATCAACTGTTGTTTTTGCATTTGTCACCCCGAGTGGGACGGGTATGCCCAGACGTGGGTCCTGTGCTCTCCATGCCACTGGAATCAAGCTATCCTGGCTGAAGATGGGTGAAACCCCAAAACCGGTCCTAGGATGCTTGTTTCCAGATCCAGGGAGGACCTGGCTTGGCAGTTCGGGCTGGACTGTTCCCATGAGGCACAGGGTCAAGACTGATTTGCATATGGCTGGGTTCAAACTGGAATGGCATGGTGAGCAAAAAAACGATGGATTTAGGCCCAGATCTCTGTACTGGGGTGAATGTATGACATTGTTCTGCATTCTGTCCATCAACTGTTGTTTTTGCATTTGTCACCCCGAGTGGGACGGGTATGCCCAGACGTGGGTCCCGTGCTCTCCATGCCACTGGAATCAAGCTATCCTGGCTGAAGAGGGTGAAACCCGAAACCGGTCCTAGGATGCTTGTTTCCAGTCCAGGGAGGACCTGGCTTGGCAGTTCGGGCTGGACTGTTCCCATGAGGCACAGGGTCAAGACTGATTTGCATATGGCTGGGTTCAAACTGGAATGGCATGGTGAGCAAAAAAACGATGGATTTAGGCCCAGATCTCTGTACTAGGGTGAATGTATGACATTGTTCTGCATTCTGTCCATCAACTGTTGTTTTTGCATTTGTCACCCCGAGTGGGACGGGAATGCCCAGACGTGGGTCCCGTGCTCTCCATGCCACTGGAATCAAGCTATCCTGGCTGAAGAGGGGTGAAACCCCGAAACCGGTCCTAGGATGCTTGTTTCCAGTCCAGGGAGGTCCTGGCTTGGCAGTTCGGGCTGGACTGTTCCCATGAGGCACAGGGTCAAGACTGATTTGCATATGGCTGGGTTCAAATTTGAATGGCATGGTGAGCAAAAAAACGATGGATTTAGGCCCAGATCTCTGTACTAGGGTGAATGTATGACATTGTTCTGCATTCTGTCCATCCACTGTTGTTTTTGCATTTGTCACCCCGAGTGGGACGGGTATGCCTAGACGTGGGTCCCGTGCTCTCCATGCCACTGGAATCAAGCTATCCTGGCTGAAGAGGGTGAAACCCCGAAACCGGTCCTAGGATGCTTGTTTCCAGTCCAGGGAGAACCTGGCTTGGCAGTTCGGGCTGGACTGTTCCCATGAGGCACAGGGTCAAGACTGATTTGCATATGGCTGGGTTCAAACTGGAATGGCATGGTGAGCAAAAAAACGATGGATTTAGGCCCAGATCTCTGTACTAGGGTGAATGTATGACATTGTTCTGCATTCTGTCCATCAACTGTTGTTTTTGCATTTGTCACCCTGAGTGGGACGGGTATGCCCAGACGTGGGTCCCGTGCTCTCCATGCCACTGGAAACAAGCTATCCTGGCTGAAGAGGGGTGAAACCCCGAAACCGGTCCTAGGATGCTTGTTTCCAGTCCAGGGAGGACCTGGCTTGGCAGTTCGGGCTGGCCTGTTCCCATGAGGCACAGGGTCAAGACTGATTTGCATATGGCTGGGTTCAAACTGGAATGGCATGGTGAGCAAAAAAACGTTGGATTTAGGCCCAGATCTCTGTACTAGGGTGAATGTATGACATTGTTCTGCATTCTGTCCATCAACTGTTGTTTTTGCATTTGTCACCCCGAGTGGGACGGGTATGCCCAGACGTGGGTCCCTTGCTCTCCATGCCACTGGAATCAAGCTAGCCTGGCTGAAGAGGGGTGAAACCCCGAAACCGGACCTAGGATGCTTGTTTCCAGTCCAGGGAGGACCTGGCTTGGCAGTTCGGGCTGGGCTGTTCCCATGAGGCACAGGGTCAAGAATGAATAAAATAAAAAAATGGAGGCAGCACCAGGGATGAAGTCACAATAGTCAATATGTCTTTATTCTTCTTTAGGTTAAAACAACAGGACAACAGCCAACGCGTTTTGTTCCTTTTAAAGGAACTTCATCAGGGCAAGAGATTTCTGTATCGAACAAGTCCCACTTTCAGAATCAAGGCGATGGTCAGCCCAAGGTTGTAGAGAATGTAATGTCAAATTCCGGCCGGAGCTTGTTGCTCTTTTTCACTGCTTGTCTGGGCGTATTTATGGCCGCCGCAATACGAGGCTCTTCTGATTGTAACGACTGGAGTGGATTTTGACTCCATTCGTCCAGGGTGACGCCGGTAGCTATACACTATTGTCTTCTGACTCCTTAGAACTACCTTTTGTTCAGATTTTTATGGCCGTACGCCACCTACAAATTAATATGTGCATTCCGGTGCGGGGGATATTTTGAACGCAATCACAAATCTGCATGTTCGGATCCTTATGATTATTTAATAACGTAGTACTCGTCAGATATCTGTGGGGGAGTTATTACAGACAACAGACGTCAGTCGGAATATTATACCGACACTATATAGGGACACTCACGTGCTCCGGCCGGGATTTGACATTACATTCTCTACAACCTTGGGCTGACCATCGCCTTGATTCTGAAAGTGGGACTTGTTCGATACAGAAATCTCTTGCCCTGATGAAGTTCCTTTAAAAGGAACGAAATGCGTTGGCTGTTGTCCTGTTGTTTTAACCTAAAGAAGAATAAAGACATATTGACTATTGTGACTTCATCCCTGGTGCTGCCTCCATTTTTTTATTTTGTATTTCTGGATTTCCAGTGAGACCCAACTGCAGCAGGTCTCGGAGGATACGGGCACAGTACTATAAGATACTGTGGACATTAAAACTGAGGTGCCAAACGTATAGTCAGCTGCAGTTTTGCTATACATGGTCAAGACTGATTTGCATATGGCTGGGTTCAAACTGGAATGGGGAGCAAAAAAACAATGGATTTAGGCCCCGATCTCTGTACTAGGGTGAATGTATGACATTGTTCTGCATTCTGTCCATCAACTGTTGTTTTTGCATTTGTCACCCCAAGTGGGACGGGTATGCCCAGACGTGGGTCCCGTGCTCTCCATGCCACTGGAATCAAGCTATCCTGGCTGAAGAGGGGTGAAACCCCGAAACCGGTCATAGGATGCTTGTTTCCAGTCCAGGGAGGACCTGGCCTGGCAGTTCGGTCTGGACTGTTCCCATGAGGCACAGGGTCAAGACTGATTTGCATATGGCTGGGTTCAAACTGGAATGGCATGGTGAGCAAAAAAACGATGGATTTAGGCCCAGATCTCTGTACTAGGGTGAATGTATGACATTGTTCTGCATTCTGTCCATCCACTGTTATTTTTGCATTTGTCACCCCGAGTGGGGCGGGTATGCCTAGACGTGGGCCCCGTGCTCTACATGCCACTGGAATCAAGCTATCCTGGCTGAAGAGGGCTGAAACCCCGAAACCGGCCCTAGGATGCTTGTTTCCAGTCCAGGGAGAACCTGGCTTGACAGTTCGGGCTGGACTGTTCCCATGAGGCACAGGGTCAAGACTGATTTGCATATGGCTGGGTTGAAACTGGAATGGCATGGTGAGCAAAAAAAAGATGGATTTAGGCCCAGATCTCTGTCCTAGGGTGAATGTATGACATTGTTCTGCATTCTGTCCATCAACTGTTGTTTTTGCATTTGTCACCCCGAGTGGGACGGGTATGCCCAGACGTGGGTCCCGTGCTCTCCATGCCACTGGAATCAAGCTATCCTGGCTGAAGAGGGGTGAAACCCCGAAACCGGACCTAGGATGCTTGTTTCCAGTCCAGGGAGGACCTGGCTTGGCAGTTCGGGCTGGACTGTTCCCATGAGGCACAGAGTCAAGACTGATTTGCATATGGCTGGGTTCAAACTGGAATGGCATGGTGAGCAAAAAAACGATGGATTTAGGCCCAGATCTCTGTACTAGGGTGAATGTATGACAATGTTCTGCATTCTGTCCATCAACTGTTGTTTTTGCATTTGTCACCCCGAGTGGGACGGGTATGCCCAGACGTGGGTCCCGTGCTCTCCATGCCACTGGAATCAAGCTATCCTGGCTGAAGAGGGGTGAAACCCCGAAACCGGTCCTAGGATGCTTGATTCCAGTCCAGAGAGGACCTGGCTTGGCAGTTCGGGCTGGACTGTTCCCATGAGGCACAGGGTCAAGACTGATTTGCATATGGCTGGGTTCAAACTGGAATGGCATGGTGAGCAAAAAAGCGATGGATTTAGGCCCAGATCTCTGTACTAGGGTGAATGTATGACATTGTTCTGCATTCTGTCCATCAACTGTTCGTTTTGCATTTGTCACCCCGAGTGGGACGGGTATGCCCAGACGTGGGTCCCGTGCTCTCCATGCCACTGGAATCAAGCTATCCTGGCTGAAAAGGGGTGAAACCCCGAAACCGGTCCTAGGATGCTTGTTTCCAGTCCAGGGAGGACCTGGCTTGGCAGTTCGGGCTGGACTGTTCCCATGAGGCACAGGGTCAAGACTGATTTGCATATGGCTGGGTTCAAACTGGAATGGCATGGTGAGCAAAAAAACGATGGATTTAGGCCCAGATCTTTGTACTAGGGTGAATGTATGACATTGTTCTGCATTCTGTCCATCAACTGTTGTTTGTGCATTTGTCACCCCGAGTTGGACGGGTATGCCCAGACGTGGGTACCGTGCTCTCCATGCCACTGGAATCAAGCTATCCTGGCTGAAGAGGGGTGAAACCCCGAAACCGGTCCTAGGATGCTTGTTTCCAGTCCAGGGAGGACCTGGCTTGGCAGTTCGGGCTGGACTGTTCCCATGAGGCACAGGGTCAAGACTGATTTGCATATGGCTGGGTTCAAACTGGAATGGCATGGTGAGCAAAAAAACGATGGATTTAGGCCCAGATCTTTGTACTAGGGTGAATGTATGACATTGTTTTGCATTCTGTCCATCAACTGTCGTTTTTGCATTCGAACTAACTATAACGGCGGAATTTCTATGGTTTTGTACGAGTGAAATGTCCAACTAACTATAACGTGCCTGAAACCTATGTTTTTTTCAGTGAATTTCTAAGGTTTTTTAAATGCTAATTTCTAACTATAACGTGCCTGAAACCTATGGTTTTATCAGTGAATATATATATATATATATATATATATATATATATCGCCTTCACGACCGTATCCTTGGATTTACCTTCCACGGGAAAGATCGGAGAGCGAACCCAAATTCCGTGCTCAGTAAGTGTCTTTATTAGAAGCCTTCTGTTGCCAGTAGGTAGTTATAGATAGGTCCTAGTTTCCATAGTAAAATCGTTTTTGACTTGCCTATAACTTTGGTGACACTTAACAAATCATCACAAAATTTTCCCCAAAAAGTGCGCCTGTGATTCTTGTTGCTGTGTCATTGCGAATATGGTGAAAATTAAAAAAATATATTAAAATTCAAACACACAAACAAACACACCCTTAGTTTTACTAATGTACTGATAAACACACACACACACAGATACTCATGCACCTACTAATACACACCCAGTCAAAGACTTGTACACCCACTTTCAATAACACTCTGCCACTAACACATCTACTCAAACACTCATGCACCCATTCATAGACCCCTTCAGAGACTCATACTCCTACATACTGAGCCATTCAGAGACTCACACACCAATGTACAGACCCACTCAGAGACTGATACACATAGTCATAGACCCAGTGGGAGACTTGTGGACCTACTCACATATCTACTGAGACATTGATGGACCTACTAACAGACCGACACAAACACTAATGCATTCATTGACTTACCCACTGAATGACTTAGACACCCAGTTACGAACCCACTCACAGATTCATGCACCCATTTGCAGACCCAGTCAGAAACTCACACAGCCATATAGAGACCCACTCAGACACTCATACACGTATGTACAGACCCACTTAGAGACTCACATAGTCACGTACAGACTCACTCAGAGATTCACACATCTACTGGCTGACCCACTTAGAAACTGAGACACCTATTCACAAACCCACTCAGGACTCATGCACCCACTCACACATCTACTCAGACACTGATGCACCCACTAACAGACCCACACAGACACTGATGCATTCATTGACTTACCCACTGAAAGACTTAGACACCCAGTTACGAACCCACTGACAGATTCATGCACCCATTTGCAGACTCACTCAGAGACTCATGCGCCGATTTGCATACCCACTCAGACACTCATAGATCCATGTACAGACCCACTTCGAGACCCACACACCCACTCACAGACCAGCTCACAGACTAACAGACCCACTGACAGACCCACTCAGAGACTCACACACCCACTCACAGACCCATTCAGGGACTAACAGACCCATTGACAAACCCACTCAGAGACTCAAGCACCCACTCACAGATCTAGTCAGACATTGATGCACCCACTAAAAGATCAATTGAGACACTGATGCACTCATTGGCATAACCATTCAAAGACTTACACACTGAGTTACAGACACAGTCAGCGACTTCTGTACCCACTTGCACATCCAGTCATGCACATATGAACCCATTCAGAGATGGATTCAGATACTGATGTTCCCAGTCACATAGTCAATGAGAAATTAATGCACCTAGTCAGTGACCCACTTAAATTATTATGCACTCAGTAATACTTGCCAATGAAACAGCCATATATGCTATGTGAGAGAGATTGAGATCGTTATATATGTTTTTATAAAGTTTTTTAGCTACTAATGTATGTAGTGTTACAGTTAGGATCAATTATTTTATGTATACATTTTCAATGTTCTTGAATACGTGCTTTTGTTTTGCATGTTCGCGACATATCCGCGATGGTCACGGCTACCAACGTGGTCACGATGCCCGGTGTCATCGCGAAACTGTAAAATAAGTTTCAAAGATGCTTTTTTTACAAACTCACTAGAAATACATGAGTTTAAAGATATTTTTAATAGAGTCATTTAGATAGTAATGTTTTTAGTATGATGGTTAAAACAAATTTCTTTACATTATAAATTTTGTTTGTGTTGTTGACCATTGAATTCTTGCTTTTGTTTTATGTTTTCACAACATCATCCCGAACATCGCAACACCGTTGCAACTATTTCCAAAATTTGAAAAAAATAAGTTATTTATAAGGGAAATGATCACATTTTAGGGCTCTAGAGTGGCTCTAACAAGAGCCTTTGTGTTCATTGTGTTTCTGTCACAGCTACACATAAGAGTGTCTACCACTCTTTCCAGCAGCTTCTGTAGCCCAGAAGACATAGCTGTGGCCCACAATCCACACTCTAAGCATTTTGAAGTGAAGCATCAGTACCACACAGGAGAAGACTAGAGCTCAATAGGACAATTTTCTAAATAAAAAGGCAGTTAAAATTGAGGTGTTCTGTTGGTTTAAAAAAGCACATATTTGAATGGATGTTGTGAATTTGCAGGGGAATAAAATTAGGTAGTGTGTTAAGAGGATTAGTAACTGCATCTGTGATTGCTTTGGTAAAATCAACCTATGTATTACAGATATTGATATGTTGTTTAATGTGTATACAAAACCACACCTGCTGCAGCTGAATTTGTTAAACAAGTATTGTTCTTCTAGGATGTGGTATGAACTTGTGACCTAGTGGCTCTACTGGGTTGCTATGAAGACTGTGTTAAGAGTGTATTTGGGAAGGGTGTTAAAGAGTCAGATCATGTTTAGACTCATTTTAGTGTTAAAAGGATTTTATTTCCTTGTGAAGGGCTTTGTAAAAAAGTGTACTGAAATGTTAAAGTTGTAAAAATATAAAGGGAAATATGTTATTCGAATCCCGTTTTTTTCTGCGACTTCAATGCAATGATCGCGATGAAGTAGCGATTTACGCAGACAGGAATTGGTTTTGGAATTCTTTCTGAAAGGGATAATATATACTAACTATTCAGAACTGTAGTTACAACACTAATATTCGAAAACAATGTTTTGATTTGCAAGCTGCTGCAGTATCACACGGTGCAACGTTGGAAAGGGTGCCATTTTATGGTTGTTTTGTATGAGAGTGGTGTGCTTAGTTTTTACAAACCCTTAGACAATTGCATCTCTCTAATAAGAGCCAAAAAGGTATTTGATCAGTGAACTCAATCTTCTGGTATGTGAATTATGTTTCTATTTAACCAAAAAATTGATTTAGAAGGTATATATTTTTGTGGGATTTTTAAAAAAAGAGTCTGAAATTTGCTAAAAACAGTTTTAAGAAATTGATATGGTTTATAACTGGTAGTGTATAAATGGGTGGTGGTTACAGAGAATATTTTTCATGCCATTCTGGGACTTGTCGTCATATTTATTCATTTGTAAAATAGAACAACAAAAGTTAGAGTTGAAAGAGAAACAAAATGGACTGAAGATGCAAATAAAACATGAATGTTTCAATCTTGACAGGAATCTATTAGATATTTTTTAACGTAGCTCTGTCTAAATTATAAAGGAGATTTGTTTATGCTTAGATGGTGAGGTATGTTCTTTAAGGTTGTACTAAGTCATATGTGTACTATAAGATTGCTTGGCATATTTAAACATGCACTGTTCAAAGATGGGTTAGGTTTTGTATTGCACACTGTGCCTCTGCAGTGTCACTGTGAGGTTCACTTTGCATATAACATCTGTTTGTGAAGTAGTAAATGCTTGTTTTACAATAGATAACTCACCTGTGAGATATGCGGTAGGTATGTCATAAAGCATGTTTTTGTGTGCTTTAAAAGGTCAAAGTTGCTGTTTTTACTTCCGGAAGCTTAGTTATGGGTGTACATAGTGTTATTATAACCGCTACATGTCCTATACCATGTAACATACAGGGGTAATACATTTTTTTAAATAACTTTATTTAGCGTTTTTATTAAACAATGTGAGGACGCATTTATATGCAGTTACATCATCTCGTCATATCACCGTCAATACTTGTGCAGCACAATTAACAATCATCTGTTCGCCATCATGATTTTTACACATAACCTTAATCCCTCAGAATTATCCCCGCATTACTGTACAACTGGTCACCATCCCCAGCTCTCCCCAAGGCATTGCCCTCTCCTATGTTTCCTGAAATTGACCCTCACTATCTATGAGCCTTGTCCTGTGACCTGGCGGTCCTGACTGGATTGCGCGCTGCATTCCTCCTGCTGTCGGAGGTAGTCCCTTAGAGGCTGCCATATATCTTTCAGGCGTGATGTGGGTGGCTGCAGTTCCGCAGATAGCTCGCTCATGGTATCGCAGTATGTCATGCTTCTAATCCAACTTTTAACTGTAGGCTTCTGCCTAGTGCCCCGACGAATGACTATTTCACGTTTCGCTAGAAGCATTGCCACTGCTACAAATCTACGATTACTTTTAGGCAACATGTCCACATATCCCAGCAACGCCAGAAGTGGAGAGGGGCCCATCTGCAACCCCGTCATCTGTTGGATTGCGTCAAATATGTCCTGCCAATATGCAGTAATATGTTGCATGCCCATGTCATATGTATAAAAGATGATGCTATTGTGTTACATTTAGGAAATCTTGTGAATTTTGCACTATTTATCCGAACCATCTGTTGTGGTGTAGTATAAGCCCGTCACAGTATCTTAAAGTGGAGCTGCTTATGCCTGTGATTATACGAGACGGGCTTAGTCTGCGTACAAGATCCCTTCCACATCTTATCAGTGAGCAGTTGCCCTATATCTAGTGACCAAGCGTCCCTAACTTTGGTGTCATGTTGCGGAATCAGTGCAAGGCATGCCTTGTACAAACGAGACGTAACATGCTCTCCGTTGCTATCTGTGATTATTAAAGTGAGAGGTGCGAACTCCACTGGTTCAATAGGGAAAGATGAAAGTACCGCTCTCAATGTGTTCTGTATACGGGCCAGTACAAACTGATCCATAAAAGTGGCTGATGAGAAACGGGGATCTTCGGATCGAACTAATACATGACCACTCGGAAATAAATCACCTATAGTGCTTACCCCCAGGCGGACCATGGTGCCTCCAATGTCGGAGGCAACCATGGATTGGCTAAGATTGTCAGAGCTGGTGAATATAATGTCGCCCCCCGTCTTCCTGAGGAGTTTCTGCCATGCCCAACAGGTAGTGGACAATGTTTGGATATCACGTGGATCGTGTGGGATTCCCTTAGGCAAGAGCGCATTCAGTGGAGTAGGATGAGCTAGATCTCTTTCTGGTTTAGCGTAAGGTATACGCGCATCCGGGTGGTACCAGTGGCGAGCATATCCACACTGCGCCACAGGAAATTACAGCTGCATATCTGGTACCCCAAAGCCTCCTCTATTGTAAGGCAGAGTGAGCGTGTCCCAATTCACTCTAGGTTGCTTTCCCCCATACCAATTTCGTAAAGGCGTGCAGAGCTGTTTAAAGAACGCATTCATAAGAGGGATGGGTATGCTTGTGAACAGGTAAAGCAGACGGGGAAGCACCACCATTTTAATAATAGCTATTCGCCCAGCCATTGATAGCGGTAGCTTGACCCAACGCTCCACCTGTGATTGTAGGCGGTCCATCGCTGGGCCATAATTAAGGCGCAATACTTGTTCTTTATCTCAATGCAGATGGATTCCTAAATATTTTGTTTCAGCCTCACACCACTGTAATGGGAATTCTTCGCACAAGCGGTCTCGTCCGTCCGTCAGGGAGAACACTTCTGACTTGCCCCAATTAATGTGGAGGCCGGATAGGGCTCCAAATCGCGTTATCTCCATTAGTAGCAGGTGGAGGTTGACCTCTGGTGTTCTGACATATAATACCAAGTCATCCGCGTATAATGTCACTAATACTGGACCATGCTTGAACTGGAGGCCTCTATGCAAGTGGTCCTTCTGGAAATAACGTATAAGCGGGTCCATTGCTATTATAAAGAGCAACGGGGACAGTGGGCATCCCTCCCTAGTGCCTCTAGTTATGGAGAAAGGACTCGTAATTGTACCATTGAATCTGATACGAGCAGAGGGTACAGCATACAATAACTTAATCAGGTCCGCGAAGCCCTTAGGAATACCCATCTTGGCAAGCACTGCATGTAGGAAAGGCCACTCTACTGAATCAAACGCCTTTTCTGCGTCTAAAAATGCCGCAACTGCAGGAATGGCCGGATTTATTCTGATAACTACAGAGAAGAAGGTTCTTAAGTTTAGTGCTGTAGACCTGTGCCTTATGAATCCGGTTTGCGCTGGCGCTATAATCTGTTCCATAAGTAAGGACAATCTAGTCGCCAACATCTTTGCTAAAATTTTGTGATCGAAGTTGAGTAATGAAAGCGGCCGATAGGAGCTGCACTTTTTGGGGTCTTTGTCAGGCTTTGGTAATAGGATCAGGACTGCTTCTCTAAATGAGGAAGGAAGTATTCCTTCTTCCAGCGCTTCTGCATATACCTCTAAGAGATGGGGGCCAAGAGGCTCTTGTAAGCTTTGTAAAAGACCCCGGTAAAGCCGTCAAGGCCCGGGGCCTTGGAGCCATCCATAGCCTCAATAGCCTGTTCTACCTCATCGGCTGAGAATGGATCACTTAAAAACTGCCTATGCACGTCCGGCAGCCAAACCATAGCTATCTCCCTTAGGTACTTCTGAATCTCGTCTCAGCTGGCAGTTGCTCTTGCAGTATATAGGTCTGTGTAGTATTGCAATAATGCTTGCCCGAGGGCAGCCGTGCTCACTGACGCCGTGCCATCTTGCAATTTAATAATATAACTAAGGTTATGATGTGGTCGAAGTAGTCGCGCAAGCGTGCGACCCGGCCTTTCCCCTTCTGCATACCTATGGGCCTTCGCATATTTCCCCAGGTAATGTGCTTCCCGTTCTGATTCTTCAGTCTATTCCGCTAATAAGACCGCCCTGCAATGTATGTATGTTGCCTTATCTCGGGATGTCCCTGCCATGTTTTCTCTGTCTAGTGTAGCGAGTTCTTCCTCCAGTCTAGCAAGACTACGCCTCAGGTCTCTGAGAACCCCCGTGTGTGTAGAGATGCATACCCCCCTAATGCATGCTTTAAAGGCTTCCCATAGAACACTCTGTGTGGAGACCGTCCCTGTGTTAAGGGCGAAATAATCCACTATGGCTGTGCGCAATTCCTCTCTAAAGACTGTGTCTCTCAGCGCCATGGAGGGGAACCTCCATTGCCCCTCAAACCCTTCCTCACCCGGTACTTGAAGTGAAAGGAGCACTGGGGAGTGATCCGATAATGTACGGGGTAAGTGTGCCACTGCTTGCACCCATGGGATATTTGGACGCAATAGTAACCAATAGTCTAGCCTTGTCCATGTGTTGTATTGTTGTGCATAATGTGTGTATTCAGTGCTCTGAGGGTGAAGGTGCCGCTATGCGTCTTTTAGTTCCCGTTTGTGGCAAAGTTCTGACAATGCCATATGTGAGCAGGGTTTGTTAACTGGCGAGGCTGCAGTGCCTCTCTAATCTGGGTTCTAACAGGATGTTCAAGTCTCCTCCCAGAAGAATATGATCGGCCTCCAGGGTGTCTAGCTGCGACTGTAGCTGTTCATAAAAGGTCGGGTCATATGTATTTGGAGAGTACACATTAGCTAATATAACCTTGTGTCCCGCGAGTGTTCCTGTTACAAGGATGAAGCGCCCTTCCGGGTCCATGAGGGTGGCTGTGTGTACAAAAGGTAACCGTTTAATCAGTATTGCTACTCCTCGAGCGCATGTGCTGTAGTTCGAGAAGAACCTGTGGGGGCCCCAAGCAGAGGCAAACTTGGGCCGTGCAGCAGGTGATAAGTGTGTTTCTTGTAAATAGACAATGTCAGCGCTATGTTGCCTTGCATATTGGACCACTAATCTGCATTTCTTCTGATTGTTAAGGCCTCGTACATTCCATGTCATCAGGGCGATTTGTGTGTTACTGCGTATTTCTACCTTATGTGTCATCACGATTGTTCTAACATGCTATACCTGCTCTGTACTTCATTGATGGTGCATATACCTGTCATTTGAACTAACGAAACTGCATCTTTTAACATTTAAAAAATTCCTGTACCCATCCCCCCTCCCCCACCCCCACCTAGTGGCTGCCCACCAGGTGCTGTCCCTGTTTTCCCTAGGAGGAACTGTTGATTCATACAACGCGAACGTGGCAAACTTCCCCATTCGAGTACCATTGTGAACCCACAGGGGAAGTGGCAACCCCACGTGGGCGCCCGCGCACTAACATAAGTCTGATACATTAGTCCCACTTTAAATCCCATCTGCTTACTCGGCCTCGCTCGTCGCATCCTCGGCTCTTGCCTTTTACCTTTACCTCAAATCAATGTCCACTTACGCCTCTCACAGCACCTCAAGCAATTCCGTCACCCGTCACCCGTACTCTTCAACTGGCTGTGAACAAGTCCGCACTCGTGCCCAATTGGGCTCCTTGAGATGCTCCGCCTGGGGAATTGCCACCAGACAATTCGATTGTCCCCGCATGCTGCTTACAAAAGCGTAGGACATCTTCAGGGTTGTCAAATATTTTCGTCTTCCCATTCACATCGACTTTAAGTCTCTCAGGGTATAACATCCCGTAGCATAGGCCAAGTTTCCTCACTGCAGCCTTTGCTCCAGCAAATGTGCGCCTGGCATCTTGCACCAATGCAGTAAAATCTGGGTATATTGAGACTGTTGATCCCTGCCAGGTCAGGTTCCCCACTTCTCTGGCGAGCCGAAGTGTTGTGTCCCTATCTTTGAAGTTTAGGAGTCTTGCCATTATGGGCCTTGGGGGCATCTAGGATTGGGTCGCGGCCCCAATGTTCTATGTGCTTGCTCCACTACAAACGTGTTCGTGAACTGTTTGGGCCCGAACAGTTCAGTCAGTAAGCGCACAACAAACTGGTCTAATCTCCCAGTGTTGGTGGATTCGGGAATACCCATTATGCGCACATTGTTGCAGCGACTCCTGGCTTCTAAGTCTTCATTCTTTGCGGTGACTGTCTTCATGATACGCTCAAGGCGCTCCACTCACTTAGTGGTCTGCGCAGCACCATCTTCCAAGTCCGATATGTGCCCTTGCGCTGTGTCCAGGCGGGTTTCATGGCGATCTATGCGTTCCCCCAGCCCGTCCAACCGTCTATCTAGGGCATTGAATCTAGTGTCTAACGCCCTAAATCCTGTGCGCAGTTCCAGCAGAAGTGCAGTGGTATGCATCTCCTCCTGTCGCGCCAGTGGACGCTTCTCCTGCCATTCCGGTAGCTTGCCTATTCTCCTGGGCCTTAGGCGCTTCAAACTGCAATTGCCTCTGTTTTGGATCTTTGCACATCATTCCTGAAAGCACAGTAGTCTCCCCCCGGACGATTGTTGGTGCACGGGTTCTGCGCATGCCCCTTATGCTGTAGTTTGCTATTGTCCAGCTGTTGGCGTAAGCGCAAGTCTTCCTCATGAAGAATGCCGCTGGTATATTTACCGAGAGAGGGGCGAGCGCAGTTCACAGTTCTGACAGTGGCTGTCTAATGTGTGAGTCTTTGAACTCGCCGCTTATGCCTCCCGACCGAGACGTGTTCCCATTCTAGGGTAAAGTGTAGCCTTCACAGTTTTCTCCACCCTGTTCTCAGTCGGGGAGGCCTCCCACTCTTTGTACCTCCGTGTCCGAGTGGTGGCTATGTCTCCTTGCCTTGTACAACTCTGATACCTTCTATCTCACCTCAGAGGCAGATCCTCGGTCTTCCACACAAGTTACCTAGAGCCTCGTAGACCCCCCCACTCAGATTATGTCGAGTGGCCTTCTCAGTGCACTCGCCTCATCCCACAGGTTTTGGCGATGTCTTTGTTACATGTGATGCTGTTCTATACTGCACCGCCACGCAGCCTGAGTTGTGCTCTCCTCCTCGGTTAAATTACTGCCCCCACAGTCTTATACCATCTGGGTCACCGGCAAGGAGATAGTTGTGGCAGGGGAGTCGCGGTGCAGATGCCACTCCCGCAAGGGGCCTCCTGGACTCAGCACTTTTGTTATTCCTCTTCAAGCCCCCATGGCCCCCGCTCTGTCCTGCGTTCCGGTGCCCGCTGTTTTGCACGGTGGCGCCTCCACGGGATCAGCCACACAAGTCGTTCTCTCTGAGGGACTGCACTGACTAGAAAAGTCGCTGTCCTCGTTGGGCCCGCTTCTCTTGGTGGGACAGCACTACTGTGCACCCGCGTCATGAGCGGACGAATTTCCCGATTCCTGGGCCGTGCAGGTCGGCATATTGGCGAGCCACGGGTGTAAGGAGGGGGGGGAAACCGCTTATTTGCAGATGCCACTGCTGTCCTGGAGGGTCACATTCACCGCCGCGGCGCACTAACTGGATCTTTAGAGAACAGCGGCGTCACACCCTTGCCGCCATCTTGTCTCCCGATCGCCGAGGGGTTTATAAGTTGATTACTCGGTCAGACAGCCATGTAGACGATCAACGGAAGGCTCAGAGTGTTCCGATTTCAGGATCACTGCATTTTGTCGGTGATGAAGTGGTTAGCGCCGCTTTATGGTTGATGTGTGCAGGGCTTCCATGGAGCTTCAGCTCCGAGCGGCCATTTTAGTCGCTGGTCCGGCAACGCCCCTACAGGGGTAATACTTTGCAAAGTATATATACTCTCCCTCACCCAATGTCAGACTAACAGATTGAATTATACATTCACTAACCTATTCTTGAAGTACTTACATATGCAGATTATAAGGTAAAAGATGCAGTTTCAACTTTCAGCCATAGAGCAGTGTGCTAAGAGGAAAAAAGGTAACACGTGTATTCTGAAGATTGAATGTGCTATATGGACTCTTACAGATCCATGTCCCCAATTTAACATGCACCTTGCCACCAAGACTTTAATCAGACATACCTTTTTTAAGCTTGAAAAAAAAAAGTTTATTGAAGTAAAAGAGGGGAAGGGAAAATACATCAAAAGGTATAAGTACAATGCGACATGAAAATGTAAGGTGACATATAAATTCATGGCTACATCATCAATAAGAGGAAGAGAAAAAGTAGGGAAAAATATAAGTTGGAAAAATCAGTCTGGTTATATAATAAAAATACAACAATACATTGCTATTAAAAGTAATTAAACAATGCTAAAGCAGAAAAAAAAAAAAACAGAATGTCAAGGAGGTTTTAAGACTTCTTGTGTGGAGCTGGCACGAGCGTGTGAAAGCTTAGCATGACAATCAATAAATTTCGTAATTGGAGACCATAGTTTCAAACGTTTCACAGCAAGAGACACAGGATATACATAAACAGTATCCAATCTATGGTTGTGGCAAACCACATACCACCAAGCTTGGAAAGACAAATCAGACGAGGATTTCCAATGCTTGGTAATCTGCTGAAAGGCTACTCCCAAAAGTAAGTCTAGAATTTGCATATTGACATGAGAGTGAGACCAATCATCAGAGAGGGAGCCCAAAAAAATATTGGCGAATGAGAGGGGTATCGTAGAATTAAAAATTGAGGTAATTTGCTTCCAAACACGTGTCCAGAAATCATGTACAAAAGGGCAAGTGAAAAGCATATGTTTTAAATCATGCGCCTGTCAGCGTCCCGGAGGCAGTCGGCATTGGCCACTCTGGCGGTAAGTCCATTTCCACGCACCGCATATGCTACAATAAACATACGCTGCTAGAAATGGGAATGAATATGAGTGGGTGCTCCCCTCTTCCCTTATCCTTATTTGCGCAAGCAATGTTAAAGGGCTGCTCATTATGTGGCTGGGACGCCTCTATCAAAGAAACAGGTCAGCTGTCTAAGGAGCCGGTCAGATGTAACTTAGGTAACCGGGATACTAACCAATCTCAGTTTTACACGCAACTTCGCACAATGTTTCTTAATACACGGTCTATGACTAAACATGCCCTCAATATTCATGACCTACTAGAGGAGAATTCCCCGGATTTTCTATTCCTAACGGAAACATGGTTAAGTGAGGCCTCTAACCCTACCATAGCCTCCGCCATCCCGGCTGGCTATCAGATAACCAGGAAGGATCGACAGGTGGGCACAGGGGGTGGTATCGCTATCATTTTTAAAAACAATTTTACCTGTACAATAGTCCCTTCGGTGGAAGTAGAGGGTGCAGAATGTCTCGGCTTCCACTTGGGGGTGTCTCCTCATCAATCTTTGGCCGGCATTCTAATATATAGACCCCCGGCCCTGCAGGAAGGTTTTTAGCCTCCATCAGCGACGCTGTTTCACCTTTTGCTCTGAAACATAAACACTGTCTGGTATTGGGCGATTTTAACTTGCACATGGACAAACCGGAAGATTCAGACTCTATCAGATTACAAGAGTCTTTGGAGGTGCTAGAATTGGCCCCTTATGTACATCTTCCCACTCATGAAAAGGGCCACACTTTAGATCAGATTTTTTCCACTGTTAAAATAGGAATGTCCCAACCACTTCCCCTTGTGTGGTCCGATCACTTCCTTTTGGATTTTACATTTAGAAAGGAATCAACCCTTCCCAAGGCCCCTGGGAAGACTCAGCTTAGTAATTTTAGACCTTTCCATTTAATTACACCCGATGCATTGAGTACTGCTATTAGTAAGCATCCTATATCTCTCAGTGGAGATCTAGAGGCAGATGCAGAGGGTCTGGACAACTGGCTTCAGCTCCGGGCTGGGGAACTTGCACCTCTTGTTTTGCGTCCAGTGAAAACTGTAAGGTCCTCTGCCCCTTGGTTTACAACTGCCCTTAAAGAAAGCAAGAGGATCTGTAAACACTTAGAAAGGACCTGGAGGAAACACTTCAACCCTAATGATAAAATTATTTATAAACAGGCGCTGAAGACCCACTATAAACAAGTCCTTGAGGAGAAAAAACTGTTTTTCTCCGCTAAAATTGAACGAGCAAAGAACAAAAATAAGGAAATTTTCAGAATAGTCAGTGAATTCTCCTCCCCTATAGCGGCGGCCAAGTCATTCATCCCTACGGAGGCATGGACGGACCGCGTGGCCTCTTATTTACATGACAAGATTAAAAATATTCAGGAGACCTTCCCGAGAACGTCCCCGGTATTGAGCGATAGCGGTGAGGCAGACTTATCCATAACTTATGTGAGAGAAGCATCCCTGAATCAGTTTCCATTGGTTCCCTTGGAGAAATCATTAGAAATCATGAAAGGCCTTAAATCCGTCTCTCCTTCCGACCCATGTCCGGCCAGCATTATAGTATCAATAGCGGAGATTATCAATCCTGCAGTTAATTGGATTCTAAACCTGTCGCTGCAGACGGGCCTGGTCCCCGATAGGTGGAAAAGGGCAAAAATTCTCCCCTTATTAAAAAAACCAACTTTAGACCCAGAACTGGCCTCTAACAACAGGCCAATATCTTTGCTTCCTTTTTTTTCTAAAGCCTTGGAAAAAGTTGTGAACCAGGTCACCACTGCATTTGTCGAAACAAATTCAACACTCCACCAGAGTCAGTCGGGTTTCAGGGCAAATTTCAGCACTGAGACGGTGCTGCTGGAAGTGTCGGAAGCCATAAAGGACGTGTTAGATAAAGGCGGCAAGGCCGCATTGATATTATTGGACTTATCTGCGGCCTTTGATACCGTCCCCCATGACCGACTCCTGGCGAGACTTCAGGAATGCGGCTTTGGGGGTACGGTACTCAACTGGTTTGCCTCCTTTCTAAAGGACCGCCAGCAAATAGTATGGTCCCCGCCTTTTGCGGCCCCCATTCCCCCTTTGGGGGTGGGAGTTCCACAGGGCTCAGTCTTGAGCCCCACCCTCTTTAATATATATATGGCACCACTAGCATCTTTGGCCGAGGCTTATGGAGCTAAAATTGTGTCGTATGCGGACGACACGCAGCTTTTCTTCACCTGCAATAAAGACTCAGATTTTAAAGGAGACAAGATTAATTCCTGTCTGACTGAAGTGTTCTCCTGGCTACAGGCTAATCAGCTTAAATGTAATCCCGAAAAGTCGGAGATTATTTTCTTGGCCACCCCCCAGCAGTGTATGGCGTAATTGGTGGCCAGCTGATATGTCTCCCCTTCCACTTCTGTCAAAACAGAGAAAAAACTTTAGGGGTGAAGTTGGACGAGAACCTTTCTATGCACGCTCAGATTCAGGCAGTGGTCGGCTCTTGCTTTGGCATGCTGAAGATGCTAAAGCAGTTCCTCTCTCCTACCTATCACTCATAGAAAAACGGTAGTACAAGCTATGATAGTTTCGAGGTTGGACTACGTGAATATACTGTATTTAATGTTGCCGGAGTACCTACTGTCAAGGCTGCAGGTGGCCCAGAATGCGGCAGCCAGAGCAATACTCATGCTGGGCCCAAGAGCACGGACGTCCACTTGTTTGGAATCCCTGCATTGGCTCCCAATCCGCAAGAGGATCCATTTTAAGGCCATGGTTCTGGCTTTTAAGGCTCTCCACGGCATAGGTGCCGGGTACATCAGGAAGAGAGTCCAGTTCTATTGCCCTCGCCGTACATTAAGGTCTTCAACACTTCAGTTGGCATGTGCCCCCAAATACCACCGAGCACGGATAGGGGGCGCTCCTTCCAGGTTCAGGCGGCGCAACTGTGGAATAATCTCCCGGGGGAATTAAGACTGACGCAAGATCTCCTAGCGTTTAGGAAATCATTGAAAACCTGGCTATTTCAGCATTAATACCGATCCTGGTTGTCACACTGCATAGTTAATCTGTTCATTCTCACGCCTCAGCGCCGGGACACTCTACAGAGTAGCTGTGCGCTTATAAATACCCATTTAACATAACATAACATAACATTTATGGAAGAGCATGACCAACAGGCATTAGATACAGTAGCGTTTATCCTATGTAGAAATGTGGGGGGGAGGAGTAATCTGTTATAGATAAAAAAGAGTGTTTGTATGGCATTAGCCGCCCTAGAGGATTTTCGTATCTTGAGCCAAATTTTGCTCCATAGTGAGATGGGCGGTCGACCTCGAATCTGGGGAACTGGGTTCGAGTCTCGGCAATGACGCTGAACATCCTGTGATTCTGGGCAAATCACTTAATCTCCCCGTGCCTAACAAAAATGAATGTGTCCTCATGTAATGCAACTGGTGCTATGTAAAGCGCTCTGAAACCCGATTCGGGTCAAGTTCGCGCTATATAAAACTCTGTAAAAAAAAAAAAAATCACATTCCCAGTCCAGCTCCACTTTAGTTTTGTCTCTAGGAAACTTGGAGTTATGCAAACAAGCATATATATGTGATGCTTTAGGGACGCACCTGAGTAAGTCACGGGAGATGTTGGTATGAGTGCTAGATGATATAGAGGTGTGGTCAGTTCGATCAAGGGCTAGGGTTAGAGCATTGTGAAGCGATTGGTACTTAGTAGAAAATGAAATAGGGAAATCAAAAATAGCCTGAGCCTGGTGAAAAGACATGAGTGTATCATTCTGAAGAAGTTGATGAACCCAAATAAGACCCTTCTGTCGCCATGATTTCCAGTAAATAGGCTTGCCATTAATCAATATGCGTTGATTATGCCAAATAGTGGACTGTAAGAGTGAGCCGGTGTCAGTGGAGTCTCCTAATGAGACTGGGTCCTGTAATTTATATGTGTGCTGAACAGTAGGAGTAGAGAGTTTCTGGGGTTTTCGAGTAAATGGTAGGTACTCTTGAAAAGGAAAAGGGGTAAGGAATGAGAGTTCAAGTTGAACCCATAGGAGAGAGTGCAATGTAGAACCAATTAACCAATGAGATATTTGTCGTAAAAGGAAAGTATTGTGGTAGGCAGGAAAATCAGGAAAATTAACACCTCCTTCTAGTTTGGGCCGAGTGAGTTTTGATAAGGACATGCGGGCCATTTTGTTACTCCAAAGAAAAGATGTCAATAGGGAGTTAATTTTTTTGAAAAACTTTTGAGGTATGGCGACGGGAATATTGGAGATGGTAAAGAGAACAATCGGGGATAACATCATTTTTATTGTATCCAACCTTCCCCACCAAGAAAGGAATAAAGGATGCCATTTGTCTATTAGGGAAGATGGTTTCAAAGAGCATTTATCAAGATTAATGGAGATTGATGACTTAAGAGATGTAGAGAAGTACATGCCTATGTATTTTATATGTTGAGTATTCCAATGAAAATTGGCTGCTTGAAAGTCATCCTTAAAAGTAAATTTAGTCAGGGGTAAAATTTCACATTTGTCATTATTGAGTTTATATCCAGAAACAGAGGAGTAAGCCAGGGTTTCTTGTAGGAAATTTGGAAGGGAAGATTGGGGTTGTGAGAGAAATAACAAAATATCATCTGCATATGCAGCTAACTTAATGTGGGTATTGCCAGAGGAAAATCCCCAAATAGCAGGGTTTTGGCGAACTTTAGAGAGAAAAGGTTCGAGAGCTAAATTAAACAAAAAGGGGGATAGGGGACATCCCTGTTGGACACCTCTTCCCAAGGTAAAATAGGAGGAGGTAAGACCATTTGCAAAAATTGCCGCCTTAGGGGAAGAGTGCAAAAAAGAGATTAGACTAATAATTTTAGGGCCAAAGCCAAACCATTTAAGAGTGGAAAAAATAAAAGGCCAATATACTCTTATCAAATGCCTTTTCGGCATCTAAAGCAATGGCTGCTAGAGGCTCAGGAATATGAGATGATTTAGAGAGTATATCGAAAAAAATAAACGTTTATTATCTGTCAGGTATCGGCCCTTTACAAAGCCAGATTGCTCCCTACCTAATAAGTCGGGAAGAAGCAAATCTAGTCTGAGAGCTAGGGACTTTGAAAAAATCTTATAATCAATATTTACCAATGAAATAGGTCTGTAATTTTTACAGAAACGAGGGTCCTTATCCTCTTTAGGTATAAGACAAATGAGGGCTTCCAAAAAGGAGCCAGAGGAAGTGCCTGTTTGTGAGAAAGAAAGGAGAAGTTTGTATAGTTTAGGAAGGAGTAGCTGTGAAAAGTGTAACAAAATTCGACAGTAAAACCATCGGGGCCTGGGGCTTTATCTTTTTTAAGTGTGTGTAATGCAGTGCGTAATTCTTTTAGTGAAATATCAAGTTCCAATAAATCAAACTTTGAGTGGACATCAAAAGATCTATCAACAGAAGAAAGGTAATTGGAAATGGCAGCGTCTGTGGGTGCAGTTTCGGGCGTGTATAGGGATTCATAAAAAGTATAACATTCTTGCAAAATCTCAGAATCTTTATATTTGGGTTGATGTCTCTCATCAGTTATCGACTCAATGGTAAATTTATGTTTTTTGACTTTAAGGTAATTCGCCAACAACTTCCCAGATTTATTCTGGCCACCATAAAATTTGGCACTAGATTTGAGCAAGTATAAAGAAACATTGTCAGTGGAATCCTTATTGAATTTAAGCTTAGTAGCAATACGTTCAGCAAAGCAAGCCTCCGATCTGTTAGCATAGTAGGAGTGTTCCATTCTCTTTATCTGTGAGAAGAGTTCTGTGGCTGTCTTACGGGCAATATGACGTTTTTTGGAAACATAATTGATGATAAAATCACGGGCTGCAGCTTTGAAAGCATCCCAGATTATATGGAAAGGGAGGGTGTCTGATTCATTAAAATGGAAATATTCATCAAAAAAAGAGGCAAAGGAGGAAGAAAAAACAGGATCAAGTAACAATGAATTGTTAAATCGCCAGCGTCTGGGGGTAGAGGGTGCATGAAGTATATCTAAGGAAATAAAAACAGGGGCGTGGTCAGAAATCAGAATTGAGCCAATCTCAGCACAATGAATGGACTGGGAGATGTTATGAGAAATAAAAATGTGGTCAATACGGGACTGTGTCTTGTGAACTGGGGATAAATAAGTATACTCCCTCAGGGTGGGGTTGCATATTCTCCATGCGTCAATCAAGTGTCTATTTTGAAAAGTCTGTAGAAATGATTTATGTGCTTTAGAGGGTAGAAAGCAAGTTACAGAATTTCGTCTATGAAGGGGTCTATGATCTGATTACAATCTCCAGCTAAAATAAAATTATCTTGGGAATATAACCGCAGCTTTTGATCAAGGTGAGACCAAAAGAGGGAATCATTGGTAGTAGGTGCATAAATATTGAGTAAAGAGAGTGGAACCTTCCCAATCAATAAGTCTGTAAACAACCAGCAACCTACATCATCGTTTTCTTGGGAAATAAGTTTGACATGAAGAGATTTGTGACATAATGTAACAACACCATTACGTTTGCCGTCACCTGGAGAGAAAAAGATGTCACCTACCCAATCTCTCTTCAATTTTAAGGATTCAGATGCTGTGAGGTGTGATTCCTGAATCATTGCTACGTCTGCTTTCAATTTAGATAGGTGCGTTAAGACACGTTGTCGTTTGATCGGAGAATGCAAACCTCGGACATTCCAAGTAACAATATTCAATAACATAGCTGAACAGTGAAACAAACTATTTGAAAAAAAACAGACAGTATATAAACACGGTATGAAGAAAACCATAACATTATGTAAATGAAGAAAGGAGTAACAGGAAATATATTAGGAAAAGAAAATAAGAGTGTCAAGAGAGGAAAATTAGAGAAGTAGCAGGTAAAGGAACGAGACATAAAAGGGGGATTGGGAAGAAAGAGGTAAAAGGAGAACGACAGAGGATGAAAAAAGAAGAATGTAAGAGAAGAGACATATATATATACATCTATATACATCTCCAGACCATCCCACAGCCAAAAAATTATGCATCCTGGTTTAACTTCAGCCCAGTTACCGAACGGAAGTCTACAATATCATCACTAAGCTTAAACCCTCCTCTCATACTTTTGACCCTCTCCCCGCCAACCTTGTTAAAGAGTTAAAACATATCATCACTCCTTACTGGACTAACATCATCAACTCCTCCTTTACCACAGGATGTGTCCCTGTCTCCCTCCAGCTTGGCCAAATTACTCCCACCATCAAAAATGCTAATGTTGACCCCACCGACCTTAATAACCTGCGCCCTATCTCTAATTTGCCGCTTCTATCCAAGGCCCTCGAAAAATGTGCCCTGCGCCAACTAGACAAACACATTGACTCCTTCAGCCTTTTGGATACATTACAGTCAGGCTTTAGAAAGGGCTGCAGTACCGAAACCGCTATGCTCAACATTGTTGATGACATCCACCACTCCCTTGACAAAGGAGAAGCCTCCCTTCTTATCCTTCTTGACCTCTCTGCGGCTTTTGATACTGTCAACCACTCCACCTTACTGAACACCCTCGAAAATCAGTTTGGCCTCAATGGTCCTGTCCTTAAATGGTTCTCCTCCTTCTTTCACCACAGAACACAACAAATTAAAATCAACCAGTGCCTCTCTAAACCCACTCCTGTCCCACTGGGCGTTCTCCAGGGGTCCATTATCTCTCCCTCCCTATTTAACCTCTTCATGGAGCCCCTCACCCTCATTCTCAAGCAAGCAGGAATCAACTACCACCTCTATGCGGATGATACCCAGCTTTACTATAAGATCAAATCCCAATCTGATATTCTTCACCTCAATGAGGCCCTGACCAAGATACAACAATGGTTCCATCACAATCACCTTAAACTCAACCCCAAAAAAACGGAAGTCATTCTCTTCGCTCCTAAAAACAACCGACTCCCCATTCTTCACTGGATCTCTGATCTTAAAGCTCTCAATTGCTCTCTGTCCACCTCTAACTCAATTAAATCCCTCGGAATAAGCATTGACCAGAACCTCAGCCTTTCTCCCCACATAAAAAACGCTGCCAAAGGCGCTCTTTTCTCTCTTCTTCACCTCAAGAAAATCAAACCCTTCATTCCTGCTGATGACTTCAAACTTGTTGTTCAATCACTAGTACTTTCTAGACTTGACTATGGCAATGCCATTCTCTCTGGAACTCCGAAAGTCTACTTAGCCCCAATAAAATCTGTCCTTAACCTCGCAGCTAGGCTTATCTCAGATTGTAAGCGGTATGACCACATCTCCCCCATCCTCAAAGAGCTCAAGTGGCTTCCCATTGAAGGCCGATCCACCTACAAGAATGCTTGCATTACGCATAAAGCCCTGCACCATCAGACCCCAGCTTATCTCTCGGATAAACTTCACAAAACGGGCTGCTCAAGAGAATTAAGAAGTACAAATACTCTCACGCTAATCCCCCCCTTGGTTAATAAGAAAGCCACCCAACTCCGCTCTTTCTCCGGAAATGCGCCTACTATTTGGAACTCACTCCCTAAAGATCTACGCTGCAATCCCTCCTACCCCAGCTTCAAAAGAGATCTTAAAAGGCACCTTCTCAACAAATACTGGGGTCCTTAAGACTATCACTATACGGGGTTTCACATCCTGCCCATGCTATTGTCAGGTGCTCCCCACTTTTACCTGAATCACTGCACCCCACTCCTCCCATCCTTCATATTCTCCACCTCCCCCTACTAGTCCTCCTATAATCATGACCCAGCCCCGCATGCCACCTCCTCTCCCCTCACCCTCCTCTGCTCCCCCCTACTTCCTTACTGTCTCCCCCCTTCCCAGTTAACCCATGCTAATCCTCCCAACCAACTCCGACTATGGCCTAATTGTACCCTTGACTTTCTCGACCTTGTATTTACTGTTCTTGGCTTATGGTTTTGATTATCTGGCACTGCTTTTTGTACAAATGTTATATTGCAACTTGCTCCTCTCTTAACCCTTGTGAAGCGCTCTGATACCTTTGGGTCTTGCCAGCGCTATATAAAACTGTTTAAATAAATAAATAAATAAACCAGCAAAAATCCAAAAATGAGGAGGAGGGGGGTGAAACTACATGGAAGGACAGTGCATCCAGATCTCACGGAGGGGGGCACAAGGGCGACTGGAAATGACATGGTGCGAGACAACGGGAAAAACAAACAGCAGGGGTGCCTATAGAATGAAAAAAAAAAACGATTAGGTTACAAATGTGTATAATGACAATAATGGACAATGCAAAACAAACGAAAGTATAAGAAAAGGAAAAAGGGATTTGAACATGACATACACAATATAGTCAATACAACATAAAACAAAAATGACTTAAGGAATAAGAAGAAAGGTAAACAAAAAGGATAACAACAGCTAAGGTAATAACATCATTATAACGGAAGCAACATATTCAACCAAATTGAGAAGTTGAGGCGCCGGAGGTGTCCATAGTTTCAACTTTGCAGGAGTTGAGAAAGCTTTGAGTTGAATCAGGTCTTCATATGAAGTTGTCTTGTTGCGGTAAGTGACCTTAAAGAGGCAAGGATGGAAGAGGCCATATCTAGCGCCGAGAGCACGAAGATCCGGTCTCATATTAAGAAATTCTCTGCGTCTGTCAGCAGTGCTTTTGGCATAGTCCTGCGAAAAGAACAACTAATGACCTAACCAAGAGATGGATGATGATTTTTTAGAAGCTGAGAGTACCTTAAGGAGAGCAGTATATTCAAGGAAATACAAAATGACACCTCGAGGACGATTGGAACCAGGAGCATTAAGATGTTGACGGCCCAGTCTGTTGTCACGTTGAATGTTCAAATTGGTATCTTCGGGCAGACACAAAACTTTAGGTAGAAAGTTTTTGAAGAAGATGAGAGGGTCCGCACCTTCCATGTTTTCTGGTAGACCATATATGCGTAGATTGTTCCGTCGGTTTCTATTTTCCAAATCTTCAACTTGTTTCTGCAAGGAGGAAACTTGAAATTGAAGAGTGTGGACATTGCTTTCAGTGGTGTGATAAGACGAGACGCTCTGTTCCACTGTAAGTAGACGTTCGTCTAACTGGGACCATTTGTCAGTGAGAAACTGAAGTTTAGCATTTGTCTCTTCCATGAAAGGTTTTAAGGCGCGTATTTCTTCCAGTAAGAGATCCAACGAGGCCGGAGGTGGTGACTTCGCAGGAGAAGGAGGATCCTTTTTGAGGCGTTTGGGGTTAACCTTGACCGGGTTAACCGAGGTGAGTACCGTTGATGTCGTAGATGGAGACGCGCCAACTTTTGACTGAGAGACAGAAGACGACTCCATTGCAGCAAACTTCGAGAAACCTGTGCAATTCTTGATAAATCCACGCGTGGGGGATGAAGTAGAGGAGACAAGCTTTCTGAGTCTCCCCATAAGCTGCGCAAGAGCAAGTTAACAATAAAGTTGTGTTGAAAAAAGAAAAAATTCAAAGTGAAAGGCACATAAGAGTAGATGACGTAGAAGTGGCAGAGACCTTCTATTATGCAAAAAAAAAAAAAGTTCACAGTAATAAAAACAAGACAAAAGCAATAATGATGTGGAGCACCTTTTGCCTGTAACCAACATTAACCTGTGAACATGGAACAACAAAAAAGCTGAGGTGCAACATCTCAACGTATTATGGCCAGCATATATGATGAGTACAATTGCAGAATGCAGAATTGTTAATAAATGGTGGCAGAATCAATGAGAAGTATAGTCCTTTGATGCTGGGGAGCGACGCATGTCAGTAGAAGGCTGCCATGTAATTTTATAAAAAGGAATACATCCAAGCATATGAAAAGAACATTGGCTTATAGAGCGTGAAAAAAGCCAGTCGAGGAAAGAGAGAAAAGGAGGCAAAAAGAGGTGAGCAACACCTCAACACATATTAAAAGGCAGTTCAGTCCTGGAGCGAAGGTGGAGGAAACAGAAGCAGCACGCATCACCTCAGCGCTGCCAGAGCAGATGATAGCGGTCGCCTCATAAGATGGCGGCCGCGTCTGAGGCAAGAACGGAGCCGCGGGGAATACCTTGTGTTAGCGGTGCTGGTGTGCTACACACATCACCAGAAGTCATCGGGATGTTGAGGAGGCTGAACCCGCACCACGGGAAGAGAAGGGGTCACGGGACCCGCCAAATACGGTCGCCGACCTACGCCCCCGCACCGGAGCTCACGGTGCTGCCGCCATCCTCCGTGGGCGTCAAGCCACGCCCCCCCAATCAGACATACCTAAATAGAAAAGAAGGCAGACAGTTCAACATCCAGTAAAATAGTGACAGAAGCAGCTAACTATTTTCTTGCACAGAGAGGCACAACTGACATGTATATAGTGCTAAGGTAAGCAGTTGCACATATACTTCTAAAAAGCATTAGTCAATGAGACCACCCAGGACACAATGCATGGAGCCTGTTTTTCCTGTTTTAGAGAACTTGAGAGGTCACAAAGACAGTGATTTGTCCACAAGGTTACAGGCACATGGAAACAAAGCCCCAGATAGGGTCTGAGACACTTATTTGGATATGGGATAAAGAACTTACACTTTCTAGTCTAACATGCATAGCAGTGCCCTTGCATCAAGTTTTGGGCCTGTTACACTTTAAGAACTTATGCAGTTTCATAGGTACACTGACCTTTAGCTATAAAACTGTTATGTAAGGCATAAAGTGCTTTTCTACCATTTATAAATCAGAACTGTGGTAGCGTGCATCTATGCCATAGGGGTCAGTACAATATGCTTAGAAGATAGTACATGTACTCTGAATATTTTCTTAACTACATGCACTTATAGAGATCCATGTTACCTATCTGACATCTAAGCAGGCACCCAGACTTTACTCTGACATATCTAAAGAGAAAAAGAGGTACACACAAAAACACTCAGTAAAATAGTGACAAAAACACCTAAAATTCACTGATGCGCACATACAAAGGTGATATGTATGTGGTGGTAAAAGAGGTAGTTGCAGACACACTTTAAAAACTCTATACTTATTATCAATCAATTCAAACTTTATTTGGTTTCGTGTAATGAAACCATAAAAGCACAGGATAAAAAAATATGATACATACAATCCACACGAGGACATACCCAGTTTAAACATAATATATGCAAATTAAAAGTTTGTGGTCAGCAAGGTTCTACAAACACACAGATGGTACCTGATGGACAAATCATTCTAGATGATACAATAGGACCATGCTCAAGATCAAATTGTTAGTTCTACAGGCAAGCGGAGCAAAATAAAGTGCATAATGCCAAGGGTAATATCAGGGAGCAGGCTAGTTAATCACAGCTCGCCCTAAGCCTGATTGTGGATTTTAAAAGGTTTAGCACATAAAAGACTGTATTACCAGTCAACATTTGTAAACAGATAAAAGCAGGCCGTACCTGCCTAAAATTGGCCTTTTTCAGAATAGGAATTAAAAAAGATTTTCTAGGGGTATCATAAAATGGTCAAAACATTATAAAATTAACCATGTCCTGTGGAGAATTTCCATCGCAGCCACAGGTCGACAAGATTTGTCCCCTATTCTGACCCCTGGGGTGGGCAAGGAGGAGGTGAAAAAGGTCAAACCGGAACCTGGTCAGAAGAAAAAGGTCATATGAGTTTGTGAACCCCAGTGGGTATGGTTCCACCATCTGGGTGGTCTTTAACATGATGAAGCGACGTACACTGGGCTTCAGTAACTCCTTCTCTACCCTTACCATGGACTGGTGCTCAAAGAAGGCCATCTTAATAAGAGACAGATGTGTCTTATTTGTCGCATGAGGATTGGAAAAGAGATCTCCTCTTCCCACGCTCATAAGGCTCTTTTCAACATAACTGAGCCACGGTACCCTAGATGCATGGTCGAGAGCCAGACAATCTTTTAGGATCGCTTTATTTAAAGAGGTCCCCTTCTCAACCCAGATTTTTAGCCAGAGAGACACAGGGCGAAATGCTATCAGATCGGAGACATAGGACATGCCTAGCTCCTCATGAGCAGTGAAAGAGGGAGTGCCCTGAGGGACGGATAAAAGCCATCTCAGTAAATTGTTTTCCGCAATTTGAAGATCATCTATAGAGGAGTACCCCAAAATTTCACTTCCATAGAGGGCCTTTGAGATGCATTTGGCCCTGTAAAGCTTTAAGAGTGCCCCCACCGGTCTTTTCCCCAGTCTAGAGGCAAAATTAAAAATGGCTGCAGACTCCAGATTGATGTCATTTTTCTTACGGGTGAGTTGGGGCATCCAATTCATTTTATCATCTAATATTACCCCCAGATAAGAGACACACATTCGACTTTGGAATCGGGGTATGACCAACCCTAAAAGTATATTGCCTACTGGATCCGGGCCCCTACTTGCATGACGTATGACTTAGAGTTGTTAACCCTCAAGTCCAGGTCACCCATGAATTGAGCAAAGGAGTTAATAAGCATTTGCAGGCCCCGTTCGGTCCTGGCCATCAGAACAGCGCCGTCCGCGTATAACAGGATCGGGAGACCGCGCCGTCCCGCCCAAGGAAAGTCGTCCTTGGTTTCCAAAAGGGTTTTCTCCAAATTGTTAATATAAAGATTAAATAAAAAAAGGGGCCAAAATACAACCCTGACGGACTCCACCCTTGACAGGAAATGAGTGTGATACATTCAAGCCAGCCGAATATCGCACGACCGCCTTAGTGTCCCAGTGGAGATCTTATATGAAGAAGACTATGTCCCTGTCCACCCCCAGGGAAAGATGGATCTGCCACAGCTTTCCTCTGTTCACACAGTCAAAGGCGGAAAAAAGATCCATAAAGGCCAGGAAGATGGTACCAGAATGGGCTACTGTGTATTTATTCAATAATATAAGAAGGTTTAAGCATTTATCTATCGTGGAGCAGCCAGGACGGAAACCATATTGGGCATCTGACAGGATATTGCTGTCTAGAGCCCATGAGGATAACCTGCCCAGCAAGATCCATCCGACCACTTTAACCACTGAATCCAACAGGGATATAGGCCTATAGCAATGAGTGCTATCCCTGTTCCCCCTTTTTAAAAACCGGGAAAATAATGGAGGTGGCCCAATATGCCGGAGAACCAGACCTTGCTGCGGCGTTAATGACAGAGGTAAGCAGCGGTACCCAGAACTCCACATCATACAGGTACAGGTCAGGAGGGATTCCATCAGGTCCCGGGGCCTTATTGCGCGTCATACCAGCAATTCCCCACCTCACTTCTATCTCCGTATCTGGCAGGGCTATATTTTCCATTCCCCCAACTGACAGTGAAGACTGGGCTGAAGAGCCTTCAAACATACCCTCAAAATGGCTGACCCACTCATTTTCTGTAATATGTGAGTCCAGGGCATTTGCTGTCTGTACTCCCAGGAAAATGCTGTTGATAATGCTCCAAAACTTGGCACTACACTTAATGATCGAGGCTTCCATGAGCTTACCCCAAGCTTCCTCCTTCAGTGCCTCCTTGTGCTTGCTAAGGGCTATCTTATAATCCTTTCTTCGTGCTTAAACCAAAGCGCTATCCCTAGGGGAAGCATGCAACGCTTTCTTGAGCCTCCTAGCAGCAAGTGAGCATTCTTGGTTAAACCATCTAGGTGCCCTTAATTGTGGGCTTTTTGGGGAGGGGACTGCTAGTGGCTCAGTGACAAAACGAGAGACAGATTTGAAGGCGCGGATGATGGTCTAGTTTGGCTGCGGTTCGACGCCCCGACAAATTTGAATCCCTTTCTGGCACTTGTCCAGGAGGGTCTCAAGCAAAAAGCCTGGGAAAACCTGCAACCATTTAAGCCTTCTACCTCCATCTGTAGGCCGTAGTACTCCTCCTCCGTCACTCTTCTTCTTCAAGCCCAATATAGGCCAGCTAGGTTTAATACAAAGCGGATTAGGATCGCTATGGTTACTGGCTACAATGGAAAAGTCAGAAATCAGGTAAAATAGAGGAGTGGAAACTAAAATAAAATCAATAAAGGATGATTCCCGACCTGACCCTTTGAAGGTGGGAATTAGGTTCCTCCAATCCAGGTCCAATTTACCCAAAGCTGATTGAAGGTCTAGATCACAAACTAGGGAGTTTAGTTTGTCCCCTTGTCTGCTCTTTTCGAAGTGCGCATCAGCGCATCAGCTGCTCGAGGACAGGGGGAATCCCCAATACCCCCAGAACCCTGCAACCTTGAAACCGTACAACGATGGACATTAAAATCACCCAGCAAAACGATGTTACAAGTAGAGCGGGAGGAAAAAAGGTGCCCAAGTGTGTAATGTTACAAACCACGGGAAGGGATGATGTAGCATTGTAAAAGTTTAAAAGCAGTAAACTGCTAGGCCCTAGAGAAAATAGCAAGGCCTGCAGGCATGGATTGTCAGTATTCATGCCCACAATGCCACCTATTATCTTGAGTGAGACAAAAACTGTAAGGCCCCCCTTGGGACGTCCAGCCCTCGAGGGGGTTGCAGGTACGTTAAACAACTTGTACCCTTCCAGAAAGAAGGAATTGTCAATGGCCCAGGTCTCCTGCAGGCAAATGATGTCACATTTTTGAATAAAATAATGCCAATCCAGATCTATAAACTTGCTAGCCAAACCGGCTATATTCCAGGAGATGAGATTACAAGAATCAATGTCCTTAGTATGGCTACTAAGATTGTGTTGGGCCGGCTGATGCATGGTATCTGGTTGTAAGGGAGGGACCTTGGGGATCATAAACACTGGCCCTTCAAGTCAATTGCAATTATCGAGAAGCCCCAGCGGTGCAAATGTGTTAAATAATGGAACAGATGAAGAAGCCTGGGGCCACTCTTGAAGAGCTGGGCTGCATGGTCTCCTGGTGTACCCTGGGTTATGATATGGGGCGGTGGATGGAGGTCTATAAAAGTACCCCAAAGGTAGGGCCATAATGGAAGTAACAGGGCCCGTGCTATTGTGACTGCTGGCTGCATGAAGAATTCTCTCTGCCAGGTTTGGCCGGTTGAGGTTGATGATTAAGTAGTCACCGCTGCTACTCTTTTTAGATCCTCCTATCCAGGCCACCCTCCGGACCATGATAATGTTCCTCTCCAGTCTAAAGCCCAATGTTGTGCTACTATTAAGCCAATGAAGGCCTTTATTTTTTAACTGGTGGAAATCCTCGGTGACACCTGGCTTTAGCACTGGTACATTACCCAGAACCACAACATATGGTGTTGCTTCTGGCGGAAGATGAATGATGATTTTTGGGCCCTGAAGCAGTAAGCCTGGTCCATAGATCGTAGGGGTGGAAACTTCCCCTCCCCCAAGCCCCGACCCGAGTGTCAAGTCGCTCTGACGACAGGCCTCTGGTCTGATAGAATCTAGAGGACATGCCCCCATCTGTGTTCTATCCTTAGGGAATAGATGCGGGCCAGTGCCGGTGCGAAGTGGGGGGACAGTCTGTGGGATGATGCTCCTAGAAGGCATATTTTGGGCCTTGTGGGTCTCCCCTGTTGTAGATGATGAAACAGGCTGGCTTGGGCCCAGGTGGGTGTTACAAGTCTGTGGGACAACGTCGGTAGACCTGGCTGTGAGGTTGGTGGTCTTAATAAGTTGGGATGAGGTACCCATTGAGTTAGATACTCCAGAGTATTGTAGGACTATTGCCACAACTTGTCCGGTGTCTCCTTCAAACTGCTGTCCTGATTAGGACCCTTTTCTGATTCATTTGGCATAGTGGGTCAAAACGTCGACAATTTACAAATTGGAACTGTTTTTTAATTTGATTGGAGATTACGACACTACGTAATATGAATGTCATAAATAACATCACATTATCCCTGTCAGTCACATGTACATAATACTGTATATAACACTAGCACACTATATATTCCCTGTATCACTTTTCACTGCACCATCACTTTTAATAGGAGCACCTTAGCCTGGTATTTAAGATTACTAAAAGTTTGCCTTTTTTGAAACAATAATCGAGTTGAAATGAAAATAAATACATTAAATGCATAAAGAACCCTTACATGTAAGAAGGGACCCTTAATTGACTATTGCAATGGAAGTCAAGGGCTACACTTCCCCCATAAGGACCATTCGTTTTAATAATTATTGCTCTACCCGGGTCCCTGGGTTACTGGGTTGCCCCCTTTTTCTTGAATGGGAAGTATGGTATAAGCAATGTCTGAATGGTATGTAAAATTGTAATTACTCTTCATAGCTTTATGGTTGTTTGTGTGCATTGTATCACATTAAATATAAATGATTGTTTTGAATTATCCCAATTGCAGAACAGTTATTTAGCGTGATGTAATAGAAAATTGCTACAATGGGTTGTTGAACCCAAATGAGACACTTTTTCAAGAAGAGTGAGCTGTCACAGATGAAGAAATAAGAGTCATAAATTTAAAGGTAAGCATATGTTGGGTTTACTCCATTGTAGAGCAATATATTAAATTAAATTAGAGCTAAATGAGCCACTGCCAAATAATCATGTAAAGGAAAACAGAGGCATAAAGAGATCTTTAGAGCATACAACTGATAAACATTTATTTCGTAGAAAAATGTTATTCAACTTGGATTGATAGCAGGCTCTCAGCCAGTCATAGGTAGACTAAAATGATCACAAAACCACAGAAAAAGAGGTAAGAGGAAGCAGTCCCAAATCGCCCTCCTACAAAGCATTAATTCACACAACAAAGAAAAGGGACTGTATTAAAAAACTAACGGAATGGGTAAAGAGAGGAGAGGTGTAAAACAGGGCACACACTGTGTATGTAAAACTGCCCTCACACACAGCAAGCTGTGTCATGCTTCATCATAGGGCCTGCTAACACACCTCCGCGCTAGCCAACGCTGGAGGTGGAGCAATAGGGAGGGGGAAGACAAACAACATAAAAGAAATAAAGAAATGGTGTGGGATAAAAAAAGTGAAAAAATATAGTGGCAGAATAAATTGATAAAACTGGTAACAGTGTATCCCTGCTATACCTTTAATAATGGGTACACTGTGCAGGTGCAAGAAGTGGTCCTATCCAGACCCGTGGATGGTGGTAATGGCTACTCATTATCAGAGCCCTACCCCTCCACTCTGCTGAGATGTCGACATGTTTCAGCCGGCACGTGCTAATACCCCGGCTTTCTTCAGGACTTCCACCTGATCAATCCCAAAAAGACTGCTGTCCCTACCTCCTTAGGATCCAGGGGTGAGGAAAAAAAGCACCATGTTCAGTGCAAACTCTGGAATAGAGTATGGTAGAGCCCTTTGCTCTCCATGAGGAACCTGCAGAGAAAAAATCAAGAAAAACAAGAAAGTGAAGTGCAGGGTGAAATAGTGTTGTGCCCTGTCTCAAAGCCCAGCATAAAAATGTGTGCCAAACAGCCCCCTAAAAAACCACACACACATTCAAAATCCATGAGTTGTGTAAACCCAAACACACACTACACAGTTCATCTTGTTACACTACTAGCAATATAACAATGTCATTAGCGTAATACACTACCCCTAGAGCACTAGGTTGGTGTGACTTTGTGAACTGATAGTGAAAGCAGCATATAACGCTATTATACTATCGTGGTGTGAAGTTTAGCAAGCGTCTATGCACAATTAGGTATATTACTCATATACACATGAATGCACTAAATCTTCATTAGGAGACAACCATCCATCCAGCCCCATTTCTGGTCTCTTACCGAGTTTACTAATAAGTCAAACTTGAACTGGCGGAGGGGTGCGAATAGCTCCCTGTAGTCACACGCTATGGTACAACAGGGTAAATTAAAAAGAGAACAAACAAAGAATCATGAGAAAAGTGGGGAAGGTAGCAAGAAGGTAACTACCAAAAAACAAAACTGAATAAACGCGGTCCAGCCGCTCTGTTTTTTGCCAGGGCCAGTGACCCTCTCTATCTGCGAGGAATGAGAATAAATGGGTCAAATGGTCTTAGATAGAAATGAAAGGGATATCAAAGGTAAATTAATCGATATGTCCAAACCTACGAGACACACGGTTCGAGTTCCCGTGTACTCAATCAGGCTAAAAATGAATGAATGAAGGAGAACCCTGCCATCACCCACGGATCTCGTCCACAGCAGGATAAGTATGGAAAAACAAACAAACATCAGATGGCTACGGAGGAACCCATACTGGGTAAACTTACTTCGTCAAGGTGAGCTAAAGTGCAATTCAACTCCGCACTCCCGACACCGCGAAGATTATCGTGTCCCGTTCCCCTGAGCCTTATCACAGGAAGTTCGAAGGGTCCCGCCTGCTGCGCGTCACCACGTAACACCAGAGCGCAGGGTGGACGGGGACAAAAGAGACTAGACCGCCAACAAGCAAAATGCCGGGGGTCGGGAGATCGTGCCCAGGAGTCTGCGCAGAAGTCGCCCCTGTGTTCTCCTGCAAGTAGCCTCAAGTTAACCTCCTGATCGAAAGAAAAAAGGGTCAAGCTGATAGGGAAATTCCTAGGAAATAAAGCCTAAAGTAGTAGGGGGAAGAAAACAATAAATAATGTACGTTACCCGAGGACACTGAAAACTGAGACCCTCAGGACACAAACTAAAATTTGTGAAATCAAGTAGATTCCTTTAATGTCCCCGTCTGATGACAAATTCAGAGGGGAAACACGATGGAAATATATATACACAATGATAAGGAACCGTAGGAGTAAACAAAACAGAGGCCACAGTACAAAGCGAGATACCCCGTGAGGGATTCTACGTGGGGGGTCCTTAAGTCGAATGGATCTGACTGTCCAACAAGACCTACATGGGCTCCTCATATAGAAGGACAATATGACAAATTGCTGCATGTTAACCCCATGAAAGCTCGGACAAGTAAACAGATGGTAATCAGCTGCGCCCATTCTAAAGTTGGTACCTGTCCACAAACACTGAAGGGCAAAAGTGTTATGGTATAAGGGGGTGGAGAAAGGGAAAAAGCAGTACTCGTTAGTTCAAGCTATTCCACGGAATCTCATCGTTAAGCCCCCTAATGTGACTGCGTAACCTATACACCCATTTCTGTTCCCTGATAAAAAGTGCTCTTTCTGGCCTATTGTGCGTCATGTCAATGTAAGGTTTATCAATCACCGTCCAGAAGAAATCCTCAGCCGAGTGATTTCTCTCTTTAAAATGGCTGGTGAGGCGACTGACGGATCTCTGGCATCTGAAAGTGGACCTGTGCTCCATGATCCTGACCTTAACCTTCCTCGTGGTCATGCCTATGTAGATAAGTTCACATGAACATTTGATTAAATAAATGACATACGTAGAATTACAGTTCGTATGTTTCCTTTGTTCCCACGGGCGGGGTAGGCCAATGTCTATAGTTTTGGTATTGGCGGTTAGGTGGCAGACATCACAGGATCCACATTTTGTGTGACCCGTGACAGGAGGTAGGATCCCAGGAAGAATGCTATGGGCCGTGCTGTTGGCTCCAGGTGTAAAGGGCCTAGGTCTTGTGTGCACCAGAAGGTCCTTAATATTTTGACTCCTCTTATAAGAGAATAGCGGTTTGTCCAGATTCAGCCCGTTGGAGTTAAGAATTCTCCAGTGACGAGTGACAATCTTTTGGATGTGATTAGAGGCTGTGTTAAAAGTAGTCACACAGATGGGCCTATCAGTCGGTTGCTTAGTAACTGTCTCTAGTAGGACTTCTCGTTGGCAATTAACCGCCCTCTTACTTGCTCTCTTCACAATCCTCTGAGGATAGTTCCTTTGTATAAGTTTGTTATGTAAAGTCCGGGCTTCTGATCTAAATTCGACAGTGTCTGAACAGTTCCGGCGAAGGCGTAGGAACTGTCCCACTGGAAGGTTCTCCCTAAGGGATCTCGGGTGGAAACTCTTGAATGACAACAAACTGTTCCTATCCGTAGGTTTATGTAACATTTTAGTTTCTAACCCACCCCCTTTGGGGACAATAGTAAGGTCAAGGAAGGGCAAACTTTCCTTAGAAATGGTTGATGTAAACAGTAGTAAGGGGCTCCGGCTGTTGAGCCACAACAGGAAATCATCTATGGATTGCCTATCACCCTCCCAGATGAGGAAGACGTCGTCAATGTAACGACGCCAGGTTTTGACATTGTTCGTCCACATGTTATTCGGGGCGTAGATGTATTGGTCCTCAAAAGCTGACATGTAAAGTCCTGCCAGGCTCGGGGCAAAGACGCTACCCATGGACGTACCATGTGACTGAAGGTAGTAAGTTCCCTGGAACTCGAAAAAGTTTCTGGTGAGGGCAATTTCAGCCAGATTCAAAATGAAAGGTCTCGGTGTACTGTGTATCCAATCCTCGGAATAGATGATTTCTTCCACCACCCGTAGAGTTTCCATCTGTGGGATGTTGGTGTACAGGACTCCACATCCAGGCCCACCAAAATTCCTTATCAGGGTCGAAGGGTAAATCCTTCAATAGGACCAGAACTTCCGTGGTGTCTTTAAGATAGGCCCGTCTGGAATGTACAATGGGTTTGAAAAAGAAATCACAAAATTGTGATAGAGGTTCCAATAACGATCCCATGCCCGACACTATTGGTCTCCCCGGTGGTGGTCGTGTAGGTTTGTGCACTTTGGGGAGTATGTAAAAATAGGGGGTCACAGGGTCAGATTGACAAAGGAAAACCCCTTCCTTCTCGGTGATCCACTCATTTTGTACTGCTTCCTCCACGGCAGACGTGATTTCTCTCCTGATCTCCTCGGTAGGGTCCTCTCTAAGGATGGTGTAGTTCCTTCTGTCGGCCAGGAGTCTTAAACATTCTGTCTAGTAGGCAGTCTTGTTAAGTACCACGATTGCTCCCCCCTTGTCCGCTGGTTTAATCACCAACTCCTGGTTGTTCCTCAGTTCCTCCAGGGCCTTCATTTCGATGTTGGAAAGGTTCTTGTAAGGTGAGCGATGTTGGACTACCCACGTTTCCACCTCCTTGACAACTGCCTGCTCAAACGCCTCCACCTCCACTGGGAGACTGCCCAGTGCAGGGGTAAACTTAGATTTTGGTCGGAAATCAGTATCCCCTTCGGACGTGGGACGTTCCTCCTGATCTCCAAAGAAGACCCTTAGTCTGATATTTCGGAAGAAAGATGCCAGTTCCTGGCGAATCTTAAAGATATCTGGTAAATAGGTGGGGACAAACCCTAGACCTTTATTCAGGAGTGTCAGTTGGGTGTCAGTGAGTACAGTATCAGATAGGTTCATCACTAGAGAGGTAATTCCCTGCTCGCACCCGGGGACTGATCCCTCCCCATGCTCCTGGTGACCCTCTGTTCCAAATCTTCCCACTGTACTCCCCCCACCGCTCCCTTCTGTTTGCCCCTGCCTCGGCCCCGACCTCTCCCCAAAAAAGGATTAGGTGCTTGGGGAAAGAGTTGAGCGGGGCCGCCCTGCATACCTTGAAAATGTTGTTGGTACATAGGGGGCCAGCCAAAGTTGTTATCCGGAAAATTGGGGAAAATCGGATTAAATTGAGGGCGGTGCGAGGGCCCCCCAAAAAAACCCCTTCCTCTGCCTCTCCTTCTTAGTCTCCTGACATAGTCACTGTCCTCGCTCCCTGAGCTAGAACCCGATCTGTCAGACGCCCTGTAGTCCCTACTCTGGCCCTTTTTCATATCATCCATTTTTTTCTGGACATAGTCGTCAGTAATGTAGGGGTACACTTTCTCCCTTGAGAACTTTTTAAGGTCTTTCTGCAGCTTGTCTACTTTTGATCTTAGCAAGTAGTCTTTGTACTCCCCAATCTCTGTATTGGTTTCCTCCAGTTTCTTCTTAAAAGTAGCCAAAAGGATACTGGTCTTAATTCCCTGCTCATTAGCCTGGATCTTAATGTACAGGGCATCAGCTGACCTTTTAGCCGTGTTAATAATCAGGATCAGCCAATCCCTGGTACACTTCCAGGCTATGAGTGACCAGTCTCTCCAGAAAATGGGATCATCCAAAAATATGAGCGGTTCATTTGAGACTAAAAGGCCTCTGGGTGCCGCATTGCCTCTCAAATATTCGGTTAAAATAGCCCCATGGAGGATGGTCTTGACATGGGACCTTTTTAATTCTAAAAGGGTATCCCAACCCTCCCCTTGAGTCAGGGCTTGGTTGATGGATGTGTCTCCTAAAAGTGAAGGACCTGCAAGGATGTCTGCCGCTGCATCGTCCCCGTAAGCTAAACCCTGTTCAGTTGCCATAGTTCCACTCTGAGAGTGCGCGTGGATAGTAGCCTAAATATGTGTCGCACAGACAGGGATTAACGTAAAAACGTCCTCTGCGGCTCAGCGGCCGCTCTAAATACAAAACCACAGAAAAAGAGGTAAGAGGAAGCAGTCCCAAATCGCCTTCCTACAAAGCATTAATTCACACAACAAAGAAAAGGGACTGTATTAAAAAACTAACGGAATGGGTAAAGAGAGGAGAGGTGTAAAACAGGGCCACACTGTGTATGTAAACTGCTCCTCACACACAGCAAGCTGTGTCATGCTTCATCATAGGGCTTGCTAACACACCTCCGCTAGCCAACGCTGGAGGTGGAGCAATAGGGAGGGGGAAGACAAACAACATAAAAGAAATAAAGAAATGGTGTGGGATCAAAAAGTGAAAAAATATAGTGGCAGAATAAATTGATAAAACTGGTAACAGTGTATCCCTGCTATACCTTTAATAATGGGTACACTGTCCAGGTGCAAGAAGTGGTCCTATCCAGACCCGTGGATGGTGGTAATGGCTACTCATTATCAGAGCCCTACCCTCCACTCTGCTGAGATGTCGACATGTTTCAGCCGGCACGTGCTAATACCCCGGCTTTCTTCAGGACTTCCACCTGATCAATCCCAAAAAGACTGCTGTCCCTACCTCCTTAGGATCCAGGGGTGATGAAAAAAGCACCATGTTCAGTGCAAACTCTGGAATAGAGTATGGTAGAGCCCTTTGCTCTCCATGAGGAACCTGCAGAGAATAAAATCAAGAAAAACAAGAAAGTGAAGTGCAGGGTGAAATAGTGTTGTGCCCTGTCTCAAAGCCCAGCATAAAAATGTGTGCCAAACAGCCCCCTAAAAAACCACACACACATTCAAAATCCATGAGTTGTGTAAACCCAAACACACACTACACAGTTCATCTTGTTACACTACTAGCAATATAACAATGTCATTAGCGTAATACACTACCCCTAGAGCACTAGGTTGGTGTGACTTTGTGAACTGATAGTGAAAGCAGCATATAACGCTATTATACTATCGTGGTGTGAAGTTTAGCAAGCGTCTATGCACAAATAGGTATATTACTCATATACACATGAATGCACTAAATCTTCATTAGGAGACAACCATCCATCCAGCCCCATTTCTGGTCTCTTACCGAGTTTACTAATAAGTCAAACTTGAACTGGCGGAGGGGTGCGAGTAGCTCCCTGTAGTCACACGCTATGGTACAACAGGGTAAATTAAAAAGAGAACAAACAAAGAATCATGAGAAAAGTGGGGAAGGTAGCAGAAGGTAACTGCCAAAAAACAAAACTGAATAAACGCGGTCCAGCCGCTCTGTTTTTTGCCAGGGCCAGTGACCCTCTCTATCTGCGAGGAATGAGAATAAATGGGTCAAATGGTCTTAGATAGAAATGAAAGGGATATCAAAGGTAAATTAATCGATATGTCCAAACCTACGAGACACACGGTTCGAGTTCCCCGTGTACTCAATCAGGCTAAAAATGAATGAATGAAGGAGAACCCTGCCATCACCCACGGATCTCGGCCCACAGCAGGATAAGTATGGAAAAACAAACAAACATCAGATGGCTACGGAGGAACCCATACTGGGTAAACTTACTTCGTCAAGGTGAGCTAAAGTGCAATTCAACTCCGCACTCCCGACACCGCGAAGATTATCATGTCCCGTTCCCCTGAGCCTTATCACAGGAAGTTCGAAGGGTCCCGCCCTGCGCGCGTCACCACGTAACGCCAGAGCGCAGGGTGGACGGGGACAAAAAGAGACTATACCGCCAACAAGCAAAATGCCGGGGGTCGGGAGATCGTGCCCAGGAGTCTGCGCAGAAGTCGCCCCTGTGTTCTCCTGCAAGTAGCCTCAAGTTAACCTCCTGATCGAAAGAAAAAAGGGTCAAGCTGATAGGGAAATTCCTAGGAAATAAAGCCTAAAGTAGTAGGGGGAAGAAAACAATAAATAATGTACGTTACCCGAGGACACTGAAAACTGAGACCCTCAGGACACAAACTAAAATTTGTGAAATCAAGTAGATTCCTTTAATGTCCCCGTCTGATGACAAATTCAGAGGGGAAACACGATGGCAATATATATACACAATGATAAGGAACCGTAGGAGTAATCAAAACAGAGGCCACAGTACAAAGGGAGATACCGCGTGAGGGATTCTACGTGGGGGGTCCTTAAGTCGAATGGATCTGACTGTCCAACAAGACCTACATGGGCTCCTCATATAGAAGGACAATATGACAAATTGCTGCATGTTAACCCCATGAAAGCTCGGACAAGTAAACAGATGGTAATCAGCTGCGCCCATTCTAAAGTTGGCACCTGTCCACAAACACTGAAGGGCAAATGTGTTATGGTATAAGGGGGTGGAGAAAGGGAAAAAGCAGTACTCGTTAGTTCAGGCTATTCCACGGAATCTCATCGTTAAGCCCCCTAATGTGACTGCGTAACCTATACACCCATTTCTGTTCCCTGATAAAAAGTGCTCTTTCTGGCCTATTGTGCATCATGTCAATGTAAGGTTTATCAATCACCGTCCAGAAGAAATCCTCAGCCGAGTGATTTCTCTCTTTAAAATGGGTGGTGAGGCGACTGACGGATCTCTGGCATCTGAAAGTGGACCTGTGCTCCATGATCCTGACCTTAACCTTCCTCGTGGTCATGCCTATGTAGATAAGTTCACATGAACATTTGATTAAATAAATGACATACGTAGAATTACAGTTCGTATGTTTCCTTTGTTCCCACGGGCGGGGTAGGCCAATGTCTATAGTTTTGGTATTGGCGGTTAGATGGCAGACATCACAGGATCCACATTTTGTGTGACCCGTGACAGGAGGTAGGATCCCAGGAAGAATGCTATGGGCCGTGCTGTTGGCTCCAGGTGTAAAGGGCCTAGGTCTTGTGTGCACCAGAAGGTCCTTAATATTTTGACTCCTCTTATAAGAGAATAGCGGTTTGTGCAGATTCAGCCCGTTGGAGTTAAGAATTCTCCAGTGACGAGTGACAATCTTTTGGATGTGATTAGAGGCTGTGTTAAAAGTAGTCACACAGATGGGCCTATCAGTCGGTTGCTTAGTAACTGTCTCTAGTAGGACTTCTCGTTGGCAATTAACCGCCCTCTTACTTGCTCTCTTCACAATCCTCTGAGGATAGTTCCTTTGTATAAGTTTGTTATGTAAAGTCCGGGCTTCTGATCTAAATTCAACAGTGTCTGAACAGTTCCGGCGAAGGCGTAGGAACTGTCCCACTGGAAGGTTCTCCCTAAGGGATCTCGGGTGGAAACTCTTGAATGACAACAAACTGTTCCTATCCGTAGGTTTATGGAACATTTTAGTTTCTAACCCACCCCCTTTGGGGACAATAGTAAGGTCAAGGAAGGGCAAACTTTCCTTAGAAATGGTTGATGTAAACAGTAGTAAGGGGCTCCGGCTGTTGAGCCACAACAGGAAATCATCTATGGATTGCCTATCACCCTCCCAGATGAGGAAGACGTCGTCAATGTAACGACGCCAGGTTTTGACATTGTTCGTCCACATGTTATTCGGGGCGTAGATGTATTGGTCCTCAAAAGCTGACATGTAAAGTCCTGCCAGGCTCGGGGCAAAGACGCTACCCATGGACGTACCATGTGACTGAAGGTAGTAAGTTCCCTGGAACTCGAAAATGTTTCTGGTGAGGGCAATTTCAGCCAGATTCAAAATGAAAGGTCTCGGTGTACTGTGTATCCAATCCTCGGAATAGATGATTTCTTCCACCACCCGTAGAGTTTCCATCTGTGGGATGTTGGTGTACAGGGACTCCACATCCAGGCCCACCAAAAATTCCTTATCAGGGTCGAAGGGTAAATCCTTCAATAGGACCAGAACTTCCGTGGTGTCTTTAAGATAGGCCCGTCTGGACTGTACAATGGGTTTGAAAAAGAAATCACAAAATTGTGATAGAGGTTCCAATAACGATCCCATGCCCGACACTATTGGTCTCCCCGGTGGTGGTCGTGTAGGTTTGTGCACTTTGGGGAGTATGTAAAAATAGGGGGTCACAGGGTCAGATTGACAAAGGAAAACCCCTTCCTTCTCGGTGATCCACTCATTTTGTACTGCTTCCTCCACGGCAGACGTGATTTCTCTCCTGATCTCCCTCGGTAGGGTCCTCTCTAAAGATGGTGTAGTTCCTTCTGTCGGCCAGGAGTCTTAAACATTCTGTCTAGTAGGCAGTCTTGTTAAGTACCACGATTGCTCCCCCCTTGTCCGCTGGTTTAATCACCAACTCCTGGTTGTTCCTCAGTTCCTCCAGGGCCTTCATTTCGATGTTGGAAAGGTTCTTGTAAGGTGAGCGATGTTGGACTACCCACGTTTCCACCTCCTTGACAACTGCCTGCTCAAACGCCTCCACCTCCACTGGGAGACTGCCCAGTGCAGGGGTAAACTTAGATTTTGGTCGGAAATCAGTATCCCCTTCGGACGTAGGACGTTCCTCCTGATCTCCAAAGAAGACCCTTAGTCTGATATTTCGGAAGAAAGATGCCAGTTCCTGGTGAATCTTAAAGATATCTGGTAAATAGGTGGGGACAAACCCTAGACCTTTATTCAGGAGTGTCAGTTGGGTGTCAGTGAGTACAGTATCAGATAGGTTCATCACTAGAGAGGTAATTCCCTGCTCGTACCCGGGGACTGATCCCTCCCCATGCTCCTGGTGACCCTCTGTTCCAAATCTTCCCACTGTACTCCCCCCACCGCTCCCTTCTGTTTGCCCCTGCCTCGGCCCCGACCTCTCCCCAAAAAAGGATTAGGTGCTTGGGGAAAGAGTTGAGCGGGGCCGCCCTGCATACTTTGAAAATGTTGTTGGTACATAGGGGGCCAGCCAAAGTTGTTATTCGGAAAATTGGGGAAAATCGGATTAAATTGAGGGCGGTGCGGGGGCCCCCCAAAAAAATCCCTTCCTCTGCCTCTCCTTTTTGGTCTCCTGACAGAGTCACTGTCCTCGCTCCCTGAGCTAGAACCCGATCTGTCAGACGCCCTGTAGTCCCTACTCTGGCCCTTTTTCATATCATCCATTTTTTTCTGGACATAGTCGTCAGTAATGTAGGGGTACACTTTCTCCCTTGAGAACTTTTAAGGTCTTTCTGCAGCTTGTCTACTTTTGATCTTAGCAAGTAGTCTTTGTACTCCCCAATCTCTGTATTGGTTTCCTCCAGTTTCTTCATAAAAGTAGCCAAAAGGATACTGGTCTTAATTCCCTGCTCATTAGCCTGGATCTTAATGTACAGGGCATCAGCTGACCTTTTAGCCGTGTTAATAATCAGGATCAGCCAATCCCTGGTACACTTCCAGGCTATGAGTGACCAGTCTCTCCGGAAAATGGGATCATCCAAAAATATGAGCGGTTCATTTGAGACTAAAAGGCCTCTGGGTGCCGCATTGCCTCTCAAATATTCGGTTAAAATAGCCCCATGGAGGATGGTCTTGACATGGGACCTTTTTAATTCTAAAAGGGTATCCCAACCCTCCCCTTGAGTCAGGGCTTGGTTGATGGATGTGTCTCCTAAAAGTGAAGGACCTGCAAGGATGTCTGCCGCTGCATCGTCCCCGTAAGCTAAACCCTGTTCAGTTGCCATAGTTCCACTCTGATAGTGCGCGTGGATAGTAGCCTAAATACGTGTCGCACAGACAGGGATTAACGTAAAAACGTCCTCTGCGGCTCAGCGGCCGCTCTAAATACAAAACCACAGAAAAAGAGGTAAGAGGAAGCAGTCCCAAATCGCCCTCCTACAAAGCATTAATTCACACAACAAAGAAAAGGGACTGTATTAAAAAACTAACGGAATGGGTAAAGAGAGGAGAGGTGTAAAACAGGGCACACACTGTGTATGTAAAACTGCCCTCACACACAGCAAGCTGTGTCATGCTTCATCATAGGGCCTGCTAACACACCTCCGCGCTAGCCAACGCTGGAGGTGGAGCAATAGGGAGGGGGAAGACAAACAACATAAAAGAAATAAAGAAATGGTGTGGGATCAAAAAAGTGAAATAATATAGTGGCAGAATAAATTGATAAAACTGGTAACAGTGTATCCCTGCTATACCTTTAATAATGGGTACACTGTCCAGGTGCAAGAAGTGGTCCTATCCAGACCCGTGGATGGTGGTAATGGCTACTCATTATCAGAGCCCTACCCCTCCACTCTGCTGAGATGTCGACATGTTTCAGCCGGCACGTGCTAATACCCCGGCTTTCTTCAGGACTTCCACCTGATCAATCCCAAAAAAGACTGCTGTCCCTACCTCCTTAGGATCCAGGGGTGAGGAAAAAAAGCACCATGTTCAGTGCAAACTCTGGAATAGAGTATGGTAGAGCCCTTTGCTCTCCATGAGGAACCTGCAGAGAATAAAATCAAGAAAAAACAAGAAAGTGAAGTGCAGGGTGAAATAGTGTTGTGCCCTGTCTCAAAGCCCAAAAACAACAGTTGATGGACAGAATGCAGAACAATGTCATACATTCACCCCAGTACAGAGATCTGGGCCTAAATCCATCGTTTTTTTGCTCACCATGCCATTCCAGTTTGAACCCAGCCATATGCAAATCAGTCTTGACCCTGTGCCTCATGGGAACAGTTCAGCCTGAACTGCCAAGCCAGGTCCTCAATGGACTGGAAACAAGCATCCTAGGACCGGTTCGGGGTTTCACCCCTCTTCAGCCAGGATAGCTTGATTCCAGTGGCATGGAGAGCACGGGACCCACGTCTGGGCATACCTGTCCCACACGGGGTGACAAATGCAAAAACAACAGTTGATGGACAGAATGCAGAACAATGTCATACATTCACCCCAGTACAGAGATCTGGGCCTAAATCCATCGTTTTTTTGCTCGCCATTCCAGTTTGAACCCAGCCATATGCAAATCAGTCTTGACCCTGTGCCTCATGGGAACAGTTCAGCCCGAACTGCCAAGCCAGGTCCTCCCTGGACTGGAAACAAGCATCCTAGGACCGGTTTCGGGGTTTCGGGATCAAGCTATCCTGGCTGAAGAGGGGTGAAACCCCGAAACCGGTCCTAGGATGCTTGTTTCCAGTCCAGGGAGGACCTGGCTTGGCAGTTCGGGCTGAACTGTTCCCATGAGGCACAGGGTCAAGACTGATTTGCATATTGCTGAGTTCAAACTGGAATGGCATGGTGAGCAAAAAACGATGGATTTAGGCCCAGATCTCTGTACTGGGGTGAATGTATGACATTGTTCTGCATTCTGTCCATCAATTGTTGTTTTTGCATTTGTCACCCCGAGTGGGACGGGTATGCCCAGACGTGGGTCCCGTGCTTTCCATGCGACTGGAATCAAGCTATCCTGGCTTAAAAGGGGTGAAACCCCGAAACCGGTCCTAGGATGCTTGTTTCCAGTCCAGGGAGGACCTGGCTTGGCAGTTCGGGCTGGACTGTTCCCATGGGGCACAGGGTCAAGACTGATTTGCATATGGCTGGGTTCAAACTGGAATGGCATGGTGAGCAAAAAACGATGGATTTAGGCCCAGATCTCTGTACTGGGGTGAATGTATGACATTGTTCTGCATTCTGTCCATCAATTGTTGTTTTTGCATTTGTCACCCCGAGTGGGACGGGTATGCCCAGACGTGGGTCCCGTGCTCTCCATGCCACTGGAATCAAGCTATCCTGGCTGAAGAGGGGTGAAACCCCGAAACCAGTCCTAGGATGCTTGTTTCCAGTCCAGGGAGGACCTGGCTTGGCAGTTCGGGCTGGACTGTTCCCATGAGGCACAGGTTCAAGACTGATTTGCATATGGCTGGGTTCAAACTGGAATGGCATGGTGAGCAAAAAAACGATGGATTTAGGCCCAGATCTCTGTACTGGGGTGAATGTATGACATTGTTCTGCATTCTGTCCATCAATTGTTGTTTTTGCATTTGTCACCCCGAGTGGGACGGGTATGCCCAGACGTGGGTCCCGTGCTTCTCCATGCCACTGGAATCAAGCTATCCTGGCTGAAGATGGGTGAAACCCCGAAACCGGTCCTAGGATGCTTGTTTCCAGTCCAGGGAGGACCTGGCTTGGCAGTTCGGGCTGGACTGTTCCCATGAGGCACAGGGTGAAGACTGATTTGCATATGGCTGGGTTCAAACTGGAGTGGCATGGTGAGCAAAAAACGATGGATTTAGGCCCAGATCTCTGTACTGGGGTGAATGTATGACATTGTTCTGCATTCTGTCCATCAATTGTTGTTTTTGCATTTGTCACCCCGAGTGGGACGGGTATGCCCAGACGTGGGTCCCGTGCTCTCCATGCCACTGGAATCAAGCTATCCTGGCTGAAGAGGGGTGAAACCCGAAACCGGTCCTAGGATGCTTGTTTCCAGTCCAGGGAGGACCTGGCTTGGCAGTTCGGGCTGGACTGTTCCCATGAGGCACAGGGTCAAGACTGATTTGCATATGGCTGGGTTCAAACTGGAATTGCATGGTGAGCAAAAAACGATGGATTTAGGCCCAGATCTCTGTACTGGGGTGAATGTATGACATTGTTCTGCATTCTGTCCATCAATTGTTGTTTTTGCATTTGTCACCCCGAGTGGGACGGGTATGCCCAGACGTGGGTCCCGTGCTCTCCATGCCACTGGAATCAACCTATCCTGGCTGAAGAGGGGTGAAACCCCGAAACCGGTCCTAGGATGCTTGTTTCCAGTCCAGGGAGGACTTGGCTTGGCAGTTCGGGCTGGACTGTTCCCATGAGGCACAGGGTCAAGACTGATTTGCATATGGCTGGGTTCAAACTGGAATGGCATGGTGAGCAAAAAACGATGGATTTAGGCCCAGATCTCTGTACTGGGGTGAATGTATGACATTGTTCTGCATTCTGTCCATCAATTGTTGTTTTTGCATTTGTCACCCCGAGTGGGACGGGTATGCCCAGACGTGGGTCCCGTGTTCTCCATGCCACTGGAATCAAGCTATCCTGGCTGAAGAGGGGTGAAACCCCGAAACCGGTCCTAGGATGCTTGTTTCCAGTCCAGGGAGGACCTGGCTTGGCAGTTCGGGCTGGACTGTTCCCATGAGGCACAGGGTCAAGACTGATTTGCATATGGCTGGGTTCAAACTGGAATGGCATGGTGAACAAAAAACGATGGATTTAGGCCCAGATCTCTGTACTGGGGTGAATGTATGACATTGTTCTGCATTCTGTCCATCAATTGTTGTTTTTGCATTTGTCACCCCGAGTGGGACGGGTATGCCCAGACGTGGGTCCCGTGCTCTCCATGCCACTGGAATCAAGCTATTCTGGCTGAAGAGGGGTGAAACCCCGAAACCGGTCCTAGGATGCTTGTTTCCAGTCCAGGGAGGACCTGGCTTGGCAGTTCGGGCTGGACTGTTCCCATGAGGCACAGGGTCAAGACTGATTTGCATATGGCTGGGTTCAAACTGGAATGGCATGGTGAGCAAAAAACGATGGATTTAGGCCCAGATCTCTGTACTGGGGTGAATGTATGACATTGTTCTGCATTCTGTCCATCAATTGTTGTTTTTGCATTTGTCACCCCGAGTGGGACGGGTATGCCCAGACGTGGGTCCCGTGCTCTCCATGCCACTGGAATCAACCTATCCTGGCTGAAGAGGGGTGAAACCCCGCAACCGGTCCTAGGATGCTTGTTTCCAGTCCAGGGAGGACCTGGCTTGGCAGTTCGGGCTGGACTGTTCCCGTGAGGCACAGGGTCAAGACTGATTTGCATATGGCTGGGTTCAAACTGGAATGGCATGGTGAGCAAAAAAACGATGGATTTAGGCCCAGATCTCTGTACTGGGGTGAATGTATGACATTGTTCTGCATTCTGTCCATCAATTGTTGTTTTTGCATTTGTCACCCCGAGTGGGACGGGTATGCCCAGACGTAGGTCCCGTGCTCTCCAAGCCACTGGAATCAAGCTATCCTGGCTGAAGAGGGGTGAAACCCCGAAACCGGTCCTAGGATGCTTGTTTCCAGTCCAGGGAGGACCTGGCTTGGCAGTTCGGGCTGGACTCTTCCCATGAGGAACAGGGTCAAGACTGATTTGCATATGGCTGGGTTCAAACTGGAATGGCATGGTGAGCATAAAAACGATGGATTTAGGCCCAGATCTCTGTACTGGGGTGAATGTATGACATTGTTCTGCATTCTGTCCATCAATTGTTGTTTTTGCATTTGTCACCCCGAGTGGGACGGGTATGCCCAGACGTGGGTCCCGTGCTCTCCATGCCACTGGAATCAAGCTATCCTGGCTGAAGAGGGGTGAAACCCCGAAACTGGACCTAGGATGCTTGTTTCCAGTCCAGGGAGGACCTGGCTTGGCAGTTCGGGCTGGACTGTTCCCATGAGGCACAGGGTCAAGACTGATTTGCATATGGCTGGGTTCAAACTGGAATGGCATGGTGAGCAAAAAAACGATGGATTTAGGCCCAGATCTCTGTACTGGGGTGAATGTATGACATTGTTCTGCATTCTGTCCATCAATTGTTGTTTTTGCATCTGTCTCAAAGCCCAGCATAAAAAATGTGTGCCAAACAGCCCCCCTAAAAAAACCACACACACATTCAAAATCCATGAGTTGTGTAAACCCAAACACACACTACACAGTTCATCTTGTTACACTACTAGCAATATAACAATGTCATTAGCGTAATACACTACCCCTAGAGCACTAGGTTGGTGTGACTTTGTGAACTGATAGTGAAAGCAGCATATAACGCTATTATACTATCGTGGTGTGAAGTTTAGCAAGCGTCTATGCACAATTAGGTATATTACTCATATACACATGAATGCACTAAATCTTCATTAGGAGACAACCATCCATCCAGCCCCATTTCTGGTCTCTTACCGAGTTTACTAATAAGTCAAACTTGAACTGGCGGAGGGGTGCGAATAGCTCCCTGTAGTCACACGCTATGGTACAACAGGGTAAATTAAAAAGAGAACAAACAAAGAATCATGAGAAAAGTGGGGAAGGTAGCAAGAAGGTAACTACCAAAAAACAAAACTGAATAAACGCGGTCCCGCCGCTCTGTTTTTTGCCAGGGCCAGTGACCCTCTCTATCTGCGAGGAATGAGAATAAATGGGTCAAATGGTCTTAGATAGAAATGAAAGGGATATCAAAGGTAAATTAATCGATATGTCCAAACCTACGAGACACACGGTTCGAGTTCCCCGTGTACTCAATCAGGCTAAAAAATGAATGAATGAAGGAGAACCCTGCCATCACCCACGGATCTCGTCCACAGCAGGATAAGTATGGAAAAACAAACAAACATCAGATGGCTACGGAGGAACCCATACTGGGTAAACTTACTTCGTCAAGGTGAGCTAAAGTGCAATTCAACTCCGCACTCCCGACACCGCGAAGATTATCGTGTCCCGTTCCCCTGAGCCTTATCACAGGAAGTTCAAAGGGTCCCGCCCTGCGCGCGTCACCACGTAACGCCAGAGTGCAGGGTGGACGGGGGACAAAAAGAGACTAGACCGCCAACAAGCAAAATGCCGGCGGTCGGGAGATCGTGCCCAGGAGTCTGCGCAGAAGTCACCCCTGTGTTCTCCTGCAAGTAGCCTCAAGTTAACCTCCTGATCGAAAGAAAAAAGGGTCAAGCTGATAGGGAAATTCCTAGGAAATAAAGCCTAAAGTAGTAGGGGGAAGAAAACAATAAATAATGTACGTTACCCGAGGACACTGAAAACTGAGACCCTCAGGACACAAACTAAAATTTGTGAAATCAAGTAGATTCCTTTAATGTCCCCGTCTGATGACAAATTCAGAGGGGAAACACGATGGAAATATATATACACAATGATAAGGAACCGTAGGAGTAATCAAAACAGAGGCCACAGTACAAAGGGAGATACCGCGTGAGGGATTCTACGTGGGGGGTCCTTAAGTCGAATGGATCTGACTGTCCAACAAGACCTACATGGGCTCCTCATATAGAAGGACAATATGACAAATTGCTGCATGTTAACCCCATGAAAGCTCGGACAAGTAAACAGATGGCAATCAGCTGCGCCCATTCTAAAGTTGGTACCTGTCCACAAACACTGAAGGGCAAAAGTGTTATGGTATAAGGGGGTGGAGAAAGGGAAAAAGCAGTACTCGTTAGTTCAAGCTATTCCACGGAATCTCATCGTTAAGCCCCCTAATGTGACTGCGTAACCTATACACCCATTTCTGTTCCCTGATAAAAAGTGCTCTTTCTGGCCTATTGTGCGTCATGTCAATGTAAGGTTTATCAATCACCGTCCAGAAGAGATCCTCACCCGAGTGATTTCTCTCTTTAAAATGGGTGGTGAGGCAACTGACGGATCTCTGGCATCTGAAAGTGGACCTGTGCTCCATGATCCTGACCTTAACCTTCCTCGTGGTCATGCCTATGTAGATAAGTTCACATGAACATTTGATTAAATAAATGACATACGTAGAATTACAGTTCGTATGTTTCCTTTGTTCCCACGGGCGGGGTAGGCCAATGTCTATAGTTTTGGTATTGGCGGTTAGGTGGCAGACATCACAGGATCCACATTTTGTGTGACCCGTGACAGGAGGTAGGATCCCAGGAAGAATGCTATGGGCCGTGCTGTTGGCTCCAGGTTAAAGGGCCTAGGTCTTGTGTGCACCAGAAGGTCCTTAATATTTTGACTCCTCTTATAAGAGAATAGCGGTTTGTCCAGATTCAGCCCGTTGGAGTTAAGAATTCTCCAGTGACGAGTGACAATCTTTTGGATGTGATTAGAGGCTGTGTTAAAAGTAGTCACACAGATGGGCCTATCAGTCGGTTGCTAGTAGGACTTCTCGTTGGCAATTAACCGCCCTCTTACTTGCTCTCTTCACAATCCTCTGAGGATAGTTCCTTTGTATAAGTTTGTTATGTAAAGTCCGGGCTTCTGATCTAAATTCAACAGTGTCTGAACAGTTCCGGCGAAGGCGTAGGAACTGTCCTACTGGAAGGTTCTCCCTAAGGGATCTCGGGTGGAAACTCTTGAATGACAACAAACTGTTCCTATCCGTAGGTTTATGGAACATTTTAGTTTCTAACCCACCCCCTTTGGGGACAATAGTAAGGTCAAGGAAGGGCAAACTTTCCTTAGAAATGGTTGATGTAAACAGTAGTAAGGGGTTCCGGCTGTTGAGCCACAACAGGAAATCATCTATGGATTGCCTATCACCCTCCCAGATGAGGAAGACGTCGTCAATGTAACGACGCCAGGTTTTGCCATTGTTCGTCCAGATGTTATTCGGGGCGTAGATGTATTGGTCCTCAAAAGCTGACATGTAAAGTCCTGCCAGGCTCGGGGCAAAGACGCTACCCATGGACGTACCATGTGGCTGAAGGTAGTAAGTTCCCTGGAACTCGAAAAAGTTTCTGGTGAGGGCAATTTCAGCCAGATTCAAAATGAAAGGTCTCGGTGTACTGTGTATCCAATCCTCGGAATAGATGATTTCTTTCACCACCCGTAGAGTTTCCATCTGTGGGATGTTGGTGTACAGGGACTCCACATCCAGGCCCACCAAAAATTCCTTATCAGGGTCGAAGGGTAAATCCTTCAATAGGACCAGAACTTCCGTGGTGTCTTTAAGATAGGCCCGTCTGGACTGTACAATGGGTTTGAAAAAGAAATCACAAAATTGTGATAGAGGTTCCAATAACGATCCCATGCCCGACACTATTGGTCTCCCCGGTGGTGGTCGTGTAGGTTTGTGCACTTTGGGGAGTATGTAAAAATAGGGGGTCACAGGGTCAGATTGACAAATGAAAACCCCTTCCTTCTCAGTGATCCACTCATTTTGTACTGCTTCCTCCACGGCAGACGTGATTTCTCTCCTGATCTCCTCGGTAGGGTCCTCTCTAAGGATGGTGTAGTTCCTTCTGTCGGCCAGGAGTCTTAAACATTCTGTCTCGTAGGCAGTCTTGTTAAGTACCACGATTGATCCCCCCTTGTCCGCTGGTTTAATCACCAACTCCTGGTTGTTCCTCAGTTCCTCCAGGGCCTTCATTTCGATGTTGGAAAGGTTCTTGTAAGGTGAGCGATGTTGGACTACCCACGTTTCCACCTCCTTGACAACTGCCTGCTCAAACGCCTCCACCTCCACTGGGAGACTGCCCAGTGCAGGGGTAAACTTAGATTTTGGTCGGAAATCAGTATCCCCTTCGGACGTAGGACGTTCCTCCTGATCTCCAAAGAAGACCCTTAGTCTGATATTTCGGAAGAAAGATGCCAGTTCCTGGCGAATCTTAAAGATATCTGGTAAATAGGTGGGGACAAACCCTAGACCTTTATTCAGGAGTGTCAGTTGGGTGTCAGTGAGTACAGAATCAGATAGGTTCATCACTAGAGAGGTAATTCCCTGCTCGTACCCGGGGACTGATCCCTCCCCATGCTCCTGGTGACCCTCTGTTCCAAATCTTCCCACTGTACTCCCCCCACCGCTCCCTTCTGTTTGCCCCTGCCTCGGCCCGACCTCTCCCCAAAAAAGGATTAGGTGCTTGGGGAAAGAGTTGAGCGGGGCCGCCCTGCATACCTTGAAAATGTTGTTGGTACATAGGGGGCAAGCCAAAGTTGTTATTCGGAAAATTGGGGAAAATCGGATTAAATTGAGGGCGGTGCGGGGGCCCCCAAAAAAAAACCCTTACTCTGCCTCTCCTTCTTGGTCTCCTGACATAGTCACTGTCCTCGCTCCCTGAGCTAGAACCCGATCTGTCAGACGCCCTGTAGTCCCTACTCTGGCCCTTTTTCATATCATCCATTTTTTTCTGGACATAGTCGTCAGTAATGTAGGGGTACACTTTCTCCCTTGAGAACTTTTTAAGGTCTTTCTGCAGCTTGTCTACTTTTGATCTTAGCAAGTAGTCTTTGTATTGGTTTCCTCCAGTTTCTTCTTAAAAGTAGCCAAGAGGATACTGGTCTTAATTCCTTGCTCATTAGCCTGGATCTTAATGTACAGGGCATCAGCTGACCTTTTAGCCGTGTTAATAATCAGGATCAGCCAATCCCTGGTACACTTCCAGGCTATGAGTGACCAGTCTCTCCGGAAAATGGGATCATCCAAAAATATGAGCGGTTCATTTGAGACTAAAAGGCCTCTGGGTGCCGCATTGCCTCTCAAATATTCGGTTAAAATAGCCCCATGGAGGATGGTCTTGACATGGGACCTTTTTAATTCTAAAAGGGTATCCCAACCCTCCCCTTGAGTCAGGGCTTGGTTGATGGATGTGTCTCCTAAAAGTGAAGGACCTGCAAGGATGTCTGCCGCTGCATCGTCCCCGTAAGCTAAACCCTGTTCAGTTGCCATAGTTCCACTCTGAGAGTGCGCGTGGATAGTAGCCTAAATACGTGTCGCACAGACAGGGATTAATGTAAAAACGTCCTCTGCGGCTCAGTGGCCGCTCTAAATACAAAACCACATAAAAAGAGGTAAGAGGAAGCAGTCCCAAATCGCCCTCCTACAAAGCATTAATTCACACAACATCATCATAGGGCCTGCTAACACACCTCACTTTTTTGATCCCACACCATTTCTTTATTTCTTTTATGTTGTTTGTCTTCCCCCTCCCTATTGCTCCACCTCCGCGCCAGTGCGGAACGTTCTATTAAGCGGGCGGGGCCGCGTCGGCCAACGGACGTGCGCGGCACTACCGAGGTAGTGCTCGTGATGGCCGTTGGCCGACGCACGCAGCAAAAGGGTTAACGCTCTCTATCTCCTTTAATGGTGAGCATATCCTGGCGCTCTGCCTTGCGTGTGACACTTCTCCCTTTACACATGGGTGTTCGTGTCATTCCTAATACTACGATCCGTTCCATACTCAGTACTGTGATCGTGGGGGAAAAATGCATTAAGCCTTTCCCATCAGCCTTGTGGGTCAATTAGTTTTTGTGTCACATTCTGGTATCATTTTTAAGCAGAGAGCTTCTTGCTTCTTGGGTGGAATTTCAGGAAGCATCAATTTGTGACATTCGAAAGGAGCTTTCGAAGCCTCTTTGCCAGAATATAGTACTTAATACAGAGTATAAGTAGCACTACCTTCTGCTGGAGGTTTTGGTTACTGTGATCAACTTAAAGCTGATGGGGCTGTTCATTCTCTTACATGCCACGCCTCATGCTATTGTCCTAATGATATGCGTTCACACGAGAAATACTGTAAGATTCAAGGAAAAGGTTGGTAATGTTCTGATTTCACACACAGAATCTACATTCATTTGGATTCTAGAGTTTCTCATCACAGTCCTACATCTTCCCCTCCCTCCCATCCTGCTAATTGTAATTGTAGTTATGCTGCTGTGTAAAAGCGGGTTGTTCCTAAGCTGCTTCTTGTTTTCTTTTATCACGGAGGCGACTGAGAAGGTATGTTTCATATTTTTTTAATTGTGGTCATGCTATAGCGGACTGCACTATTTTATTAAGTTATAATTGCTTCCTGAAGACTCGAGCTAGCCTTAGCTGGCGGGTAGGAATTGCGGATTGTTGTACCGGGCAAACTGCATCAGTTGGCCCGGCTTCAGTTGGGATGTGAGGCATGTATGGAGCAGTCTACTTCCAGATTTAAAGTGGTGATGGTCATGGGCAGGTAAGCCAGACTCTAAGCAGCATATTTAAAAGAATTGCTGCTAAGCAGTTTTTACGCTATTTAGCGGCAATTTTTTTACAGCTACCGATCACCAAATTCTAACGCCATGTTTGCGACGTATTTACAATAAGTTACTACATGGCGTTAGGATCAGCTAGTGGCCGCAAAAAATGACACTAATTCTAGCCACAAAGCAATAAAAAAAATTCACGCTAGCGTGGAAAAAGTGAAGGCCGGACAAATAGCAGTATAAAAGTTCACGCTAGTCAGTCAAAGGTCACTTTTCACATGTCTAACAGCAAAAAGATGCAACAAATACGCAGCTTTAGGAAATTAAAAAAAAAAATACCTGAATGCAGAATGGAGCAGCCAGGACCAAGTTCAGCACAGGATAACAAACCCCCCAAACCCACCCCCCCAACAGCTAGGATTATCAGCCAGACTCCCAGGGGAAGAGGAAGAGAAAACGCAGATTCTGTCAGGAGGAGAATGAGATCCTGATTGCCGAGGTGACAGAGTATCAACACCAGCCCTTCGTCACCTCCAAGGTGTCAATGGGGACCAAAAACGCTATATGGCAGTCCATTGTCAACAAGGCGAACTCCATCGCAGAAGTCAAGAGGACAGTGATGGACTGCAAGAAGCGCTGGCATGATGCCAAGCGCAAAACTAAGCAGAAACTGGCGAGCAATCGACAGGCAGCATTGCAGACTGGAGGAGGCAGTCCAGTGTAGTTTGTTTGACTTTTAGTGCCGCAAATGGTTAAGAGTGGAATTTCCATTGACAACGCATGTACTTTGCGAGTTTTTTTATTTCGGCCATGGAAACTTCATGCTAGCATGTAATGTGGTTCATAAAATAACATTAAGTGGTATTTGACTTTATTTGTACCATATTTTTAGCTGTTGCATGCCTGGCAACAGGCTATGACTATGACATGTGACATATGTTGTGTATGTGGCTTTCATTGGTCAGATGTCTTTGGTTCAAAATGTGTCCGGCTCTCAACATGCAAACCTTCACAGATGCATGCTGCGCCATACTTCACACTGTTTGATAGGCAATGCATGCAATGGTACAAGTTACACTGTTTTCCATATGTTGTATGTGTGACTGCATATGTGGTAAGTACTTACCCCATTCCAGTAAGGTGTCTACTACTGTCATGGGGTTGAGACACACACACATGTGTCAACCAAGCATGTGCTACTTATCTTAAAGATTTGGGGGCATGCATACAAGGCACAAACACCAATGGGACATCACTTTTGTTTATGTTCTTGTGGTGTTAAAAACATCCCCATGTTTACAGGGTTGAGCACAGTCAGTTAACCCTGATTTATGCCACTGTGTTCATATTTGCCTTACCGCAGCAGTCCGCTACAGCAAAGGGGTGGGCAATTGGTGTTGCTTTGGACATTCCACCACAGCATCCATAGCTTTTTATGGGGCCCCAGATTCACATTGTGTCAAATTTGACAGCTCTGAAAATGGGACGTTAGACAGGCAAGACTAGGAGACGTGTATTTAGTTCTCGTGTGCTTCAGCTCATTCCATGTGTGCTGCATTCTGCAGCACACATGGATGAGGCAAATCCTCTTTCAAAATAATTTTTGTGCTGTAAGGTGTCTCCCAATGCACAGAATAAATAACCATGCAGCACAGTCACCCTTGTTACAAGGCACAAATGTGCCGGCACTGGCACTGCCCTGATTTGTTGGCACCAGAGCAAGGGCACGCACAGGGATGCACTATAAATATGATACATATATGCCTCATCCCTGTGTGCTGAGACAAGACAAAGCGCTATGCTACCAATTTTTGCACAACACTAGCCTCAGACCTTTCATCATAGATTACCCCTAACATTTCTGATTGGCATTCTGCAGCAAACATAGAAAGAGGAAATCGCCTCTTGTGATTGATTTTGTGCAGGGAGGTGTGCCTTCCTGCACAAAATCAATCAGCCCGCAACGCAGGAACCCTTGCACCATAGTGTAAGGGTGCCTGCATTGGCGCATGGCAGCCCATTGTGCATCAGTGTGGGGGAAAAGGGCAGGAATGCATCGCATCTTATAGATACAGCACATTCCTGCCCTTTTCTTATGATGCAGAGCAGCGCAGCAAGATTCCTTGCGGCACTAGTGCCAAATCCTCATAAATGAGGTCCCTATTATACAAGTGTGTTAGAGTCATTTTTAAGACTAGGTAATTCCTAGAGGTAAGAAACTGCCAATAATGTGACTTAGCGGCAGTTTTTCTTTTTTAGCGATGCACAAGGAAATCCTTGTAAATATCGTGTTGTGTGTTTTGCTGGAGTTATTACGCAGGAACACCTACCTTGCATCTCATTTTCAGTAAGCCACGCTAACTGAATTGGTGCTGTGAGAAACTGCTGCTAAATCTGTAAAACTGTCGCTAACGGGGCCTTGCGGCAACTTGTAAATATGGCGATAAAAAAAGCTACCGTACCATCAAATAATTGAATCTACAACAGCGTTAAATCCATGTAAATATGCCCTTAAAGTGTTTCCATTTTGTGCCTGGTTCACGCACTCCTAATGAAAGTTGGTTACTAGGTAACTAGGGGCTTATTTACAAGCACCTGCGCTGCCCGAGGTTCACTTTTTCTGATGCTCAGGTGGCGCAAACCTCTAACCCATGGGGCTTATTTACAAGAAATTAGCCTAGGGCAGCACCACAAGGCTTCTTACTGCACTGCCCTACACCAATTCTAAAGGGCACGAATGCACTGTATTTACAATTTGCAATGGTGCATTCCTGTTCTTTCAGCCAGCGCCAGCACACAATTAGCAGCCGTGCGCTAATGCAGGCACCCTTGCACCATGGTGCTATGGTATCTGTGTTGTTGACATGATTGTTTTTGTGCAAGAAGGGGCACCTTCCTGCACAAAAACAATCACGAGAGGCATTTTCCTCGTTCTATGTGTGCTGCAGAATGCAGCACAGATGGAAAAAGAAAAAAAGTGAGGAGAAATGTAAATATTTCTCCTTGTTACGACTGCTCTAGGGAGGTGCAAGGTTTAGGCGCTGCCCCAGGTTTACGTGATGTTGTAAATCTGGGGCAGTGTGAAATTCCATGGGTGTTGAGTGGGAACACCCACAGCAACACCCATGCAGTGCTTCTTTCGCACAGAGTAAGGCGAGTCAGCGACTTTGCCTTACTCCATACCTATGAGGCCATAAAATGTCATGCTAAATTGGCTTTTCATGGCCTCATAGATATGGGTCTGAACATTGCGGATCTGGAGTGTTACAAAGTGATGCTCAGGCAGCAGGAATGTGTTGCAAGGGCCTTGTAAATAAGACCGTATATCTATGAGGCCACGCCTGGCTACTTTCAATGCTTTTAATGGCCTCATTGATATGGAGTAAGAGAAAGCAGCGCAAATTGCTGCGTTGTCTTATTCTGCGTTAGGAGGGGGCATTCCATGGGATTTGCAGTGGGTGTTACCCCGCAACACCCATGGATTTTGGTGCTTATCCAGATTTACAACATCATGTAAATCTTGGGAAGTGCCAAATCCGTACACCTCCCCAGAGCAGGCGTAACGAGGAGAAATATTTTCATTTCTCCTCGTTTTTTTCTCTTTCCATGTGTGCTGCATTCTGCAGTACACATAGAAGGAGGAAAACACCTCTCAGTATGGTTTTTGTGCAGGAAGGTGTCCCTTCCTTCCTGCACAAAAACAATCTTGCATGCAACGCAGGCAGCCCATGGTGCACCAGCGCAGGGGGAAGTGACAGTTATTATCGAGTGGATAACCCAGAAATTCAGAGTTTTGTGGTTTGATCTGTTTCTGTAGGAGGAGAAATCTCTTCTCTCACAATTCTGTTCCCTAGTTCAGTCCAATCAAGCATGGGCAGTAGATGCTCTATCCATAGTTTGGACTCAGGAACTGCCTTCTCTACGATTCCTCTCATACCAAGGGTATTCCAAAAGATTTCGGAGGATCAGGCCCAGGTTTTATTGCTGGCCCTCTATTGACCTCACAGGAATTGGTTTCCTTATCTCTGCAGATTATCGTATCCCCTTCTTCATTGTTTCCAACTAACCCGTCCACCTTGCTAATTCCAATCCTGGATCAGGCAACATTTGGGAAGCTTCGTCTAGGGGTATGGAACTTGAGAGTTTAAACATCATCTCTATAGGGTGTTCTGCACATGTAACAGAGGATATACCACAACACAGATGACCACTAACTTTGAAGGTTTTTAACCAACATTGGGGTCTTTTCCCAAAATGGTGCATTATGAGGAATATTTGCTCAGTCTCTTGTAAGCCTACAAAGGTGCTGGACTTCTTGAGAGATGGTGTTCTGCTAGGGCTCGCAGTATCCTCCCTTAGAAGTTAGTGGGTAGCGATCTGTGTCTTTAGGGAGACGTACAACTGAGCTTTGCCTAATTTAGGTTGGAGGTTATTAAAGAGTTTTTCATTGAAACGACTGATAGCTCACTCCTCTAGTGCTTCATTGGATACTTCTTTAGTTTTAAGTATAATTCAGTCTACTCCATTTGAACTCCTAAAATGGTGGTTCTGAAAATGCTATTTTATGAGACACCTTTTCTAGTAGTTTTTTGCTCAGGGAGCAGATTTGTTGAATTAGGGGCTATGTTGCGCTCTGGCTCTTTTTATATTTTCTTGCAGACAAGCTGGTTTTAAGTCCTGATTCATCTTTCATACCTAAAGTACCATCTGCATTTCATGTATCAGGGAAATTGGTGCTCCCTTCTTTCCATTCCAATTAAAAATCCCAGAAGAAATAAATTTACATACCCTGGATTTTCATCAACTACTCTCCATTTATGTCAAGAGCTGGCCGAGGTTTAAAGCTGTCTGCCTCTATAATGGAAAGATCGTTAAAAGCAACCATTATTACAGCTTATGACACAGAAGGGACAGTTCTATCGGAGGCAATTCAGAGAAGATCCACCCGTGGGATGGCTACTTTTGGGCCTTTTTTAAAGGAGCTTCGATTAAGGACATTTGTGCAGCAGCAACGTGATCTTCCATGCACCGAGTAAGACTCACTAAAGATTGCAGGTGAGAGGTGATTCCTCCTCCAACTTTGGGGTTAAGGATCTTGAATCAGTGAATTATCTATAAGTATTAAAATCATTAAATTCACAAGGTGTAAGAGAAATATTTCTGCCTGTGTTTTACTGGCTAATGGAATGAAAAGGTTTGTAGCTATTGTAACAGAAAGTTTCAGTTCTATTCAGGACACGAAGGCAAGGATTATGCTGTTCTTTCTTCACTTATTTCAACAGCAGTCATTTCAAGCAACAATACACTTCCTTTCCCAAGAACCATAGAGAAAAGGAACATTAATCAAGCCAATCAGCAAACAGGATCTCTCCTCATAGTCCCTTGTTGACTCTCCTGCACCCTCTTCCTTCCTGCGACAGAAGTCGGTAATCATCCTCCCTATTCTTGCTTAGATGACTCAGCCCCTATAAAAAAGGGAGATTCACGTTTATGGTCAAGAATCCCTTAAAGGACTAGGTTAGTAAAACAGAACATTTCTTATAATGAACAATAGTTTATTCATTTAATTATCAGCATTTCAGATAACATGTACACAATAGACTATAAATATATGAGAATTGAATACCTACGTGAAACGATCGGAAGCCATTTCCTTTGCCAGGGTTGTATACTGATCATCAAGCATTGGCTGGACTAATCCTGACCTCCGTGTCCTTAATAGAATTGAAACTTTCCGTTACTGTAGCTAGAAAAGTTTTCATTCTATGTCAGGACTGGAGGCAAGGATGATGCTAGTTCAAAGCTTGTTGACTAACAGAGCTGCTATGCTGAGGAATGGTTTAAAGCAGAACCTTTGAAAGGTTGAGTCTGAAGACTAGCCTGCCGCATTGAGGATATCCAGCAGACATGTACCCAGGACAAACACCTTTGGTGCCATAGCTCCACTTACAGAATGGGCAACAAACATCTGTGTGCCTATACCAGCTTCCTGCATGGCCCATCAGATCCATCTAGCAATAGTAGGGCTAGAGACCACCTTATGGGGCTTTCCTAATGACAATGAGTAACTGCCTTTCCCCAGGGGGACAAATGTCTTCCGTCATAGCTTTGTACGCCTTAATACTCCAGACCACAGATAACATGTGGGATTCCTCAAATGCAGAATATGAAACTATGGTGGGAATTATATTTCTTGAGTCGAGATATATGGAAGGTACCTCCGTCCTGTGTGAATACTGCAACTGTTATGCCCAGAGCTCTATATAACAGAGAGAGAGAGAAAAAGGCACTACTGGATTCACGCCTGCCTTTATTAAACAAGCAAAACACAAAATTGGCGTGACACCCTCTGCTTGTGCTTAAAACAATTTTTCAACACACCTTTCACTAGTGTTTGTCTTACCACCTTCTGCTACACTCCCTCCAGAAAAAAAGAATGGGCAATTCCAAGAATAGGGCGAGGTAGACTCACTCACGTAAACGTGACGTGCTTCATAGGAACTGGTACCAGTGGCTGTTCCTTAAGGCACGGTAGGACCATTGAGGGTGCACTACCTTGATGCAAGTGTGACTATAGGAGTTGCCCACCCCTGTAGCAGTAGGTGGCTAGACAGACACTAGTGAAAGGTGTGTTGAAAAATAGTTTCAAGTGCAACTAGAGGGTGTTATGCCAATTTTGAGTTTTGGATGCCCAGGGCTCTGACGTCTAACACCCATCTCCAGGACACCAGGGATAACAGTGTAGCCAGTGTTGCTAATATCTCCTTTCTGGAAAGGTGTTTGTGGCTGGCCAAGGAAAGAAACAGATTTAAGACCTTGTTAACATCCCAAAGAGTTGAAAACCTCGATTCCGGAGATAAGGACAATCGAATGCCCCAAAGGAGTTTATGGACCAGTGGGTGTTCACCCACTAAGTGGTCTCCAATGTGAGAATGCCCTGCTGAGACTGCCAAATGGAAGGTATTGATTGACGGATATGCCAGCCATGCTGTCTGAGGCTAGGGAAGCAAGAAATCCCCATGGGATCCTGATGTCTCTGGTGACACCAACCCATCCAACGAGACCAAACCGAACTGTAATGCTTGGCTGTGCTATCAGCCCGTGCCCTGCAGAGTAATGACGCAACCTGTCCTGAAAGGCCTGGGACCTTCCAGTGTTCCCTGTAATCCTCCACGCAATAAGCTGTAGAGTTCCGTTCAGCACCAGACGGCTAGAGTTCCCTGCGGGATCCTTGAGAGGAACTGGAAACAGGGATAGACAGATTGGAGAATCCCAGGAAAGTTCTATCAGAACTGGATGCCACACTTGAAATGTCCAGGTAGGGGTCACCACTACGAGGTCTGCCTGTTGTCTCTGAACCTCGGCAGAGAGCTTCGTTATCATGGAGAACAGGGGAAACGCATATCCCACTTCGGCCTCCCAATCTTGAGGGAAGACGTCCATCTCGACCACATTGGAATCCATCTCCAGCTGAATTGCCTGGCTAGCTGATGGTCCAGGCAAAATGCAAAGAGGTCCACCGTGAATGGGCCCCATCTGGTCACAAGTGCTTGGAACACCGATGGATCCAGTTTCCAAAGACTCACATCCTGCCAATATCATGACTGCCAATCCGCCACCTGATTGGCCTTCCCCGAGGGGTGTCCTGCCGTCACCAAGTTCTGATTCTCAAGGCAATAGTCCCAGAAGCCGTGAGCCAGATCTGAGAGAATCTTGGATCTCGTTCCCCCCAGTCGATTGATATAGCAGACAGTCGCCATGTTGTTCATATTGAAAAGAATGCAGCATTGTGATTTGGCCTTGGTCCAGCATTTCCTCATAAACAAGCCTGCCATTAGTTTAAGGCAGTTGATGTGTAATGTTTTTTCGAGAGTGCACCATTTCCGCTGGTGAAGAATTCCCCACATATTGCCCCCCAGCTTATGCTGCTGGAGTCAGCCTCAATTACTAGGTCCACTGAGATCCAAAAATGGCTCGGCATTTCCAGGCCTCTATCTGGGAGATCCACCACTGTATCTCCTCCCTGGCTTTGTCTGATAGAGGGACCCTCTGAGAGTATGTGAGTCCCAATCGAAGGTGAAAGGCTTTCAGGCACTGGAGGGCCCAGTAGTGCAGGAGTCCCAGAAAGTTAGCCTGTATCAAAGATGATAAAAGCATCACTATCCTCACAATTTGCTGGTCAGCTTGGCCACAGTTTTTTGTAGTTTGTGTGTGATCTTGGTTATCTTCTGAGAGGGAAGACTCAAGGTGGCTTGAACCGAGTCCACCATACCAGGTATGCAAGGGACCATCTCAGGGACAATACTGACTTCGTCTCATTGATGATAAATCTCAGTGATTCCAGTAGGTCCAGTAGTTAGTTGTTCTGACAGCTTCCTCAGGCACTGATCCATAAAGAGGATGTTGTCCAAGTACACGATGAAGCGCATGCCTCTGGCCCGGAGATATTCCACTACCGGTTTCATGACCTAAGTAAAACACCAAGGTGCTGAGGATAAACCAAAGGGGAAAGTTGTGAACTTGAGGGTTTGGAGGGTGCCACTGGAACTGTAGGAATCAATGATGTGGCGGGTTGATTGGGATCGTAAGGTACGCGTCCTTGAGATACATACTTACCATTCAGTTGTTGGGTCCCAGAAGTTCTCACAGAAGGTGGGAGGTACAGGTTGGAGCTGGAAACCGTAAAACTTGATTCGGAATCCTTGAATCGTTTGAAGAACCCAGGAGTCCATTGTGACCGTCTTCCAGTTGTGAGTAAAAACTGCCAATCTGCCCACCAATCTTTGTGGGAAAAATGTGTACACTCACCATGAGAGGTACATTGGTTGCTGCCTCCTGTGGGAACTCCACTGGAGCCTAATTGGCGAGTGTAAGCTCTAGTGGGATAGAAGCCTCTGAATCTGGAGAAGTCCTGGCATTGTCCTCACCTGGATCCGTGGCCTCTGGGGGGAGGTTGATACTGGGAGTGGCCTGCCGAGTGCCCCCTGCCATGACAAGCCCTGGTGAAAGCCCAAGCTGTAAAGATTCTTTTTTGGAAGCTTCAGCTTGGTTGAGCGTATTAAGAGTGGCCACAAACCTGCTCAGTTCCCTTATAAAAGGATTGACAAAAAGTCCCCCCTGTGTTATTTGACCCACTTCTGAAGTCGCCATACCCCCCAGCTTCAGGTCTATTTTGATTAGTAGAGACCTGTGCCTCTCCATGGAGAGGACGCAGTTAGCATTCCCCAGAAATGTAATGGCTTGTTGGTGTCTCCCCGATAGGACTTCGGGAGACATGAGGGATCTGACGCCTTGGCATCCTCAGCCATGTGGAGAATCTTGGTCAGAAGGCCAGATATATCTAGGAGTTTATCCCGGCATGACTGCCAGGACCAGTTTATTCCTTTCCTAGGTCTCAGATGTACTTGGCAAGGAAGGTAGCCATCCTGGCATCAACCTCAGGCTTTAAAGCCACTTTGCCATCCAATGAAGGATGGGGGCACTCCACCTGGAGGGGGTTGCGTATTTCCTTGTCCAGGGGGTTTCAAAGCCTCCCTGCCATGTATGTAGCTTCTTTTCCCTGATGGAGTCCATGTGTGATTGTATTGAGTCCTCCGGGTCTAGCTTGTCAGACCCGACGTCTTGGGCGTCCTTCTTCTGGGTGGATTCTCTTTCTTGTGATTTTTTTTCAGTGGATGGGAGCAAAGGCAGTGGGGGACTCGTCACAATCCAGGAAGTCTGAAGATGTGGGATGAACAGTTGTGCCAACAGTATGCCTGCCCGGGGTCCCGGTTGCAGGAATGACAGGGGGTTCAGAACCTAGAGGGTGAGCGTGACCTATTTTGAGCCTGTCAAAATCGTCGAGGTTGACCCCGGGGTCGTGTACACGCTTTGTCTTTATCTCTGTGGGTCTTGTGGCAGGTCTGCCCTAGTAGTGGGAGGAGTAAGGGTCCTGGAAGGTCTGCCCTTGGAAAAGGGGGTTTAAAGCACTTTTCAGCCTTTTACAAGAGTATCTGCTTTAAGCGCGCCACCTCATCTGAGACTGATTTATATATTGAGACGCTAATCACCTCACAGAAATTGTCATCAATTGGGAAGTAGGAAACACTCTCATCTTCCAGGTACGAGTTCTCAGATTCTTGCTTTATGTCTGGGTGGGATAAGGCTGGGGTTTACCCAGGGACTGTAAATATACAGCTCAGGGCCAATGAGGGGGTCCAAGGCCCGGGGACACGAAGCTCCCACTGGATTATAAAGGGCAAGTCTTGTAATGGAGGTAAAAACAGAAGACTAGCTCTGAAGCACTGTGCTTCTGTGCTGCTAAAATTAAATACGGACCCATTACTGTGGTGTTCAGACTCCAGGCAGCAGGGGCTTCTCACAAACACTCTGTTGCTGATTGCACTACACTATGTCCCCTGGGGTTGCAAGAGTAAGCACGTCAGCTGTGGGGAAGAGAGATACGTGCTGGAGCACATTGCGTGAGTGGTGCGGCTCCCTCTGGCGGTAGGATGAGTGCACTGCTCTATCGGCCCCTGATGCCTCTAACGGTGGCAAGATCAGACTTGGGAGTCACCAGGAAGGAGCATCTGAGTGTTATTGTGGACGCGCTGAAGGGAAACAAACAGAGATTAAGCCAAACAATAAATGAGGCAAAAAATAACAAGATATTTTGACCTGAAGGCCAAAGACACTTATCTGATGGCTGCTGGAGCAGCGATGAAAATGGGAGCAGAAGAGTCAAAAAGGGACTATGAGGAGAGATCCTGTTGGCTGATTGGCTAGATTAATGTTTCTTCCTTTTCCCAATGGTACAAGAAAGTACAGCATAATCCTCAGCACCAATCCTCACATAGAATTTAGCTTGGGTATTCGCTCTGTCTGTAAGGACTGTGCTGAGGAAGACAGAGGAGGAGGTAATAACTTGCTCACTTACTTGTAATCTTCATTGCTCCGACTCCAGCTCTTCCTCATCACAGTCCTAGATTCCGTCTCTCCCTCCCAGAGGTCTAGGGATTCAAACAGCAAGTTTTTTTGTTTCTAGGCTTTTTTATTATGGGAAAAGGAACAATTGATGGACAGAATGCAGAACAATGTCATACTTTCACCCCAGTCCAAAGAGTTGGGCCTAAATCCATTGTTTTATTGCTCACCATGCCATTCCAGTTTGAACCCAGCCATATGCAAATCAGTTTTGACCGTGTGCCCAATGGGAACAGTCCAGCCCGAACTACCAGGCCAGGTCCTCCCTGGACTGGAAATAAGCATCCTAGGACCGGTTTGGGGGTAACACCCCTCATCAGCCAGGATAGCTTGACTCCCGTGGCATGGAGAGCACAGGACCCACGTATGGGCATACTCGTCCCACTCGGGGTGACAAATGCAAAAATAACAATTGATGGACAGAATGCAGAACAATGTCATACATTCACCCCAGTACAGAGATCTGGGCCTAAATCCATCGTTTTTTTGCTGACCATGCCATACCAGTTTGAACCCAGCCATATGCAAATCAGTCTTGAACCTGTGCCCAATGGGAACAGTCCAGCCCGCACTGCCAGGCCAGGTCCTCCCTAGACTGGAAACAAGCATCCTAGGACCGGTCATCAGCCAGGATAGCTTGACTCCAGTGGCATGGAGAGCACTGGACCCACGTTTGAGCATACCCGTCCCACTCGGGGCGACAAATGCAAAAACAACAATTGATGGTCAGAATGCAGAACAATGTCATATATTCACCCCAGTACAGAGATCTGGGCCTAAATCCATCGTTTTTTTGCTCACCATGCCATTCCAGTTTGAACCCAGCCATATGCAAATCAGTCTTGACCCTGTGCCCAATGGGAACAGTCCAGCCCGAACTGCCAGGCCAGGTCCTCCCTAGACCGGAAACAAGCATCCTAGGACCGGTTTCGGGGTTTCACCCCATATCAGCCAGGATAGCTTGACTCCAGTGGCATGGAGAGCACGGGACCCACGTCTGGGCATACCCGTCCCACTCGGGGTGACAAATGCAAAAACAACAATTGATGGTCAGTCTTGACCCTGCACCCAATGGGAACAGTCCAGCCCGAACTGTCAGGCCACTGGATTCAAGCTAGCCTGGCTGATGAGGGCTTTTACCCCGAAACCAGTCCCAGAATGCTTGTTTCCTCTCCAGGGAAGACATGGCTTGGCAGTTCGGGTTGGACTGTTCCCATGAGGCACAGAGGGTTGAAGGCTGATTTGCCTATTGCTGTGTCTGAACTGGGGTGGTGAAGTGAGCTAAAGAACGATGATGGATTCAACCCATATCTGTGACTGGGGGTGAGTGTTTGAGAAGTTTCAGAACTCCGGTCATCATCTCCTTGTGGTTGCTTTGTTCGCCCTAAGTTGGCAGGGTATGCCCAGACGTGGGTCCCTTGCTCACTTCGCCACTGGATTCAAGCTAGCCTCGCTGATGAGGGGTGTTACCCTGAAACCAGTCCCAGGATGCTTGTTTCCCGTCCAGGGAAGACATGGCTTAGCAGTTAGGGCTGGACTGTTCCCATGAGGCACAGGGTCAAGACTGATTTGCATATAGCTGTGTATGAACTGGGGTGGCGAAGTGAGCTAAAGAACGATGATGGATTCAACCCAGATCTGTGACTGGGGGTGAGTGTTTGAAAAGTTTTAGCACTCCGTCCATCATCTCCTTGTGTTTGGTTATTATGGGAAGCAGCTTAGGTCCAACTCGTTATCATTCTATCTTGACAGGAAGTAGTGAGCTGCCATTTTTGTAGTTTATCTTGGTAGTGTTCATCAAATGTGAAAGAACTTGTCTGTAATGACTGTGATGAGGAAGGTCTGGAGTCGAAGTAATGAAGATTGCCGGTAAGTAACTAGGTCAATAACCACTAGTTGACTTAGCAACTCGTAGAGTACTTTTTACTTTGCCATGCTTCAATGTTAATATTTCTTGTTGATTTTCCCTATTTCCTTTAACTTTGTACAAATTGTGCAGAAATAATCAAGTACTGTTTTAATTGTAAAGTGGAAAACGCCATGCAGTACTACTCTTGAAATTTAACGTGAGAGAAGACAAACACTTTTCTGGCTGGACTGCAAGGTAAGACTGGGAAAGAAAATAGACCTGGGCACCAAAATGAAAGTGGCCCCAATGAGCTAATCAGATAGCTAAAAAAAAGTGGCCCACCATTGCAAATCATGGCAGTTTTAAACTTGTAAAGACACCCTAAGTGTTTTACAAAGTATTGCTGCTGCATGCATTTGTGCTTGCAGCAGGAAATATTTGTTATAATATCAGGTAAATCAACGGTAGAAATCGGCCCAACAGACCATAAAACAGGCCAACAAACTGTGCCCTGCCAGACCAGCAGGCATTGCGAGATTGCCCGATTGGCTAGTCCTTTCCTGCTAGTCAGACGACAGAAGGGTCTCATTGAAGACAAGAACGGCTTCCTAGTTGAAGCGCTCTAGCCGCATGTTGTCTTTCTGCAGAACCCCAGACACGTAGACGATAATCCTATAAACTTCCCTATACTGCCAATCAGCTGAGAGGCACAAAAGAATTTTGGGGAAAAAAACGCTTCAGCTTTCCTAAAGGGTAAAATATTTACACCCGCTGAGTTATGTGACACCAGCTGATTCATTCCTCCGTTTAAAAAAAACTAAGTACAGGACACTCACCCCGGTGGTGGATCTACACAATGGCAGCAATTTCTTGCAGATTAAACATTTCCGACGTGCATTCCCTGGGCTTGTTAAAACAGATGTGAGCACGACAAACAGGATTTAGATTCGGCGATCCTCGCCTTAGAAATACAATTAAATAGAAAAACTCAAACAAGGAATGAAACGAACGATCAAAGTCGGCAAACAAAGGGTGGCCCGCATGAGGCTCTACATCTGTGGCAGATCTGGAATGTAATAAAAGAAAAACCAATTACAGAAACAGTGACGTGGTGGCCGCAGTACTTTTTTAAAGAGTTTGACTAACAGAAAGCAGAGTTACCCTGGGCAATGACGTACCCCTTCCGATTCCCCGCTTTAGACAGTGACTTCACAATTCCATTGAACAACTAAGTAAACACATTTACTGTGTTTTGAGCGACCTGTTCATATTGTTTAGGATTATTCAGCAATCGGTCCCTTGAATTCACCCCGGCTGCTCTTTTATAAGACGCTTGAGTATCCTACTTGAAATGATTATCCTGAGCTTGACCAAAGAAATAGTTTAATATTCTGTGAATATGAAAACCAGCAGTGCCAGACAAATTGTTCTCTGGAATGCTAACGGGGTGGCATCACACCGACGGCGAGGAGATTTATTTGAAAAATAGCCAAATCTGCTATGTGGGTAGACAGGAAGATGAGGTAGAATGCCTTGTGGAACACAAAAAGCAATTTGGGCTGATGCTGCCGGCTCCCAGCCCTGGGAGGCAGGGCTGTCCACGGCTATTTAATCACAATCACCTTGTGATGTCGTGGCGAGTCATAACTTCTGAAATAGAGTTTGTTTCAGCAATTCTATCCTGCCTACCACTGTGTTAGAACCATTTTTTTATGGCTATTCTAGCAGGTAATCTGAATAGCTGTGACACGGATTTCCCATTTCTCTCTTGCAGGCCGGGAATCATGCAGAAGTCCACGCCTCTGGCTACTTACCTCACTGTTTGCAGTTCACACTGTGCATAAGCAGATCACCAAAAAGGCAGAGTAATCCCAGTATTTGCTTCCCCTTATCACAAATTTAAAAAAATAATTAAAAAAAAACATTTGTCACGTAGCCCCACCATCTGATTTCAGCCAACATACTTCAACTCACAAATTGTACCTGCAATCATAGAGTCACGGTAATGTACATGAAGTGGTTCTCAGTGCATCTGACTCCTTTCAAGCCAAATAAATGAACACAGTCACACCAGCTCTTTAGAGTTCAGGGAACTCATGGCAACTGGACAATCCTTGTAAGAGCTATTCTATGTTATCTCTGGAACCTCTGGATCCACACACTGCTGCAAGCTCAATGGAGCCAAGTACTTCCTTGTCAGGCTTTGGCTTTCAGGGAGTAGGAGGGTCTTGCACTGGAAGAGTAGTGTAGAAGTAGAAACTCAAGACCATGTAGCATATGAATGGTGCACAAGGGATAGAAAATCAATCTGTAGTATGACTTCTGAAAAAGTGTAAGACTGTTATTTACTTTGAGGCTCTACATCATCGTAGGATGTGCATGGCCCTACAGAAAGTTACTTTTCTGTCTAGGTACCAGGCACAGGGAACAAGGGCACCCTTCTACATTGGCAGCATGGATTGCATTAATTGCACTTCCTGTCCAGGTTCCCACTAGACAAGAACACAAGCAGTAGCAAACCCGTTCTGATCTAGTTAGGCCTCACCAGCGAGGCAGAGCTTGAGTCAGTGAGCACCGGGCCCACGCCCAGGTACATCCTTCGCACTTCGGCATTGACTGCAACAAGAACTAAGTGATAGATGAAATACTTGAATTCATCTCAAGAATTGGTGAATGCTCTGGGCCGCATCCCACTCCATCTTTTTTCCCTCCTAACAACACTAGACAGGGACTAGTCTTTCTTTCTCTTTACAAGCTTTATTTGGTTTAAATGAAAACCATTAAAGCACAACATTAGTAGATTAGTACCACTAAGTAAACAAGCATTGGCACAGCCAATCAGTTTCGTCAATGGGAGAGCCTAATTAGGGCTATGCCAGAAGTACTTTATTACTGACACTACTTAAGTTTGGTTGCCCTGTAAAAATTGTTCCCAGCGTAAAGCACTCTGCATTGGTGTCACTTCATTTATGAAAAGTGCTTTTATATTCCAACAAATATGTTTAAACATTGACTACTATAATGCCTTCTTTGAAGTGAATAGCTTCGAAGCGCAGAACTGAAGCCAGTAGGTCTCGCCCACGAGAACTATTGCATGATTGCTGGATGTATGGTAATTCTAGCGCCATACACCCGGACTGCTCTAGCACCAGAGACAACTCTGTGCTGTTTAGATAAATCACTGGGGCTGGTGGGTTTTGAGTTCGAATCTCTCCTAAAAGTAGCAGTGCCTTCAAGCAACACACCAAGCGCTATCATAAACCCAGCAATGCAAATGTTAGATTTTCACAAACCGTCAAAGTGTAAAAGAGTTCGAGCACTGAAGCTCTTGGATGAAGGTAGATTGTTGAAGGTTGAGGCACTTAAATTGGGCCACACAAACCGCAGAAAACAGTGACAGACAGTATACTGCTTTGAATCACAGTCACAGCGCTGCGCAGCACCGAGTAAGAAAGGAGGCACTCTGATGCCCATCTCAGTCTAGTCAATGATACAATATAGAGAATTAACTCATGCAGTAATGTATAGCACTGTCAATCAACAAAGCGGAGCGTTAACTTTTTTAAACTTAAGGTGTGCTCCTTACAGTGCACAGGTTATAGTAAGACTGTGTTCCTACATATCAAACTGAAGGAGCACTACACACACAAAATATTTTTTCAGAATGGGCAGCCCCCAGCATAAATATGTATGCATCACTTTGTGTTGTAGTGGCAGTAAAATCATTTATTTGCATTCCACCATTATCCAAAAACAAATCTTCAATGGCACTTTATTCCCACATGTACTTATTTTTAAACTCATTAGCAATACCAAAGTATTTGGACTGTGTTGCATTTTCTGCAGTGACCTCAATTTAAACTCTGGTTTGTCTTTCTTCAGTGATTAAGCAAAATACACAATAGCCCTCTATTACATAACATGCTTAAACACACAACTTCGTGCATCACGTCACTCTGGAAGCCACATACTTGCCAGGCGGACATACATTCAGCACTTGCAGACAGCAGTATCGAACTGGCAGCCACAGCTGATCAATCGAAAGAACAGTGGCCGTTCGTCTCTGGCAAAAGTGGTGGGGCGAAATAAATAGAACATAATAAAAATACAAATAAACAAGCATATAAAAATTAAAAAAGAAAATAAACGTACCTTAGCGCCCAGCACATCCAGTCCCCGGCTCCAGTCTCCTCCGAGCACGAGGTCCCACAGCTCCTTATCCAAACCAGACGCTGTTCTCATGCTGTTAAGCAGCAAGAGTGAAGCATCTGGATTGGCTGTAGCAGGCTGCCTCAGCGCTCCAAAAGGCACTGGAGGCCGGTGCCGGCTCTCCAACCCAGCTGGGTTGGGGAGGTTGAATTTCGCATGTCGGTTTGGCCGTAGCAAGGTAGCCGGCCAAACGGACATGCGCAATTCATAAAGAAGGGGCCATTCGTCATTGCTACCAATCAGCAGCAATGACGCATTGGCCCTGCCCTCTCCGTTCAGCAGAAAGCTGGAAAAATAAAATGCCAATAAAATCCTTTAATTGCCATTTTATTATTCCAGCTTTATGTACAGTAGTGGAGGTGGGGGGCGGCACTACTCAGCTCCTATGGGGTAACTGCCGCTGCGAAAGAACTCAAAAATACATCCAACAACAAAGAACGTGAAAAAACCAGAGGCAGACCACCTAATGGGAAGATGGGGAACATATTTAACATACAGCTGCCTCTGCCAGGCCTTTAGGGTTAGGACGTTGTCACTCTAAAAATAAACCTTGTTTCTCTGCCTGCCACCAGCGTCTGACTGACCTATTTGCAGTCCTGCATGTAATGCCGTTGGAGGAAGTTTGCTCATGATGGATCAGGGAACACCAGGGAATGAGTGGGAAATGTGTGCTGATTATGCAGCAGCTGTTTGGTGGCAAGCGGTGGTTGCAGCAAGGCACAAGATTTTGAAAATAATACCACTGACTTTGCACCTCCACGTGTAATGCAGTCAGAGGAAGTCTGCTCATGAAGGATCAGGGAATGCCAGCAAATTAAGGTGAAATGTGTCCTGATTATGCAGCAGCTGTTCGGTGGTAAACGGCACATGATTTAAAAAATAATATCATGGGCGTCCGACTGACCCATCTGCAGCCCCGCATGTAATGTAGTTGGAGGAAGTCTGTCACGACGGATCGGGGAACGCCAGAAAATGATGGGGAAATGTGTGCTGATTGTGCAGCAGCTGGTCGGTGGCAAGCAGTGGTTGCAGCCAGGTACAAGATTTTAAAATAATAAAATTGCCTCACGGTGCTAATTAGAACAACAGCGCTGCTAACATGTCACAGGACAATTCACTCAGTTTAAAAAATAATAAATTAGTCCAGAATCAATGAATAACAATGGTAGCTGCGGAGATTTATTGAAGCTGGGCGGTGCGCTTGGGAAGGGCAAAACACAGGAAGAGACATGATGTATGCATGCCCTTTACAAAGGTGGAGAAGGAAAAATGGAGCGACAGTGATGCCAGCAAATGGGAAGCCTATGGGCTGGCTCTAAGCACAAATGTAGATATAGCATGTCTGGGTTCGAGACAGTGCATGTGTGCCGTCTAGAGCCGAGACCTACAAAGAAAAAACAACATTTTTAAAAATACAAATTGTGAGGACCAGCTGCAATTAATCACCCCAGGCACACCTCAACCTCAAAGCAACATTTAAAAAACTAGCAATATTAAAAGCAATAGATTCATCAGATTATAGTTGTAAAAACAACAATGCAGGTCGAACCTGAGTAGATTTCTATGCCTTCAAAAACGGGATAATAAAAAGCTTTTCTAGATTCAGAGTAAAATCTACAAAACAGTATAAAGCGCATCGTAGCTTGCGGAGAAACATGGTCGCAGCCGCAAGTACCCAATACATTTAACTTGTTCTTCTCTCTTGGGGTCGCTAGCAATCGGTGTAATAGGTTAAACCTAAATCTAGTAAGCAGAAAATGATGGGAACTGTTTGTAACAAATGTGAGATATGGTTCCATTGATTGGGCAGTTTTCAACAAGATAAAACCATGAACTATGGGTTTTTGTAGTTTCTCCTGTTCCCTATGAAATAATCTTTGCCTTGAATAATGTTCTTTAACCCATTTGCCATCTACCTTCACCATGACTCCAGGGTTATTGAATAATTCTACCCTTCCAATGCTTTGGAAACACTCTAATATAATTAAACCATGGGATGTGAAGAGAGTGCTCGAGAGAGAGAGATACAGTCCTGCAGAATCTCCTTGCTCAAATTGGTTTCAGATCTTGTCCAAATATTAACCAAACTGAGGAGGAGGAGAAGGGCCAACATATCAGTGAGATAACTCACACCCAGTTCCTCATCAATGACAAGTGATGGATTACTTTGAGGAACATAAAAGAAGTGCCTAAGAAATCTGATCTGCAGCTGTTTAAGGTTAACATACCCCATAGATCACAGCCAAAGGAAATTTTAGAAACACATTTAGCGAGATATACCTGAACTGGTGCCCTTAATGATCTTCTCCCTAGACTAGAGGCAAAGCTAAACACTGCAGTGTTGGCCCTTTTAAACTCGTTTTTTTGACCTTCTAACAGGGGTCCCCACCTCAATTCAAAATCAAACTGGATGCCCAGGTAAGGAAATGCCTTCACCTTTGTTAAGGAGTGGGCCCCACTTGAAAGGTTTTGGTCTTAGTTGAGCGAGGTCCCACCACCATTACAAAAGATTTATTAAAGTTGACTGCAAGGTCCAACTCCTCCATGTAAACCACAAAAGCGATCAAAAGGGTTTACAAGCACTTCGATGTCCTGGCGATCAAAACTGCAACATCTGCATTGAGCACTACTGGCAAATAGTGTGTTCCTATACGAGGGCAGTCTGCTCTAGTTGCATCTAGCACCTGGGCCTACCTATTTATGTATAAAGTAAATAAAAAAGGGCCTAGAATGCACACTTGTTGAACCCCCCTACCAGTTTTAAACGGGTGGGTACAATTATGTTCATTAGTATATCAGCCTGACGCCACAGTGTTAGCATGGAGATTGCCCAAGAAGTGGACAATATCCAGATCTACCCCCCATCTTGAGAAGGGTGCCCCACATTTTATCGTGATTCACTCTGTCAAAGCCTGAAGTAAGGTCTATGAAGGCCATGTGGACCGAACCAGAATTGGCTACTGTAAATTTGTTTGTTACCATATACAAATTCAGACACTGGTCGATAGTAGACCTACCCGGCCTAAATCCATATTGTAGATCTCATAAAATGTTATTTTCATCTGCCCAGGTGGTCAATCTGTCTAAGAGGACCCATCCCAGGACCTTTATGACCGAGTCATTTAGAGAAATTGGCCAGTAACATTGGAGATTGTTCTTATCTCCCTTTTTAAAGACCGTGACAATAATAGAAGTGGCCCAAGCGAGGAGATGCCTTCTCCTGACCGCAGAATTTAGTGTCTGGGTTAGTGCTGAAGCCCAAATTTCCATATCATTTATATACAGATCAGGATGGATCCCATCTGGTCCCGGTGCCTTATTCTTTGACAAGCCCAGTATGCACCTTTTCACTTTGTCTATAGTAAATGTTAAATTGGATGACCCCTCAATAGTTTGCCCGGTCTCATAGTCAGGGGTAATAGGCACACAATTATAGGTCCCTTCAAAATGAGAGACCCCTGTATCACAGGTAATATGATGGCATAGTTATCCGGAGACATCTGCATAAAAACACAGCTGGTTAATAATGCTCCAGAATATAGAGCTGTTCCTCAGGCAACTTGCTTACAATAAATTGTCCCAAGTTTCATTTCTAATTACAATCTTACATCTATTAAATTCAATCTTATATGCGGTGTGACAGACTGCTATAAGGGCAGAGTCTCTAGGCTTGAATTTCAAGGCTCTCTTTAATCAACTCAGTGCCTGGGAACACCCTTTGTCAAACCATCTGGTTACAGACTTGGCCTTAGGCGAGGCCGGCAAACTAAGTAAATTCAACACTTTCTGGGAAGTGCCCACGAAGGCCCCCAGGATCTCACTATAAGGGGGTTAAGTGTTTAAACAGTTAGAAAACTCATTGAAATAGCTGGAAAACAGGGTCCTTTTAAAACACTCTTAATCTACATGTCTCCACCTAAGTCTCCTGCCTTGAGTGGTTGTTACCCACTTATTGCAATCCCCTTGAGTTTCCGCTATGGCTACCTGAGACCATCCTAAAGAGAGACAAACTCGGTTGTGCTCACTCTAAAGGGCTGTGTACGATTGTCATCGATCTAATGAAACAAAGAGGGAGAAACAAAAACAAAATCTATTATGGAAGCACAGTCCTTCTAGTAAAAGAAGGGGGAAACAAGAGGTCTCAGAGAAGACCATTTTGTCAAGGGAATAAACAAGATTGGACTGACTTATACAGGCAATTAGTAAATCATCTTCACTCATATGCTCCATACTTAAACCCTCAAGGACCTACATTTTACAGTTTTCCTTTCAGCAATCTGGTAATTCTCACATAGATAAATGTTAAAGTCCCCTGCCAGAGTTATATTGGCAGCTGTTGTTTGCACCCTCTAGCTTTCTAATGAAGGAGCCCAAAACATGGAGATTAGTCAGTTTGCTTCAGGAAGTGCTGGCATCATAAAAGTTCAACAACGTTAATTTTGGAGCGCCAGTAAGAGAGAAAGTTGAAGCCTGTAAGGCAGAAACTCCTGTGTGAAGCTGCTTAATCACGCCTTTAACAGCTAACGAAACAAAAACAGCCAAACCTCCTCCAGCCCTGCCCCAACTAGACTCAATTGCAGAGGCAAAGAGGAATTTGTACCCTTCTAAAGAGAAAAAATTAGATACAGATCATGTCTCCTGTGAAAAACTTACTCTATAATTTATGATAAAATGTAACCAATTAGTGTCCTTGAACTTGGCAGTAAGGCTGCCGACATTTCAACTTATAAAATTAAGTCCATGTGAACTTGTTGCTGGATGACCTCTTCATCTAGATATGTCTGAAACCTGATTAACGTCACTAAAAGGATTAAGTGGATAAAGCCAGTCACAAAGTTCCAAGGAGCTCAACAGCACGTCTATTAAATGTCTTTAGTTAGAAAGTCTCATAGGAGCCTCTACTGGGGGCATTTCTAAAATGATTAGCTGCCTTCTGAATTGCTGGACACACCACTTCAGGCCTGTAAAAGAAGCCCAGAGGGGCCAGTATAGAAGAAGGTTTATTGACTCTAGACAGGCCTGTAGATGCCAACATTTGGGCCCACGCACCAGGCTTGTTGAAATTTATCACCACACAATCACCAGCAAACTTCTTGCCATCCTTCCCAAGCCAGCTCACCCTTCTAACCATGTTGATCCAGTCAGAAGTATTAGTCCCCAAAGTGGAATGCAACCCTATCCAGTCTGTAACCTTAATTTTAAGTTGTATATAGCTTTCTGACACATTAGGCTTCAAAGGTGGAACATTGCCTAGGACAACCACACCCTAGCCTTGAGATGGGAGAGTAGGCTAGACCAGAGGCAACAGGGTTCCTGACATATAGAGTCTGACATGACTGAAGGAGAGGTTCCGGTTTAGTTGTATTCACTCGAGAGGCCTGCGATGAGGATTGTATCCGTCTGTCGGGTTATGGAAAAACTAAGTTTGACACTTACCCCCCGCCTGGTTGGCCGACTTTGCCATGCCCCCCGGCTGACCCGGGTTGAAATCCTTATTAGATGAGTCCACAGGAGCTGGATACATAACTGAAGAGAGAACCTTACGCCCAATATTATCAGACTGGTTCCAAGTACGCAGTTTTATCTCTGTTCTCATGTCTGGAACGGATTGCTCAATGAGATTTCTTCCTACATGTCGACTTATGAGTTATCTCCCCCTCTTATGAGTTGTTGGGGAGACTCCTACGATGGAATTTATGACTGAAAAATTACCTTTTGCCTGTTTTAGAAGGTCTCTGACACCGGGGTGAAGCTCTCCCTATAGAAAGTAATAAATACATTTAAGAAAATTAATTATAAATGAATAAAAAATAGATATAATTGTTTTTATTAAAACTGTTATTAAACATTTCCTTACTCTTATTCACATAGGACTACTACAGTAACAAGTTACAACACTTCAGCACTAACAATAAACATAAGATTACAGCCGAAATAATTTATTTTTATTTTTACTTAAGTTTTTAAATTAAATTAATTGTTCATTTTACCTCCCCATGGTTTACAGTAACATTTATGTTGACTGTTTCACAATCCTGGAAGCAAGTTGCATATTGTTTTATATGTAATTTATTTAGTTTTTATTAAATAGGTTAACATTTACAATACATTATGTTAAAATGTTATTATGTATATTGAAAATTAACATTTATTTGTAAAAATATGTATTAATAAAGTTAAAATAATGTAAAGACAGTTTAATTTAAAATGTTATTTATTTATTTTATTTTTCCTTCTGTATTAGTGATTTTTCCACTGCCATTGTTTTCTGTGGAAGTGTGTTGCAGTACCAGAAACTGCCCATGTGTGGTACTTGACTTACTTAAAAGCTGGGCTGGAGAACATTTAGGCCTACTTGACAGTAGTACCATTGTAGTAGATTTAAATATGTGTTTTTCAAATTGTTATTGCCCTACTCTTATGTTGCTGTGTATTTTGTATCATCATGTCCACCCCTAACCCATAATTTCAATTTTGATGAACCTCACTCATTTAGGAGTAATTATTCACCCTATACCCACCACCTTCCCTTGTGCCTTCCAAATCTACTACTAAAACCTATACTCGCGTGGGAGATCTCTGCCACTGGAGAGAGATCTCCATACAGAAAAGATGAGAAAGGCAGAGATCTCTGTTCAGTGATACATGATATTCATTTTAGAACACGAAAAGTATTATTGCCATAAGTATCCAAAATGGCTGTTGTTAATAGGACTCATTATGTTATATTCACAAAAGACATTTTGGAGTAAGTTTAGTAGTACTTAATGGTCTATAGCAAACCTTGGCATATCTATAGTTGAATTTAATGATTAAATTAGAAAAACTCAGTAAACTACATAAGGATATCTCCAATATGACATAAAATCCTCTACCCATATTTATAATTATATTATCATTAAAAAATCATAAGTAATAAAATTATCTAATAATATTAATTAAAATAGCGTTTAAATAAACATTAGCTACCTGATTCCTCAAAAACACCACAACCTCCCCAAAATAAAGAAAAGCAATTATAAGATAATTGAAAACGATTTGAATATATACATCAATAATTAGCAATCAATACATTAATATCATAAAGTAATTAATATTAAATAACTTAAACTTTAAATAAAACACTACCCACCTAGTCCCACAACAAACCGTACAACTTGAACAAAACTTATATGCAAAATTATATCATAAAACAATAAAACGTATGTTATGAAATAAAATAGTTTAAAAAAGTAAAATTTTAATCCGTTTAGTGCAGAGGACAACCCCTTAACATCCTCCGGATTGCAGAGGACGTCAACGGGTCGTCTTCCTGGGTGGTCGCGGAGGAAGCTCTGGTGCTCCCACTAAAGGGTTTCCCACATGTGGGGGCTGACGCATAATCTGTTCTGTTTCAGCCCCTACCCATCAGTGACTTCAAATGTGCGGTGTGCTGACATCACTCATCCCACCCTTATGGCACAAGCAGGAGCAGGTAAGGCAGCTCCCTGCGCGTCCAGTAGGTTTTTTCCCCACCAGACTGCCCCCCTCAGTGTTTTGAAGGAGGCATCGCTGGAAGGGGGAGAGTCTCCACTCTCCAGCGATGTTTTCTTCAAACAAATACCTGCTCGTGGATTACGGACACATTGCAATCAATGAGCAGGGACCCACTAGATGCCAAGGAAATTTAGTTTGAAGTGGGGGGTGGGCCCACAGGTAATAGTCGACCCTGTGTGGGCAATTATGTATATATTTATGTTTTCAATTTCTGATCGGCCGCAAGGGATGCACAATCAGCCCCCCCAAGGGAAGAGAGAAATTGGTGGCTGTATTGATTCTTACTTTTGTGCTGCCCAGGGCCCTTAAAGATTCCCGAGCAGCAAAAATGTGGAAAGGCATTGCTGGGAAGCAGTGAGTCTCCCCTTTCCAGCAATGGCTTTTTCAAAGTGATCTCTGCACATGGATTGCAGATGCACCAGGACCCAAGAGAAGGGATCCACTAGATACCAGGGAATTCATTTTGAAGTGGGTGGGAGTCAGTCTCCTAGTCATGTTTGACCCCCCCACTGCTATGTTTATGTTTTCCCTTCCCTGGGCACGCTCGCCGCCCCTTCAGGGAAAAGAAACATTTGCGGCTATTTTGATTTTTTGTTTTGTGCTGCCCGGGGCCCTTGAAGCTTCCCCAGGCAGCACACAATGAAAAGGGAAAATATGGCTGCCTTTTTTTAATGTATATGTGCACCCTATTTGGGATGAGAGGGTCAGCCTCCTTTTTATTGGTCGGTTTTCCCTTCACATTTTATTTCCACCCAGCATAACTACATCACAGGGCAGTTGGTGAGTCCACTTCAGCTAGTGATAAGTTGTTCAGCCATTCACATTTTACTATGGGCACAGTATTTAGGAGGCCGTGGTCAGTGGGCTTATACTACCCTATCCCATGGTGGGTGGAAGCAAAATGTGTATGGCTCAATAACTGAGTAGTGAATGAAGTGGATTCAGCCATTGACCCATGATGTAAGCCTCGCAGGGTAGAATTACCATGTGAATCACACAATAACTGATAAATGGCTGAAGTTTGCACACCTATTTCCCAAATGATATATGTTGTGCTGGGTTGAGTAAAATGTGAATGACACAAGAGGCACCTGATGCGGACTGACACATTGCCCTATGCAGTGGTAGAAGGAAGCAGAGGGACACATGGTGGAAATGGCTAACTTCATTGTGAGTCACCCACATTTTGGTGTTTCTCAAGGAGTGCGTGTCACAAAGATTTTCTTTTGGCATTTGGGACAAATGTAGCATAATGTACTTTTGTCTTATTGTGTGAACGACATTTGTTCTTATCTATGCCTCTTAGCTTTGTTGGAGATATTTTGCCATGGTTGCAGGTAAACTAAAATGAAGAAAAACAAGACTTTTCTTGGCAAGGCAAAGGCAGGTTTTTTCGTCTCAGCCAGGAGAACAGCTGTACCCACAGATGTTACCAGCTGAACTCAATTTGTTGCATGCAGGCAGACACTTATAAATTGCACAAAATGCTGAGCTACATACAATTATCTAAAAAGTCAATAACAGGCCTAGTTAATCATGAACTTTACATAAACATCATATCACCTGTGTACTTTAAACTTCTAACCTTTCCTCTACATTTACTTATCATTAGTCTAACAAAGCTTAGTAAATCATTAACTTCCCTTCAAATGGGTACACGTGTTTCTCGTTCTTCTCCCAAGACTTCTTATCTGACCCTGTGCTCACTTAACTGAAGTTACCTTTCATTTCTATTCTCCAGGTCAGGTTTCCATTAAGTAGGAGAATGAGATACGTGCTTAACTCTTCAAGGCTTGTTTATACATGTGATTCCATTTAATTGAACCTTGCTCATTGTGCATTCTAATGTCTAGTTAACTTTTACTGATATTGTATCACCATGAAGCTTAGGCCTGAATTGTTCTTTAAAAACATATAATTTTGCAATGCTCTCTACTGTTGTCTGCTGTTGAGAGATTTATTCAAATTTCATTTTCTCCTTAACATTCCTCCCTCACGTTGATATTTTAACTACTTTCTCTAATCCTGGATCTGCACTTGGTATCAAATGATATGTATTGCCCTGAGCATCTACTACTTGTGTAGGTGACCTAACTGTGAACATCCCTCCCACCTTTGTACTCTTCTTCTTACAACAAGCTATAACTAATTGAATATCACAACATATCAAAAGCGATAGTATGAGAAATGGCAATAAAGCCTTAAACAGTCCTGACATCCAGGATGGTAGCCAATCATGCCAACCTTTGAATGACTCATCTGGGGCTCCTCCTTCAGCCACCATTTTCTTTTGTAAATAGTGCAAACTTTGTATGACCTCTGATAATGTTCCATTGTCCGCATCGTTTGCTGGGATGTAGTACAACAAGCAGTACCTATCTGGGAACTTACTCCGCCTTCCATGGCCATCATCAGATCACATACATAACGGTGCTGCATTATCATCATACTCTTGGCACGCAGCTCTTCCTTTATGGCATTGAAACCATTTTTAGTGGCATTAATTCTCTTCAGGAGGTCCCATCTAGTTATTTGTAGCCATTGATCAATTGCTTTTGCCTAAACAAATGGCAGAACACTTTTAAAAACAACTGAGCATCATTGAAGAACCTGTGTTCTTGAGGAACATCTTCCCAAGTGCCAGTGCCATAATATTCTGCTGTTCTTCTCTTCTGGTGATGATGTAACAAAGTCTTTAGACAGCTCATGGGATAATCATGAAGTCTGGAAATGTTTAGTCCTGGAATGATTAAGACTGGTGTATGCAAAGTAAGCAAAGAACAGAGGCCATTCCAGTTAGGTGGCAACTGGGTGTATATCAGTTTTCCACACTGCCAATAATAGTCATGGAGGCTGGAGGTGCCCCCCATGCATGTCAGCATTATCTATCATGGTATTGCAGTTGATATTTCTACCTGCATTGATGATGCCGTTTCCTCTGAAACATAAAGAACCAGATATTAGTCTCATGACTGTCCGAGTTCTCACTGTACTATCTATCCAAATGTATCGCTCAATGCTATCATCCCAGACACGTGCACACTTCCCTGCTGTATCCTGACTAATATCAGTACCATTCCATAGGGATACGGCCCTACAGGAAAGCTCAATTTCGGAATGCCATTGGTCATGGGCAAAAACTGATCCAGTAATTCTGAGTCCTGGCCTATGAACACAATCCGGGGATAAGGGATTTACTAAGTAACTATCACATTCAGTGGGCGGGTATGTCACTCCTAAAAAGCCTAAACCTAGAACCATTTCTCTCCATTCTGTGGTGTTAGGACTACTTGCTTTCTGCATCCGTGCTATTTCATCTTAATGTCCTGCCTATCTGTAAGGATATATAATACTTCTTCTAAAGAGTCGTATTTTGTGGCATTAACTAAGAAATGTGATACCCTAATATGTGATGGCTGCATTTGGGCCTTAATCCTGCAGAGATAGAGGAGTAAAAGACATAAAGCTATTCTTGGGGGTACTTCTTTAGTGGAGTGTAATCCCTCTGATTCTGTAGCTTGAGGTATCAATGTGTAAACAAAACATGATTAATTGGTGCTTTCTAATCCTATTTCTGACATATGTTGATGCCACATGGTATCTAACAGGCTAGTATGAACGTTATGAAACACATTGGTATGAGTAAACAGTTCTCTTTGCAGGTGTGAGATATAGTTAAGCAGAGCTTAATTATGCCTCACTATAGAAAAGCAACAACAGAAATAACAGTGTTAGAAGACAAAAAAGAAAAAGGAAACCAAAATACATAACTTTCCATGCTTGGCATCGAAAAATTGTCCCAAAACAGAGGTGGGGGAGATCTTTACAGTTGAAATCTTCTTCCGCCCTCTTTTCCTATTTATATTGCTGCCAACGCTTGGCGTGAGGTGGGATTCACCCGAACATCCGATAATTGGATCAATGGCTTCCTGACTTCTATTTTGATAGCGGTAGGAGTACTCGTTGTAATGTAAAAAGGGCCATAGAACTTGGGATCTTTCCATTTTTGGACAAAATTCCACACAAAAACCTGGTCCTCTATTTGAATAGCTGGGAAGTTGACCTCGGCGGTGGCTTCTTCTTTTCTCTGGTTGCCTGTTTGGAAATGAACTTTGCAGCCTCCATTAATTCAGAGAGATAAACATGCATTTCATTATTTAAAATTTCAGTTGTACTTCCTGCATCTTACATCTAGTGGCAGGTATTTGCATATTCATGAGTCTTCCTGTCACTATTATATGGGGAGTTATATGGTGATTGGAACTAGGTGTGGTCCTAAGGCAGAATAGTGCTAATGGTAAACAATACAACCATTTTTTGTGCAATGTGTGCATAGTTTGCTTATCTTATTTTTCAGCAAGTCATTAAGGAACTCAACTATGCCATTACTCTTGGGGTGGTAAACAGAAGTTAATTTATGTTTTATCCCAAACATTCTTGTGAGATGTGTAGAAATAGCATTGATAAAGATCGTATACCTTCTGGAATTCACTAGCAGGGAATCACCTCACAAATCAGAAAATTAGCAGCTGAATTAGCATCACAGTGAACCCAGGGTCCTGCTTCAACCCATCGGGAAAAAGGACAAACCACAACCATGAGGTACCAATAGTTGTTGTATAGATCAATCATGTCGATAAAATCAATGTGAAGAGCCTTAGAAAGGACCTTATGGTCCTGATATAGCAGAACTTATTACCTTTAATGTGGAGTTTTGAGAGAATTGTTGGCAAATTATACAGTTATGAACGTGCATAGTAAGCCTATGAATGAATGAATGAAAAAACACTTATAAAGCGCGTAGCTACCCTAAGGCATCCTAGCGCTAAAAACATCAGCGGACGGAGAAGACAGAATGATTATGCGGGATTTTGGAACAGCCAAGTTTTAAGGAGTTTCCGGAAGGTCAGGGGATTGGGCTCCCGACGTAGATGGAAAGGGAGGGTGTTCCAAAGCTTGGTGGCGTTATAAGAAAATGAGCACCCGCCACTTCTTGCTTTTTTAATTTTTGGGACTGATGCAAGAAGGAGGTTGGTTGAGCGAAGACTTCTATTAGGACAGTAAGGGGAGACAATAGTTTGAATAATTGTCGGTCCTTTCCCCCAGAAGGACTTGTGAGTGATACATAAGGCTTTAAATGTGATCCTCTCCAGTGCAGGCAGCCAAAGGAGCGCCTTCATTGCTGGCTTGGCGGATTGCCGGTGGGGGATCTGAAGGAGCAAACGAGCGGCACAGTTCTGAACAATCTGTAACTTTGCGGTGGTAGCTTGGGGAGCACCTAGATAGAGGGCATTCCCATAATCAAGGTGTGAGAGAATGAGGGCCTGGACCATCAACCTTCTAGCAAGGAAGGGAAAAAGAGGGAGGATTTTGCGAAGAATCCTAAGAATGCCATACAGGTGGCCGATAGTTTCGTCGGCTGATGTTCAAAATTCAGGGAGCAATCCAGCCACATGCCCAAACTTTTGATCTGATTTTTTGGTGCAGGGGCAGGGCCGAGGCACTTAGGCTACAATAGCCCTGCGTTGAAGATGGGAGAGTTTCCTAGGAGCATCAGCTCCGTCTTTTCTCCGTTTAGTTTCAGGCAGGAGAGTTCCATCCACCTAGCCACCTTCTTAAGACAGGGGCCCAAGCCAGAGGATGAATTGTCCGTGTGGTTTAGGGGCACAACGAGTTGTGTGTCATCAGATATGTAACTATTTTTATACCAAATGGATGGACTATCTCAGCCAGAGGGCTCATGTACATATTAAATAGTGTAGGACTCAGGGAGGAACCCTGAGGAACACCGCAGCTGAGAGGCATAGGCTCTGAGATGGTATTTCCTTCGAAGACCTGAAAAAACCTGTCTTCCAGGAAGGATTGCAGCCAGGTGATAATACCCCCGTCACTCCAAGACTCCTGAGTCTAAGGGTCAGGATGTTATGATTGACAGTGTCAAACGCGGCGCTGAGGTCCAGGAGGATGATAGCCCCTGTACCTCCTTGGTCCAGAATTTTCCTGTACTCTTCAGCCACCGCTAGGAGAGCAGTTTCTGTCCCTTGTTGGGGCCAGATACCAGTCTGTGAGGAGTGCAGAAGGTTGTTGGACTCTAAATGTCCAGATAGGACTAAATTGACATGTCTTTCAAGGATTTTACTAATCGCGGGGAGGCGGGAAATAGGATGAAAATTCCCCAGGAGGTCAGGATCCAGATTGGGTTTTTTGATTAGTGCTTTTACCTTAGCCCATTTCCAAGGTGGGGGAACTACCCCAGAAGAGATGGAGGAGTTGATCAGTTCCAGAATTACTGGGAGAATTGTTCCTGCAGCTAGATTTAGGACATGAGGGGGGGGGGGCAGGATCCCTCAGCGAGCCCGATTTTACAAGGGCTGAGATGGTTTCTAAAGACTTAAGATCCATCAGGGGGATTTCATCCAACAGGACTTTAGTGCAAGGATGAGAGGTATCCACAGGTGACAGGTCATTTTGATATGCCGAGTGAGGGAAAGTGCTGTATATGTTTTGAATTTTCTTGTAAAATAAGTTTGCCAGTTCGTTGCAGCGGATGAGAGCACCATCTGTGGGGGTCTTGCGGGAGGGGGAGTTTGAGGAGTGTCTTGGCGATGCGGAAGATTTCCCACGGGGAGTTGGATGCTAGGCTGATTTTTTCCCCATAGTAAGCAGCTTGTGCCGATTTGATCTCTGCTTTATAGGTTTTGATGGCATCTCTATATTTTAGTTTGCTGGACACCGCGTAGTCCCTTCTCCATATTCTTTCTAGTTTTTTACAGGCTTGTTTATATTCGCGGAGTTTAGGGGAGTACCAAGGGGAGATATTGGTCCTGACTTTTTTTCGGGATGGTTTTTTGGGGAGGACCTGGTCTAGAGAGGATTCGATCCATTCATTAAACTTGTCATTAGCTGTGATGGGGTTTGGTTCGCAAGAAGGCCTAGTAGCTTCAAGAGCTGAGATCCACTGTTCTAGGGGAAGTTTAGCCCACATACGATCCAGGCTACTAGCCGTGCTAAAAGAGGAGAATGGGCTTCTGATGCACCATGAAAAGGGAATCAGAAAGTGATCTGACAAAGGGCAGGGGGGAGGGAGCCCCCATGGAGAGTTCCTCACTATTGGTAAAAATAGGGTCCAATAGATGACCGTTAGAGTGAGTGGCTCCAGAAACTCTTTGTTTAAATTGGAGTGCTAAAAGGTTCTTAACTAGCTCAGAAGCGACTGAGTTAGCGGGATCATCTAAATGTATGTTTAGATCTCCTAATACCGTAAAATTCGACGGGGAGCTGGCTAAGATAGCAACAGTTTCGGGCAGGACTTTAAGAAATTGTCCATAGACACCAGGAGGACGATAAATTAATAGGCCTGAAAATGTATGAGTAGGCGAAAAGCTTATTGAAAAGGAGATACTCTCGCAGTAGGGAAGAGGGTCTGCTGCAATGCGGCATTTAAACTGGTCTTTATATATAATGGCAATGCCACCACCTTTACCGCTTTTGTGATCTTTTCGCTGGATATGATAACCAGGGGGGAGGGCCTGTACAAGGACAGGATCAGATTCATTATTGAGCTATGTTTCTGTTAGAAACAAGGCATCAGGGAATTTCTCCTGTAGAAAAATAGAAATTTGTGCAAAATGTTTGGGGAGAGACCTGCAATTTAACAAGAACATTTCATAAGGTGCAGGGTCCAGAGAGGAGGTCTGCGACTTCAAGGACTGACCGAGTTTGAAGGAGCAATAAGAGCACATAGCGAAGTTATTATTTGGGGACAAGGAATGTAGGCAATTTTCATTGGGAGCCTCCCTTAATCGTAAAAGGAGGTCATGAGAATAGAGGCATTTATCTGTGGGGGAACGAACAGGGGATATGGCCCCAGGCCCCATCCTGGCATGGACGGGCGCAGACGGGCTTGCCTCTGGTGCGCCTTCGGCGCGCCAGCGGCGCGCCCGTTGCGCGTAGCGAAAGCCATGTGTTTATATAGGTCTAGCAGCTAGACTGCTGACAGTGTGGCTCCGCCCCTGCCTCCGACCAGAAGTGAGAGCCTGCGCTGCCGTTACTCCCTCCACGCAATCGGGAAATAACCCATGGTGGACCGGGGAGCGTGGCGGTGGTCACTGTCGGTGAGCAGGAATACCAGATAGGGGGTGAATAAAGTGCCAGGTACCTATGTCAAATTAGAGCAAAGTGCCAAGTGCCTAGTCAAATTAAAGCAAGATAAAAGCAAGTTAAAATGTAAACTGAGGTAAGACTATTACGAATACACCGCTTACAGCCTTACTCCGTCGCGCGTCCGCTGCGCGTAGCGAAAGCCATGTGTTTATATAGGTCTAGCAGCTAGACTGCTGACCGTGTGGCTCCGCCCCTGCCTCCGACCGGAAGTGAGAGCCTGCGCCGCCGTTACTCCCGCCACACAATCAGAAAATAACCCGTGGTGGACCAGGGAGCGTGGCGGTGGTCACTGTCGGTGAGCAGGAATACCAGGTAGGGGTGAATAAAGTGCCTGGTGTCTATGTCAAATTAGAGCAAAGTGCCAAGTGCCTAGTCAAATTAAAGTAAGATAAAAGCAAGTTAAAATGTAAACTGAGGTAAGACTATTACGAATGCACCGCTTGCAGCCTTACTCCGTCGCGTGTCCTATCACGCAAGTTAGGAAATAACCAATATTCTTGTATTTGCACATACAAGTGATCTCTCGAGATGTGAGCTGGTAAATGCAACTGATCAAGAGCTATCGTGAGTAAAGCCTGAGGCATCACTAGTTTACTTGTAGATATTTGTCTACAGATCAAATCGTTCCCTCACTGGGAGCACTCTCATGTGCATCATCCTCAGAGCCCAATATAGGATGAACAAAAAATGTCACAAGGGTCACTGTTTGGCACTTTACAACCTTCAAAGATGGGAGTGACAGTATATTCTCATATCTTGACATTCTCTGTGTGGTTAAGGTAGTCTTAGCCTTCTGAATGACAGCAAACACTGCATGTTCTGCATAAAGTATCAGAGGTGCCCCCATCAGGGGTTCTTTTCTGTACCACAAAGGCTGCAGTGGTGAGAGCTTGCCCGCAGGGGTACTGTTCTTTCATTACTGAGTCCAACAGACCACTGAAGTATGCAATGGGTTTGTGTCCTAAAGGATATTTTTGTGAGAGGACAGCCGTCTTCACTTGACCATTGTAGTGACAAAAGAGGTAAAACTCTTTAGTATAATCAGGAGTCCCCAAAACTGGGGCATTTGTTATCTCAGTTTTTAACTATTGGACGTTTTCCATCATTTCTGGTGTCCATATTATCTTATCATATCTGTCTTTTGCCTGTCTAATGGAGATCAGCAAAGGTACTATTAAAATGCTGTAATCAACAACCCATTATCTCACATAATTACACAGGCCAAGAGACTTCTGTATTCCCTTAACTGTCTCTGGATCAGCCATTTGGTGTACAGATGCTGCTCTTTCAAGAGTTTCTTGCTGACCAGAAGCTGACAAATGTTTACAGTAGATAATGGACCTCCTCTTGACAATACTGAATTTTGTCTTTCTCCACTTTATATCCTCTCTGTGCAAGAGTAACCAGAAGAGACACAGTATCTTTCCTACACTGTTGTTTTTTTAAAACTGCAGACTAATAGGCCGTCAACATATTGCAACAATGTACTATCACCCTGAAAGTTCGCCAGATCATTTTTTCACCACTCTATTGAAAATACTGGGAGATTCACAGTACCCTTGAGGGAAATGAGAATACACATACTGAGACCAGTGGTAGGAGAACACTGTCATGTAATGACTGACTGAATCAAGAGGGATGCTAAAGAAACCATCCTTAAGATCTATGACAGAGAAAGATTTTGCATTCTGAGGAATATTTGTCAAAATGATGGAAAGGTCAGGAATGATTGGGAATTCTGGTACCACTACATTGTTCAGGGGGTGCAGGTCTTGAACCATACACCAATTATTACCCTTAGATTTCTTGACTGGGTAAATTGGGGTGTTATAAGGAAACACTCTGGGGTAAATTACTCCTTGCTCTAGTAACACCTGTATGATGGGTAGCGATGCCCTCATTTGCTTCTTTGGAAAGGGGATATTGTCTCACTCTAGGTAGAATAGAACCATGCTTTAATGTTAGTCTGCATGGGGTGGCCCCTTGTTTAGTAACAGGAACACTCATTACCGCCCCAGAGAATCCTTGTGTGTCAATTGATCTGTTAGAAATTGGAAGATCCCTTCTTGGATACAAGATAGGGTTGCTCCTGTATCTATAAGGAATGATTACCTCTTGTTAGCTACTGTCACAGTGGGTTCCTCATCTGGCTTGTGGGTCGCAGACCATACTGGACCCATGGGTCTACTCTGTAGGCACCTTTATTGTGTATGCCCTCCCACATAATTTGTTTGGAAGGGGTTTCCTCCTCTCACAATCACACCTCCCTGTCCACCTTGGAGTAGAGTCGCCATTAGGGGTAGCTTTGCTCTGGTGTCTGAGGTGCATATATTTTCTGCAGGTTTGACAGTGGTTGCATTACTGCATTCCCTGGCTGGTTGTAAACTGCTGCCCTTTGACATTGTTCATCCCATCTCCTGTCCTGCAATCCTTAATAAAATGTCCATATCTGAGACAATAATGACATGTTTGATCCATCCTCTGGTGGCCTATCGTGCCCCATCTTAGACTTCCTCGCCCCACTCTGCTACTTCCTTGTACCCTTGCACTATCTTGCTTTTTCAGGTACTGTTGTTGGATGGTCCCTGGGACCGACCCAACAGACTTTGCAGTCATCTGAGTAGTGGCTGCTACTACAGCCTCTTCCGTTGCTCCCTTGTTTGCCAACTTTTTCTGTACCAACTTGGCTGCGACTTTTTCCTTTACCTCCTTCTTATTCCTTTCTTTCTCTTGTTTCTTTTTACAAAAGTGTATTATGTGTGCCTGTATCTCCATCCAGGGTTTGGCTTCCAATGCCACTATATTGTCTAGATTATCCTGCACATCAGAGGGTAAACCCTTGTTTACTACATTAGAGAACAACACATCATTTTCCCCTGTTACTTCCCAAAGTTGGCCTACTTTTTGAGTCCATTTCTCTTTCATCCTACTGAGAAATTGTGTGGGGTCCTCATTTGGCTGCATTTATTGAGCCATGAGAGACCCAATGTCTGGCCTATCAGGATACATTTTCTTCAGCTGGTCCCAGACTACTGTCCAGACTAAGTTAAAGGGGGAACATGCACAGATGCCGAGGCACACAGAGTCAGTCCAAAAAATGACGTAGGTAGTAGCCCAAATAGTGATCAGAGTGAGTCCATTAGATATTTCTTTTCTTTTCTTCTTTTCTCAAAGATCCAAATACAAAAACACACTGGCAGCCGACACGTGTTTCGTCCAGCAGGACTTTTTCAAGGCTAAGATCCAAGGGTGTATGTACCTGGCACCCGTGGAACAGTGTACTGGACGTGCGAATGGACACACACAATCTGAAAGTCTATGAATCCAAGATCAGTTTTTAAAACTTCGTCCTCTAAGTATTCAATGGTTCCTCAGTAGATGTGCACAGTATCCAAGTCCTGTAATATGGATCGGGATTTCTGTGACCCGCCTTTATTTCTGCGAGTTCCTGTACCTGTAGGCAAAAATCACAGCATGAAGATTCCAAGTTCCAGTGGTCTATAAAAGTTTGTTCCAAAGTTATGTCCGTATCTGCAAAGGATTCTCAAGTGCTAGCGACACCTATCTCACCGTCTAAAGTTGGCGCGCTCCTATCACTGTGTTGGAAATTTGACACCTAATGTGTTTTTCAGCTAGTAGAACACAACGCTGTCAGTTATCAAATCAAAAACCAAGGAAGCCAACCTGCTCCAGAGCCCAGATAAGCTTGTAGCTGGAGAGTGCACGAACCAGTATCCACCCTGTCCGTTTCCAAGTGTACCCCCAACAGAGCTGTCACTTCCAGATACGGACGGGACATTGCCGGTTTCGTTCTCCTAACCAACAGTTCCAAGCTTATCAGGGCTTTGGAGCGGGCTGTTTTTTTGCCATGATGCCTCAAGACTAAAGTGACAGCTCTGTTGGGGGTACACTTGGAAACGGACAGGGCGGATACTGGTTCGTGCCCTCTCCAGTTACAAGCTTATCTGGGCTCTGGAGCAGGTTGGCTTCCATGGTTTTTGATTTGATAACTTACAGCGTTGTGTTCTACTATCTGAAAAACACATTAGGTGTCAAATTTCCAACACAGTGATAGGAGCGCGCCAACTTTAGACGGTGAGATAGGTGTCGCTAGCACTTGAGAACCCTTTGCAGATACGGACATAACTTTGGAACAAGCTTTTATAGACCACTGGAACTTGGAACCTTTACGCTGTGATTTTTGCCTACAGGTACAGGAACTCGCAGAAATAAAGGCGGGTCACAGAAATCCCGATCCATATTACAGGACTTGGATACTGTGCACATCTACTGAGGAACCATTGAATACTTAGAGGACGAAGTTTTAAAAACTGATCTTGGCTTCATAGACTTTCAGATTGTGTGTGTCCATTCGCACGTCCGGTACACTGTTCCACGGGGTGCCGGGTACATACTCCCTTGGATCTTAGCCTTGAAAAAGTCCTGCTGGACGATACACATGTCGGCTGCCAGTGTGTTTTTGTATTTGGATCTTTGAGAAAAGAAGAAAAGAAAAGAAATATCTAATGGACTCACTCTGATTACTATTTGGGCTACTACCTAAGTCACTTTTTAGACTGACTCTGTGTGCCTCGGCATCTGTGCATGTTATTTGTAGAACTCGACAGGAAAGTTTTCCTTAGGGTTTGTTTTTGTCTCTCTGAGGGTGGAGGGAGACTTTTTGCTTTGAGACCACCACACTATACTATACAGGAGTGTCACTATCCGTTAGACTTATTACTAAGATGTGCATTTGTAATTAGGCATTGCCACCTCTGGGCTACTGTGGAATGACATAAGTTAAAGGGAGACCTGTCATACCTGGCTTCAGTAAGGGTAACATTTCTCACTCCAGCCTTAAGAAAGGCAGTATCTGTCTCATCTCCTATAAAAGAGCTAAGTAGACTCTTTATTTCCCCTAATGCCAGGGTGGCACCTGCAGTTTGTTTTTCAAAAGTCCTAATCCATTTCCTTGCTCCCTATGTAAGTGGTGGCAACATTTTTTGTGTGTTTTCCTTATCCATTTATGGTGAAGGAATATAATGAGGCACGCCAGGTCCCTTATGTATTAGGAGCATCTGGTGTACTGGGGTAAAGGAATATTGGGGATTATGCTGTCTGGCATACTTTTGCCATACATGTAGACTTTTCTGCATATAAGGGTAATCCCAATCTGGATTCCACTCACCATGGAGAATACAATCCTCAGCATTTGCCATGTCACGTGGATCGAAGGACCCTTCTCGTGGCCATGGGCTCATTTGTGGGGCTAAACCTTCAGTCCATCCTGCTAAATTGTCCACATAGGGTACAAGGCTAAACCAATTGTCTTTCCCTTGGACAACTCTCTCCTTGGGTAGGGAGGCCAGTGCCGTGCAGAACCGATTGAACACTCATCTGTTGTATCCATCTGTCGCATAGCATCAGTCCCCCAGTAACTTCATAAGCTCCACTACTGGAATATGGCTTATCATGTGTCCCTTGAAACCATAACCACTAGAGTTCTGTCACTTGGGGTCTTCTAGTATTAGAGAAAGTGCCCTGCTCTCCTTCCCTAATGGTTTTCATAAACATTTCAGTGAGACTCAATGACCCCATCAATCTCTCCATATGGTAGAGGTCGATGAGGGGCCTTTCTGAAGTGCTAATGTGCTATTGTTACAAGTAAGGCATCTAACTTCTGGAGACTGAAATATTTGACCCATGTTATATAGGTGCCTATGTATCGATTCTACTCTCTCTGCCATCCTCCCAAAACTTCCCTGAATTTGTCCTGATACATTACAGCGAAGTCCTTCTCTCCCTGCATCTCTCAAACATTTCTGAATGTTCTCTGGTATAACAATAATGCCTCCTTTCGCCAAGATAGCAAATCATCCTCAGTCTTTTTTAAAGTCCTCATCCTGTTTTTGAGATATTAGCCACAGGGCTATACCAACAGCCCTATCTGCATAATCATTCCACCTTTCATCATCTGCATGTCTCTGTTGTGGGGTTGATGCCCGCTGTTTGACTACCCTTGCTGTGAGATCTCGTTTTTGTAAGTGTGACACTGATGAAATGAGCGATTGGTTGTCACTGTCATCTGGACCCTGCCCTTCAGCTCTATCCTCCTGGGGGAAGCTTTATCTAAATGTAATGTAAATTGTGCTTTCAGTTGTCCCCCACCCTTGTTTGTTGTCTGGGAGTACTCGTTTGTTTTGGCTTGGGTGTCTGTAGGCCAAAACTAGGGGATCCTTTCGGAGATAGTGGAGGGGTCCCAAGCTCGGGATTCTCAAATACCACTGTGACTTCCTGCAACTGTGCTAATGGATAGATGCCGGGTAAGATAGGAGAGACATTTGTAGGGTCATATGGAGGTGGGGAAGCACATGGGGTACAAGATATGTCAGTATTTGAAGAGGCTTTAGGCTTATCACAAAAGACTCACCACAAGGCTAAGGTGGCTTTTAGCTTCTGCAACTTGACTCCTGTATATTGAAGATGTGTGGTAGTATGTTCTAATATTTTAACATCAAATGTGCCTTCATTTGGACAGGGGTACATGTGTCTCTGGGTAGCTTTAAACCATTCTTTACAATGTTTCTGTAACCTTTTCTGATCACCTGGAAATGTTGCATATGTTCTAAGGGAGTCTCCATACTCCCCTGTATTTCTAGCAGCTTTTTATAGTCTTACTTTTTATCAAAAATGTATTTTCTTAAATGAGTACACTTTTCCACACAAAATAAAGAATCTGTCAATTTGTCTTTCAGTCAGACATTATGTGTCGAAAACATTATACAACAACATTACTCTGTGGCCACATTTCTACTTACACATGCATACACGTGTTTATCATCAACATATTTAAAATATAAACACTTCAACTATTTCTAAAATCAGTCATAGTTTCTTTACTCTAAACTATATACTGAGCCAGTAGCCACTGGTCACTTCCCTCTGCACTCAAGAGAGGATAACCCTCAAACCACGCGCCTCATAGGCCATGGAATGACTTCCAGACATTAGGTCCAGGACAGTGATTCAAGTGTTCAGTTGTTACTGGAAGTAAAGTTTAGCGACATCGGCTTTTCAGCTGTACCTCTATGTCAACCTTATGGAAAACGTATTGGACTTCCAACTTCAAATCACCCACATTGACCACTTCCAACTTTATATTGGGAACTCTTGCCGACTAGGGGGCCGATTACAATGTCGTTATGAAGGGTTCCGGATGGGATTCGATATTGCAGAATCCGATTCGGAACCCTTGCTTCCGAACGAATCGTACTCATTTCCCGACGACCAATTACGATGCCCGGAAACCATTCGGGCATTCCGAATCGGTTCCAAAAGGCATTCGGACAGCCCGAGTCTTTCGGAGTTGAATTGTACAGCTCTATGGACACGGTTTCCGAACAAGCAATTACGATGACCGATTCGGACAGCCGTTCCGATTCAGTCTGCCGGACGCGAAACAGCTGTTGGAATCTGTCTTTGGGGGCTTGTTGTGGGCCCCCCTTCACCTGGAGGTATCCAAATGGGGCCCGTGGGGGTGCCCAAGGGACTCCTCTTCCCAGCCATGCACAATGTGGCAGGCACCATTGGTGCCCGCCACAGGGTGCAAGGTTTTCCCCAAGATCTCTTTTTTCAATGGGAGCCTGCGTTCTCGTTCAGAACACAGGCTCCCATTGAAGTCAATGTGAGTCTGACCGAACGATGTTGGGAAGCTTCGTGATCGGTCATTCGGACTCGCATGACCCTATTCGTTCAGAAATTATTTCAAGACCGATTCGTTCGAAACAGTTTCTGAACGACATCGTAATCGGGCCCTTGGTAGTGCCTTAACTTAACATGCACTGCTCATACAAAATCTTGCATGTGATAACCCTATTTATATTTCATCCACATTTACCATTTCCAAAGAAACAAGTCATATAATATACAAACATGTAATGGAGTCCACATTGTTCTCACCTTCAAGACAGCAACTCCCGGTGTCCTACCCGCTCCCTTGAATAAGCTGAACTTTAGGCAGCACGGTGTCTGCTTACCTTGTCAAAAATGCTCTATGGTCTAGGCAGTGGGGGATAGGAGGTATTCCGGTGGCAGAAGTCGGTTGAGGAGAAATGGGACTCCTGGCTCGGCTCACTAACTATTGCGGGAAAACTGAAATAAAGAAAAACAAGACTTCTCTTGGCAAGGCAAAGCAGTTTTTTTTATTCCGGCCAGGAGAACTGCTGTCCTCGCAGAGATTACCAGCTGAACTCAGTTTGCTGCTTGCAGGCAAACACTTATATATTGCACAAAGTGCTCAACTACATACAACTATCTAAAAAGTCAATAACAGGTCAAAGAGTGCATCTAGTTAATCATGTGCTTTACGTAAACATCACATCACCTGTTTCCTTTAAACTTGTAATTTTTGCTCTGCATTTTCTTATAATTGGTCTAACAAAGCTTAGTAAATCATTAACTTCCCTTTGAACTTGTATGCATGCTTATTGTTCTGCTCCCAAGACTTCTTATCTGACTCTGTGTGCACTTAACTGAATTTACCTTTCACTTATATTCCCCAGGTCACGTTTCCATTAAGTAGGAGAATGAGATACATGCTTGTGCTGTGATCATAAAACTCTTCAAGGACTGTGTTTCCATTTAACTGAACCTTGCTGATCGTGCATTCTAATTTCTAGTGAAAGCTCACCTACATTGCATCACCACATATAATTCTGCAATGCTCTCTACTGATGTGTGCTGTAGCTTGATTTCTTTGTATTTCATTTTTTCCTTAACAACAGAGTTAGATCTTTGGAGAAGTTTTTGGCAGTGTTGAGATAGTTGTTATTGTGATCAGACTTCACTACACTCTTGCAGCATTACACTACATTCTTTCAGTTCACAGCACATTCCTTTACCCCCATGCACAGACACACAGAATTCATTTCTAGGAGTATCTCTGCATTTTACATAGGCCAGAAAGTTTTAGTTAGAAAACACAGTTGGCATCTCATTGGATGATTACTTCTGAAGCTCTAACTCATATAATGGAGCAGAACTCTGATACAGGGCCTGATACTGAGAGAGCATCAGTGGGAGAGGGTCATGGAGCAGAATCTGGGAGTGATTTTTCAGTCAGGGTTCCTTCTGATGATGACTCATCTTCCAGTGAGTTAGAGGAACATGGCCTTGGTATTTGTGATGTCCCTTATCAAGCTCTAACTGTGCAGCGAGGAGCTAGTGACAGGTTAGACCAATGTAGAGTGCAGGCAGATACAGTGCCAATAACAGACAGAGTGCTCACTTGGCAGACTCCTACTTTAGTTCAGCCAGTAATTCAGCCAAACACTGTAGATGATGGATGTAAGGTCAGTAAAGCAAATATTTTTTACCTATTGACTACTTCCATCTTTTTTTAGATGCAGGCTTCCTTGAGGAAACTGTGCGGCAAACAAACTTGTTTGCTGAACAGTTTATGAGAGAGTATGGAGATACTCTGGTACTTCACTCTGGGGCACACCTGCGGACTCCAACTTCATTGCGGGAGCTGAAAAAAATTCTGGGCCTAACTTTGAAGATGGGAATAGTCTACAAAACCTACCATAGAGTCCTACTGGTCTACTCATCGGTTTGGGTAACACCCTGTTTCGCAGCGGTAATGAGGAGAGACAGGTTTTTAATTTTTCAGCTTATGCTGTATTTCAATGACAATTCTGTTTTATTGCACCGGGACTACCCAGACCATGACAGGTTATTCAAAATTTGGCCTGCCGTGGTATATTTGACTGACAAGATTCCAGAGATTTATACTCTTGGAAAGAATATTGATAAGAAAACTCTAAAGGGACATTTTAGAAGCCTTTTATTCAGGGTATAACACTGGTGCGTCTCCTGTCTTGCCATACAGTTCACTGACAGGAATCACAACATTGTAATTGAGCTCTACCTGAAGATTCTAGGAAAGGAGTCAAGGCAGAGCAAGGGAGAGGGAACCTGGATAAACGGAATGTGCCACTGCAAAGAACTTACAACAAATATAGCAGTTGATAAGTCCTTGATCTTGCGCAAAGGGCGTCCACTGTTCAGGCAGTACATACTGAGTAAAGGTATTTGGACATAATATTGGATTGTTAATATCAAGCTACACAAATATCAAGTTTTTTATATTGTAACACATTAATATTGTGAAGCAGAAATATATTGGACACAAATATCGATTTTTAGGTAAGTAATATTGTTTACAAAAATATCTGTGTTCTGAATATGGTTTTCAAAAATATCTCTGTTCTTAATATTGCTTTAAATAATATAGTTAAATATTGTTTTTTAACTATCTTTATGTGTTTTATATGTATTAAGACCTGGCTATTCGAACAGTAGCAGCTCCCCCCCTCCCCTCAGCGCCTTGAGACCCTCACGGGTAAGTAGCGCGCTTTACAAATATAATGATTGATTGATTGATTGAATTGCTGTTAATATTTTAAATATAATTTTTAATTGTAAGTTATTTATAATGTTGAATTTAATTGTTAATAGTAATTTATAGTATCGTAGTGGGTTGTGAGGTTTGCAGGGGTACAGGGTGGGAAGTTAATTATGTAAAATGAATGAATCATTTTTAATTATTATTAATGATTTAGTAGATAACTAATTATTTAAACTGTGTAATTAATATATTTTATAAGTTATATTTTAGGTGCAGGTTGTTGATTTTAGCAGGGGTATAAGGTGGGAAATTAATTAAGTAATAATTGATCAATAATTAATTGTCAAGTTATTATTAATTATTTTATTGATAATTAATTATGTACATTGTGTAATCATTATATTCTTTAAGTTATATTTTAGGTGCGGGTCTTTTGGGTTTGTAGGGGTATAGTGTGAGAAGTGTTTTAAGTAATAAATAATTGAAAATTAATTATTCAGTTATTAATCAATATCTTATGGATGACTTAATAATCAATTACCAATTAATAATAATTTTTTAAAAATATTTAATTGATTAATAACTATGTAAAAAGTGTAATATTTATCTTTTTATGTGATATATTGATGTGGGTTGTGTTTGTAGGGGAATAGGGTGAGAACTTTTTAAGTGCTAATTAATTGACAATTAATTATACATTGATTAATCAATATAATATGTTAATCGTGTTACACTGTTTTATTTTAATAATATTTTGATTATGTGTTGGTAGGTTTGTGGGAGTATACTGTGAGAATTTAGTTGAATAATCAAGTAATACCATTTTGTAAATTTGATATTAACTATTAACATTTTTAATAATTATGTAAATTGTTCAATTGTTTTTTATATTTAAATATAATGTTTATATTAAGAGTTTTATACATTTGCTCAATTAATAGAGTTATTAGAATGTGTTATGTGTTTGAAGTGAACTACTTTCTCTACTGTTGCACAGTGTGGAGTGGGTATAGTACATTTTATCCCTCCAGCGTCCAACGCTTTCCCTACTGTTGCACAGACTGGAGTGGGAATAGTAAATTTTACCCCTGCGGAGTCCAATGTTTTCCCTACTGATGCACAGACTTGAGGGGAAATAGTATGTCTATTTTTCACAGACTTTACTATTTGTTTAATGTTGTTAAAATATATGTAATATTATCATTTGTTTGATTTTATATTATCTGTATCTATACATATATGTGTATAATTGTTATTTTTCTTTAAATTTGTTAGTAAATATCTTTTTTATTCCTTTATTTGTTTTGAATTGTTGATTTTATTATATATATATATATATATATATATATATATATATATATATATATATATATATATATATATATATATACACTGAAAAAAACAAAGGTTACAGGGACGTAATAGTTAGGCTGACATTTCACTCGTACAGAACCAGATAAATTCAGCATTTATAGATAGCTGAGCTAACTATAACTCGCGTCCCCGCAATGCACTGCTTATGACCCCACATATTACATCACTCATGACATGGACACTGACATCACTGATGACATCACTGATGACATCTGAAATGACATCACTGATGACATCATCCAGTGATTGTGAGTGTTTTCTAAAAGTTACTGAGTGTTAAACATATTTACTAGGGTAACTTGCTGTGGAAGTGCCTATATGGGTAAGTGATTGGATGTGTAAGTGGTGTATAGAAGAGTGACTGGGTATATAAGGAACTGTAAACATGAGATAGTGAGTGTGTGAGTTTTTGTATAGGTAAGCAAGTGGGTGTGTCAGTGCGTATATAAGTAAGTGAGTGGCTGTGTATCTGTATAGTTGACTGAGTTGGTGTATCAGTAGATGTAAATGGTGAATCAGAGGATGCATGAGTTCCTGACTAGGTGTTTGAGCAGATACATAAGTGTCTGTATGGGCGAGTGACAGGGTACATGAGTGGCTGTCTCGGTGCATCAATGGGTGTGTAAGTGGGTATATGGGTGAGTGAATGGGTGGATGAGTGGCTGTATGTGTGAGCAAATGGTTGTTTGAGTGCTTGTATGGGTGGGTAAGTGAGTGTGAGCGAGGTTGTATGGCAAAGTATGTGGTTCTCTTAGTCACTGTATAGATGAGTGAGTATATGTATGAATATATGTAAAAGTAACTGAGTGGCTGTGTGAGTAATTGTATGGGTGAGTTAGTGGCTGTGTGAGTGACTTTTTGGGTGAGAGAGTAGGTGTATGGTTAACTCATTGTGTGGGTGTGTAAGTGTGTCTATGTCTCCATGACTGAATCTGTGACTGGCTGTATTGTTCAGTGAGTAGGTGCATGAGTGGCTGTATATGCAAGTTAGTAGTTCTGTTAGTGGCTCTATGAGTGAGTTGATGTGTTATTGGCTGGCAGGCTGAGTGACAAGATGTGGGAGTGTTTGTATGGGTTCTGTGAATGAATTTGTTAGTGATTGTGTGGGAGTGGGTATATGACATGATTTATGGGGATGCAAGTGGGTGTGCCAGTGTTTCTCTAGATTATGTCATCAGTGATGTCATTCAGATGGCATCAGTGATGTCATTGCAGATGTCATCAGTGATGTAATCAGTGATGTCATTTGAGATGTCATCAGTGAGTGTGTGGGTAGTGTCTGGATGATTGCATGGGTGCATGGGTAGCGCCTGGTTGATTGGATGAGTGCATGGGTAGTGCCTGGGTGATTGTGTGAGTGCATGTGTAGTGACTGAGTGATTGGATGAGTGCATGGGTAGCACTTGGTTGATTGCATGAATAGTGTCTGGGTGATTGAATGAGTGCATTTGTAGCGCCTGGGTGACTGGATGTGTGCATTGGTAGAGCCCGGGTAATTGTATGACTGTATTGGTAGTGCCTGGTTGATTGGGTGAGTGTTTGGGTAGTGCCTGGGTTATTGGGCGAGTGCATAGGTAGTGTTAGGGTGATTGGATGACTGCATCACTTCTTAAAAAACATGTTCATACACATATTTTTCTTGTAATTTCTTTTTAAATCGTGTTTGAACTTTACTTTCCGTCTTCGCGATAACGGCAAGAGTCGATATGACTTCGGTAACCGCAACGATCGCGCCTTTTTTAAGAGGTGTAAAACACATATATGTGCACATTTTACAGGATTTTAGACACGAGGGGTTGATTACTGCACTGTTTAAAGTCATATTTTTGTAGGGAGTTTGTATAAAAATATTCTTTTACACCGATTTTCCATTTTCGCTATGATGCAGAGCGCCACGATTATATCGGTAGCCGCGATCACCGCGAATTTGTCGCAAAATGACAAAACAAAAGCAGACATTCAATAGTCACCACCACATACAAAACTTATAACAGCAAAATAGATTATAACCAATACACTAAACACCTTACTATCTAAAAGACTCTTTAATAGTATGTATAACTCCCTTAATATCTCTATAACACAATGTATAACTCTTTCAGTGGAACCTGTGACTGCAAACATCACTGCATCAGTAAGTCTCTCATTCACTGTATAAGTATTTCAGTGGATCTGTGAGACGATGCATCAGTCTATCAATGGCACCTTCCAGAAGTCACTGCTATTTTTAGTGATTGCTGCTTTCTCTAGGTTTTCCCAGGCTTCTTCTCTCAGGGCCCCTTCCCTTGCCTTCCTTGCCACCGCATATGCCTTTCGCAATGACTCAATCTGTTCCCTGTCTCTGGGCTGTTCTTTAAGGGTCCTAGGCAGGATTTTTAAAGATTTTGAGCAAGTGTGGTCAAACCATCATATCGCTGGTGGTTTTAATCTGGGTTTAGAGCGGGTCAAGGCCAGTTTCACTTCCTCAAGTAGATACTCAAAATGCGTCGGTAGTAAATGTGGGCTACTCTCAAATTCCATACATTTCAAAACCAGCTCCATGTTCTTGGCTACAATTTGAGGAACCATTTTCACCTTATCTATTTGACTCCATTTTAGTTGGCAACCATTTTTCCGTGCCAAGATTGGTTTCTCAATTTTTGGTGGTGACCTTTTATTTTGGGACCCAAGTATCATCAAAAGGAAAAGGATTACGGGGTCACTAAAAGAAAAAAATTGGGAGTCCACTTGCGCAATCCTTCCCTGCATGGGACCAGATCCTATTACATAATCAATGGTAGACTCATACTCATAACGGGTAAAAGTCTTATAAAATTCTCCCGTTCGTACATCTACCCTATTAACGATTTCCAAATTTCTGTCAAAAAGCAGCCTATTTAAGCTGTTTCCATAGTCGTGGTGTGCAAAATGGTAAATCGGCTGTCTCCACGTATCTTCTAGACCACAAACTTTATTCAAATTGTGTTTGCATGGTTGGGCGTTAATATCGCCCATCCACACAATATTAATAACTTTTTTCCCATAGGCTCTATTAATTTTGTTTAACTCTGAGTCTAATGCACCTACCACTGACTGTGGATCACCAAAATTGTTATTATAAAAATTTATTAAAAGCCAATCCTGGTCAGTGTCCCCCTCCATCAATATAGGATGAAAGTGGGGATTCGGGGTCACAAATTTCTTAATTTTGATTGGGAGAGTATTAGAAATTAAGGTTAACAAACTTCCTCTCACTCTACCTGCAGAGGATGGAACTGCTTTTGTTTGATACGAGCGATATCCATCTATAAATATGTAATCAGAAGACAAAGGGGTCGATTCCGATTCGGGCCGGCAAAAGCACCGACCGACTCGGATCCGGAAAAAATACCGACCGACACGTACCCGTGGCGCACGACACGCCAAGTACGATGCAAGGCGCGAAAAATCCGACCGACACGTACCGAAACCAAGTCGACCGACCGAGCCGCACGGAAAACAGCAATCCGGCCGGAAAAACACGCGAATCCAACCGACCGACACGCACCCGGAACAAATCCGACCGAAACGTACACGCGAACTCCAAAACGCAAAGTACGATGCAAGGCGCGAAAACCACGACCGAGTCGGACGTAGGACAAGCCGTACGACCGACATGCATACAAAACCGAGCCGAAGCAACACAATACACCGCGACCGACGTGTACGCAGCATAGAAAACTGCACAAACACAGCGTGAACGAAACGGAGAACACCGTACGAGACAAATGCAGGGTCCGACTCGGTCACAAGAACGTTTCCAACATACACAAACAGCACAAAGGAAAAATCACCCAAAAAAAGGCCAAACAAGCAATTACCAAGCCAATAAATACTGGGGGGGACAGAGAACAAAGACACACCCACAACTCCACCTATATAAAGGACACAAATCACTACCATGAGCCTTTGCAAATGCCATTCCACTGCCAGCACCCAAGAGAAAGCAACCACACACCCACAGCTCATCCCTCACACAAGCCACACACCATCAGCACACCAACAAATACCTACCTCACATACACCCAGCAAAACACACACTCACACACCCTCACCTGCACACCAACACACACATCACTCACCATCACCACCCATCACCATGCCCCCAAGAAGAATCCCAAGTTCCTAGATAGTGAATTGGAAGTCATGGTAGACGAGATCCTCAGGGTGGAGCCACAGCTGTTTGGCACACTGGTCCAACAGACCCCCATGTCGCAGAATACCAAGATGTGGGAGAGGATCATCAACAGGGTGAACGCCCAATCACCATGTCGGCGCACAAAGACCGACATCCAGAACAGGTGGTATGACGTGCGCAGGAGGGTACGGAAAATGCTGACGCAAGACTACATCAACAGCCAACACACCGGCAGTGGCCCTCCTGCCAAGCCAATATACCTCAGGCCCTGGGAGGAGAAGGTGCGGGCCATCCTTCCGCCAGTGAGCGTATATGGGCTAGAGGACATCCCAGAGCCTGGTGAGTACACAACAAATGTACACAATATACTGCCACAAAACACACACATCACTGTCAAGGGGAGAGTCAAACCATGCACTCATAGCAATTACACAGCAACCAGAACAGAATCATCCCAAAATGTGTATGTCAGTCAGATAAACACAACACATGCCATCAAGAAAGTCACATCCAACTGTGCCAACACATGTACAAACACAACTACAACTACAGCTAGGCAGTGGCACAAATAGAACTAACAAACACATCCAGACATGTAGCCACCACAACAACACCAACACACAGTGAAGACCACTCAAAGGAAGGAATTCTGTGTATGCTGGCCAAGTCAGTGTAGCCAATAGCATCATGGGAGTCGCAGTCACACATATTGCCCCCCCACAACTGTCCCATCAACACCACCATGAACCATGCGCACATCACAGGGAGTGGAGAAGGACTCACAAGATGGCTGACACTGGCAACTGCTGTGGGGAGCACAAGGCCCTGCTGGCAACTGTGCACCAACAAACAGCAGGACACCACTGACTGACATCCTGAGAGACAACTTACACTCCCTGCAATGCAAGCACGTTCCATGGTGGGCTATCTGGCTAGCTGGGTGGGAAGGGGGACTTGCAGCACTGACCATAGTCACAAGCACCTCCCCTCACACCCCCCAACACAAACTCCACAGAACCCACCTGGTAGAATGCAATGCCCCCCATCCTAACACAAGATCCCACAAAGAACCACCACCCTGGGTTATGTTGTGTGAAGCACAGGGACACTCTTGGGACTCTTAGCCAAACAACTGCCAGGACAACACTCCCAGCCATCCTGTCAGCACAGCCAGCCCACCCCACAGGGAAGCAGAATCAAAAGGAAGGAAGCATGAGCATGCTGGGAAGGGGGTGGAGGCAATAGCATGATGGGAGTCGTAGTCACTGATATTGGTCACCCCCACAACTGGCCCATCAACACCACCCTGAACCATGCTCACATCACAGGAAGTGGAGAAGGACTCACAAGATGGCTGACACTGGCTACTGCTGTGGGGAGCACAAGGCCCTGCTGGCAAATGTGCACCAACAAACAGCAGGACACCACTGACTGACATCCTGAGAGACAACTTACACTCCCTGCAACGCAAGCACGTTCCATGGTGGGATAACTGACTGGCTGGGTGGGTGGGAAGGAGGGCCGGCTGTCAACCAAACACAACCAATGCAGACCATGTTCACACCCCAGAAAATACATAGAAATGCCCAAATAATGCAGGACAATGTGCCACACCAATATCAACCCCTGACTGTGACGACTTAGGACAATGCAATGTACAGGCCCGCACCCAGAGGCACAGTCACAACTGTCATGTGTGTCAACCATTGATGCCTGCAGAAACATAACATACATTGTTTGTGTCTCCCAAAAACAGGTGATGATGGGGACACAGCAGCAGACGCTGAGGAGTCCCAGTCCCAGGCTCAAGAGGATGCCGAGCTCACTGGCGTCGTACAGCCTCTGTCCTCCTCGGACGATGAAGAACAACCTGGCACATCCGGTGCAAGTCAACATGCAGCACCAGCAGGACCACCAGCTGCAGCAGCAGCAGGACCACCAGCTGCACCCCTGCACCCACCCCTCCAACGACTGTCACCACGAATACCATCCCTGCCGACATGGACAGAACAAGGAGCAACACCAGCACAGTGACCCTGGTACAACCTGGGGCCATGGACACCACCACCACCACCAACCCCCAAGGTGGACCAGGGTTATCTGTGCGTGCCACTGCACACACTGCACATGTCAGCAGGGGTGGTGGGAGGAGTGGGAGACAGAGGTCGCTGCTTGCAGACGTTGCTGGTGTGCATGATGACCCACAACTGGTACGCATAGCTGATGCGTACCAGTCCAGCACCGGAGAGCTCAGCCAGGTAGTGGGGCTCCTCAGAGACATTAAACAGCAGCAGGCTGCCCATCATGCCCGCTTGGACTCCCACATGTCCCACGTGGAGTCACACATGTCCCGTGTGGACTCACACATGTCCCGCGTGGAGTCCAAGTGGGATGCACTGCATGAGATGACGGCGGTGCACAGGGACATTTTACAATGCCTCCGCCAGATGAACAGCAACCAGTCCACACCTCCCTGTGTGCCAACAACATCTGGTGCCGAACAAACTGCAACTGCCACAGGGAGGGAGGAGGACTCTGGCGGAGAGTCCCCTGCACCGCAGCAGCCTGTACTTGAGGGCCCCCCAAGAAGAGGGGTCGTCCGAGGAGGGAAAAGTGAGAGGCCGATGGCCAAGCGCAACTCCCAGGAAGCCTGAACCTGTTCTGGATGTTCGCCTTTGTGCACAGACTGTTCACCCTGTTGACGGCAACACTACTCCCACACATTGCATGGGGAGTACAAGTTGGACCAATGTGTCAGACAACTGTGGCCCCGATACTGGGGATCCTGTCTACCAGGACTTTCAATTCACCTAGGAACTTGGGATTGCAAGATTTATGTACAGCACAACCCATCCCATGCACTATTAACACAAATGTATCACAATAAACACACTAATACACCATACTTGCCTCTGTCGTGATTCCAACGTGGGTGCTGTTATGGGGATGATGAACTGCAAAATTACACTGTGTATGCGAACTGCAACAGCAAGGACAACACAGGCATGTGAGTACAGGCAACGTGACACACATGAGGGAGACACACCACCAGGGCTACACAACACATACACACCTAGGCCATCTGACTCATTGCCTACACTGATGTTGCCAGGGAAGACGGTGCAATGCACAGACACCACACCCATTCCCAGTTGTAGTCAAGTAGCCCACAGGTGCAGTAAGCAAATGGCAGTCAAATGTGTGACCACAGACAACGCACATCACAAAGTGGAGCACAGGTTTATTACACAGTTGCAACATGCCGTAACCACTACAGATGCAAGGTAACCCCACCTGGCAGCGGGCACACAGTCAACAACTGTAGACGGAAGGAAGTCCATGGGTGTGGCGCACATCACCTGTAGGGACACAACAGCTACCAGCCTGGATGTGCAATCACGTCGTCGGTGGACACAGTTGACCAAACGAATCTGAAAGTACCCTGTGAAGGACAGAAATGACACACAGTCAAAAGCAATGGAGTACAGGACAGAACAGCAAAACTCATGCACAATACATGTTACAAGATACCCACCCAGAACCAAGTTAGCATGTCAACACTGTTGGGGAGTACAGCCCACCTGTCACCACACATCGCAACACACATCCAGTCAAGTAGCCCATGGACACACTCCAACAGCACCAGAGCACCACCCACACATCATGCCAACTCACATCATTGACATGACACCTCAGGATACTCACATTCAGCTAAAGAAGTTGGTGATGAGCTGTGTGCGGACATCACCATCATCATCATCATCATCATCATCGTCACTGGCATCGTGGTCCAGGCCAGGATCCTCCACAGGTGGCGGATGTTGGTCATTGTCATCCTGGATGAGAGGCAACTCCTTCCGCACTGCCAGGTTGTGGAGCATGCAGCAGACGATGATAATCTTGCACACTTTCACAGGGGCATATGGGAGGGACCCTCCGGTCTTGTCCAGGCAGCGGAAGCGGCTCTTCAGGAGACCAAAGGTCCGCTCAATCACTCTCCTGGTCCGACCATGTGCCTCATTGTAGCGCATCTGGGCTGGTGTCACAGGGTTCCTGAGGGGTGTCAGCAACCACGGCATGTTGGGGTATCCCGAGTCACCTACGGACAGACAAGTGCACATTAGCTGACTTGGAAAAGTGGGCGGAATACTACAGATCAGATCACACACAATGGCACAAAGTCAGTACACACCGACAAGCCAGGCACGCTGGTTCTGCATCTGTGCCATCATCCTGGGGATGCGACTACTCCTCATCACAAAGGCATTGTGTGCTGAACCAGGGAAACGGGCACACACGTGTGTGATGGTCATGTCTGCAAGACACACCACCAGTGCATTGACCGAGTGGTAGTGCTTGCGGTTACGGTAGGCCTGCTCCTGGGCCTGTGGTGGTACCAAAGCCACATGTGTCCCATCAATGGAGCCAATGACATGCGGCATCCTCCCCAGGGCATAAAAGTCACTCTTCACGTCAGTGAGTCGTCGCAGTCTAGGGAAATAGATGTACCGGTTCAGGAAGAGCAACATTGCCGCCAAAACATCGCGGAGCACACGGCTGAACATGGTCTGTGACATCCCACCAGCAGTCGCCACAGTATGTTGGAAGGTACCGGTGGCAAAGAAGTGTAGGGCTGCCATCACCTTCACCTTGGGGGTCAGCGCTGTAGGATACGGCCGGCCAGGCTGCAAATGTGGGGACAACTGCACTGCCAAATCCTCAATCAGCTGCCTGGTGAAGCGCTACCGTCGGATGCTGTCCCATTCCACCATCGTTGCCAGGTCTGGGAATGGCCGATGGACAGCAGGAGCCCTGCAGTGCAGAGAAGAAGTAAGCAAGATTGTCAGTCACCCCACATATGCGGCATTGAACACACTCAAGATCCCAACATACATCATTATGAGGCACAACTACATGAAGTGTGCAGTACCGGAAGGACATGTATGGTACATACATGGCCAACATCTGTCAACACGGTCCAACAGGTGGCATCAATTAGTCCCAGGTTGGCCCATTGGATATCATGAGGCCGTGTCACAGTTCCCATCTCCTGCTGCCGTGTCACAATAACCCCCACAGTGACATGTGAGGACAGATGTGCCCCAGGCACCACAGCTCAACGACAGGTACATTCCCAGGGACCCTGTAATGCCACATGGACACTGGCATTACATGGAGTATCATGTATACACCACAGCAAAACAACCATGACCCCCACAGGTAGTGGCCCCACTTGCCACGGCAGGACAGACATGGACGTCTGTGACACACACGCACAACATCAGAGTCCATGCACACACAACGTGGATGTGGAGACTGTCTCCCATTGTGCACATTAAATCAGAGACATTGTAAACACTACATGCACAAAGACTGTGGAGGACCATCACTATTGTGCCACTGGGACACCCTGGCTCAAACATACCGTCCCACATGGGACTCACGGGGTATGTGACATGACATACACATACACCACTGTGAAATGTGACCATGGCACATGCACAGATATGAACAGTTGCACATCACAGTGGTCATGTACACGTAACACCCAGGATCCTGTCCCCATGAACACGTGCACAGCCTGGGGGTGGCTGCCCACAGGTGACACCCACAGGACAACATGTACACCAACATACACACAATAGGAAATGTATCCTTACATGCCTTATGATAAAGTTTGGACAGGCTGTCGTGATGTAGGTGTGCCCCTCACTCCCTGGGAGCTATCTGTGGCTGGCATATGTCCATCTGAGACAGGCATGCTGACATATGCCAGTCACATGTACAGTGATGCGTTGTACCGCAATGGACCGATCGGTGCCTCCGGCCAGCCCATTGCATTCAATGTGTGCGGGTACGCGTTGTACCCCTGTGCGCGTTGAACCGCAATGGACCGATCGGTGCCTCCGGCCGGCCCATTGCATTCAATGTGTGCGGGTACGCGTTGTACCCCTGTGCGCGTTGAACCGCAATGGACCGATCGGTGCCTCCGGCCGGTCCATTGCATTCAATGTGTGCGGGTACGCGTTGTACCCCTGTGCGCGTTGAACCGCAATGGACCGATCGGTGCCTCCGGCCGGCCCATTGCATTCAATGTGTGCGGGTACGCGTTGTACCCCTGTGCGCGTTGAACCGCAATGGACCGATCGGTGCCTCCGGCCGGCCCATTGCATTCAATGTGTGTGGGTACGCGTTGTACCCCTGTGCGCGTTGTACCGCAATGGACCGATCGGTGCGCACCCATTGACAATGGGCTTGCCTGGCAACGGACGCGTTTTCGAATTTCGAACGAGTTGGTTGCTGGAAATTCAGTTGGTCACCCACAACAATGTTGCAAAATCATGTATGTCATGAAGTTGAGGATTTGAAGGATGCTGTGGGCGTGTTTTGGTGCTGCTATTCCATGGATTGGCCAGATTCAGAAGATGCAAACGACTTGGACCTATCACTTTGGACACAAGGGACAGTATCTGCCTCTCCAGCACATATATATTGCTGGCTGTTCCCCTGAGAGCTCACTTGCCTGCACTACATGCTCCAGGACGACATCTGCCACTGCACTGCTGCTGTCTCTGCCCCTCTGGACCCTGCAATGGCACGTACTGTGGAGAGAGCCCCAGCCTTCAGCCTTGAAGAGAACCAGGCCCTGCTGGACAGCCTACTTCCACAGTACAGCAAGCTGTATGGGACACCAGGGGAGCAGGTGAGTGTTCTGTGCACTGCCTTTCTGAATGTGCATTTTGTGTGACTAGCAAGGCTGAGAGTCTGCACGCCACTGGCTAGCAGGCTCACTGAGTAGTTGTCACCCCCATAGTGTGTAGTGACTTGCACTGGACAGGTATGGTGCAGTGACAGTGCATTTGAACATGGTTTTACTTCCCATGCAATGATACCATGTAGTGACGTCTGGCAAACTGTCCATGGTCAGCTTTGCACTGCCTGTGTACATCATGTGCCCCTGTGATTGAGACATGTATATACAACTGTGTCATGCACGGATATGTTGCATGTGTGGTAATGGCCTTTTCACTTTGTCATCCTGACAGGTTAATGCCCATCGGAAGTAGGAAATCTGGAAGGACATCGTCCGGGCTGTCCGGTCCGTGGGGGTCTACAAGCGCCGGATCCGCAACTGCCAGAAGAGGTGGCAGGACCTTCGGGGCTGGACCCGGAGGATTGCACGGGTCCAGCTGAAGCTGTCGCCTCCTCGCAGGAGGGGCGGAACACGGACCCTGACCCTCCACATGCTCCAGATCCTGGCGGTGGTGTTTCCAGACCTGGATGGGCAGCTGAAGGCCAGACAGCAGCAAGGAGGGGGTGAGTCAAAGACTGCACTGTGAACTCTGTATTACATGCTTTGTGCCCTCCTCTGGCCTGGTTCAACTGCCACAGTGCAGCAGTCATGTTGTCCAGGAGCCATGTCCCTCTATTGTGCACTGCCCACTGCTCATCTGATACCCAGGTGTGGCCCTTACATTCAGGGAATTGTGTCACTTGGGACTGTGTCCTTGCAGTTTGCTTCACTAAAGGTGGGGGACAGCATCTGTTTCCCTAACTCTGTTGTGGGCATCATGGGTGGGTCCCTTGTTCACACAACGCCTGGGTTTGGACATGTGATCTGCGTGTTGCTTTGATATGCGGTCCACTTGCTGAGCTGAGCCACCACATGTGCCTGGGGTATGTGGCACACGCCCATGCAGCGGGTGGGAACAATGTTTGGGCCCCAGGAGTGTGCAGAATACGTGTGTCACACATACATGGCCAGCTATCCACTGTCCAGGGAACATCCCTCATTCATGTGGAGCAGGACAGTCATGCCTACTCCAGGCCATGCAATGCACTCTGTACTCCCACTCCCGTGTATCAGCTGACACATTGTGCACAGTGATTTGACCCCTCAGGTGTCTGCCTCTGTGTCAGTGTGCTGTGGATTAGTTGCCAGGACTGCTGGGGTGTTTCTTGGTAGGGGCTCAGCATGCCCCTGGAGATGTGACCATAGCAGACGATACTTGTGTGTCACATAGGTGTTTGATCAGCTGCCCGTGCAGACTGGGGTATGCGAATGTGAAGTTCAGGCAGCTGTTCCCCATTCACAGCAAATTGTGAGGGGCTCAGGTTCCAAGGGTAGTGTCACAGGTCTCCCATATGTCCAATAGGTGTGACCTGGACAGATGAGGGTTAAGATGATGTGTTGTGTGGGGGATGTACATGTGCACTTGTGCAGCTCCAGGACTTGCATTCCCCATGACCTACTGTTGTGACACAGTGCATAGTGTTGTTGTCTGGCTGCCAAGTCATACATCACTGAGACAGTGATGTATGACTTAGCAGTCATGCCTCTGCCATGGCATGTGTCAACTTATTGGTGGTCCTGCAGGGGAGTGACATGTGCTACATGCACACCATAGTGGCGCTGGCTATCAGGACATGGGTGCATCATGGTGTCTGTCGCTGGTATGCATCACATGCATTTCCTATTTGACTCTGGGCATCCCTTTCATCCGGAAACCTGTACTGACTCAGTGGCAAGAGCTGTGATGTGTGCATGTCCACATGCTACACCGTGTCCTCTGCACTGTCCAACTACTGTGTACTTGGTGCATGTGTCCACACTGGGGTGTTGCAATCCAACAGACACCAGACAGATGGGTGCAAGGCCATGTGGGATGTGAGTGCCATGCTTGGCATCAGACTGACAATTGGCTTCTCCTGTTCAGTTAGGGCACTTTTAGCAATGTACAACTAATGATGCCAGGGCTTGCTCTGTAATGTGCTGTGCTCACAGTGGTGTGTGCGTTTGGTGCAGGTGACTGATGTCTGTCTGTTTCCCCATTGTTTGCAGATACATCCACGGCCACGGAAGGGGACAGCTCCACGGACCAGGAGGAGCCAGAGAGCCAGACTGGGTCAGCAGCCGAGGAGTGGTCGGAGGGACCCAGTGGCACGGAGGGCGAGGGGAGCCACACCGAGGAGTCCTCAGCACCATCCACCTCAGCTGAGGACCAGAGCAACTCGGAGGATGACTCCCTTGTGGAGGCGGGTGTCAGCAGCCACCACACGCCAGCTAGTGTTGCTGTCCCCGCCACCACCAGCACCACCACCGCCCTCCCATCGGCTCCCATTCCCCAGGTCCGTGGAGGCTCCCATGTTCGGGAGCGTGTCTCCTTTGGCCCAGGCACCGCACCCCCTGCCCCTGTGTCCTCTGCTGCCCTGAGTGAGGAGTCTGTGTACCTCCTTCGCCAGCTCCATGTAGGGCAGACAGCCATGCTGAGTGTCCTCCATGCGCACACCGCACTGTTGACTCAGCTGGTGTCGTTCATGGAGGGCATCTCATCGGGCATGTCTGACCTACAGAGGGGCAACAGGTCCATGGACTCCTCCCTGACGGCAGCAGTGTCCCTCCTCAGACAGTCCCTCACCCCTCCTGCCTCTGCTCCATCCACACTCCCCAGCACCTTACCCGTCCCAAGCACACACACACCGGCACAGGCACACACCAGCACACACACGTCCAGCACACAGACACACACGCCACAAACTAAACGCACACGCACGCACAGTCAGGGGACTGAAACCAGACTCACAGGGGATGGGGCCCTGGTACACACACACGCATCCACGGGCACTGCACAGTCCTCAGTTGCCTCTCCCTCCAAAGCACCCTCCCTTGCCTCACCTGCAACCCCAAAGACCCAGCGCCTCTTCCTCAGTGACCTCGGCCTCTTCCCCTCCGATCCAGCTGCCCCAGCATCCAGGGGGAAGAGGAAGCCCCCACACGGAGCAGAGTGCCCCTCGCCCCCGGACACCCTCCCCCAGGCGCAGACAGACTGAGGCCCCCACCCGCAAGTCCCCCGGAGTGCTAAGAGCAAGACCCCGCCGCCGCCCTGCAGCTCAAGCACCAGGTCTCCTTCCTCCATCCCTCAGGCCCCCACTCCACAGGTGCCCCCACCACACCCTGCCCCAGGTTCCCCCACCCACAGATATACCATCCCCAAGAGGCTCCGGCCTTCTCCCCCTGCCACTTGCTCTCCCGGAACAACACCCCCGCTGCGCTTGTCTGTGCCACTGATGTGGTGAGGGTGTCCTCCCCCTCTGTCCAGCCCACCTTGCCTGTTCCCCATTCTCCTCCCCTGGTGGTAGGCACTGCAGTGGAGTCCACTACCACCCTGTCTGACTTGGGCACTGCAGTGGCGGACCTGTCCACTCCATCTGCAGGGTCCACTGCAGTCGTGCCGGCACCCACAACATCTGAGCCATGCCCCCAGTTGTGCCGGCACACACCATGTCAGACACCTCCACTGCAGTTGTCAGTGGCTCTTCAGCACCCACCACCCCTTCCCTGCTTCCTCCTGGTGAGCCCTGATCCTGTCCCTGCGGTGCCTGGCCTACCCCCCCGGTTGCCCCTCCTAGTGGATTGTCCCTGGTTTTGTGCAGGCATGTGTAGGGTGGCATCTGCCACTGTCACCCACTTGTGACTTTGTTGATGGACTGGCCATTGGCCTTTGTTTATGTTCTACCGGACTTCTACTTTTAATGCCACATATGCTGAATAAAGCAACTTTCTGTTCTCTAGTGCTTTTGCTTCTGATGTACATGATGTTGATGATGCTAACCATGCCCTTGCTGCAGTGATGGTGATATTTGGTCTCATGATAATGAAGTGTTACTGTGCAGGAACCCATGTGGTCCAGGGGGAATGTGTCCTATCCTGTGGTGTATCCATGTCATCCATAGCAGCATCTGAGGGTGTCATGTGTTCAGTATTTGGCAATGGGATTTCCTACTTAGATTGGCAATTTCACATCTGTGGCTTCCACCCCTGCACATCTGTTGTGCCTGCCATTGTTCTATTCGTCTACTTCCCTGACCGTGTGGCCATCTCCAGTGAACATGCAGGTTTGGGCATCAATGGGGAAGGACTCATCTGTGTTGTCAGTGCAACATTGCTATACAAGTGTGTTGGATCTGTGCTGATGATTCCGTTGGCACTTCCATGACCAGGCTGATGGGACGGGAGCCCTCATTTGGTGCTAATTGTTGATTGTGTGTCCCATTGCTGCCATGGTATGGTATCTGTTCGCCTCACATCTGCAGTCTCCACAGGGTATCTGCATGTGTGTGCCCATTGGTGCAAATATGTGGGTCTGCATTCGGATGGTCACTTCTGTCATTGTGTCATTGATGATTGTTGACGGTGTCAGCCCCCATGGGTGTTGTTTGTCTGCACATGGCCAAAGTTATGTCTTATTTGCACTGCAGGATTTGGCTCCCCCAATTTATGTTGCAATGGGACACATACACTACTTTGCCACTGATGTGTTTGTTGTTCTGTGACCAGGAATCATCCATGCAGTTTGGCAGTTGCACCTCTTACTTTGTCAACACTTACCTTTTGGTCACTGTGATGATGGGGGTTTGGACCCCATTGCCACAATGTTCAAAATGTGCTGCAGCTATGGACCCCACACTTACCTTTTGGTCACTGTGATGATGGGGGTTTGGACCCCATTGCCACAATGTTCAAGATGTGCTGCAGCTATGGACCCCACACTTACCTTTTGGGCAATGTGATGATGGGGGTTTGGACCCCATTGCCACAATGTTCAAAATGTGCTGCAGCTATGGACCCCACACTTACCTTTTGGTCACTGTGATGATGGGGGTTTGGACCCCATTGCCACAATGTTCAAAATGTGCTGCAGCTATGGACCCCACACTTACCTTTTGGTCACTGTGATGATGGGTGTTTGGACCCCATTGCCACAATGTTCAAAATGTGCTGCAACTATGGACCCCACACTTACCTTTTGGTCACTGTGATGATGGGGGTTTGGACCCCATTGCCACAATGTTCAAAATGTGCTGCAGCTATGGACCCCACACTTGCCTTTTGGTCACTGTGATGATGGGGGTTTGGACCCCATTGCCACAATGGTCATGGCCTGCTTGCGTTGTGTGTGCCACACACATATTTGTGTGGCACATGTGCTAGGGGGTCACATTGTATGTTCGAAGTCATGTTCGGTGTTGTAGGCATTTGACACAGTCTACACACGCTTGTCATGGTGTTGGGGGATGTCTTCTTCTTGCATTCCCTAGGTTGTGGTGTGCTGGTTGTGTCATGCATTGTCCATCCTATGGGTGGGGGTGGTAGTGGTGGTAGGCATCCTGCCCCCCTGGGTGAGGGTGGTAGTAGTGGTAGGCATCCTGCCCCCCTGGGTGAGGGTGGTAGTAGTGGTAGGCATCCTGCCCCCCTGGCTAAGGGTGGTAGTAGTGGTAGGCATTCTGCCCCCCTGGGTGAGGGTGGTAGTAGTGGTAGGCATCCTGCCCCCCTGGGTGAGGGTGGTAGTAGTGGTAGGCATCCTGCCCCCCTGGCTGAGGGTGGTAGTAGTGGTAGGCATCCTGCCCCCCTGGGTGAGGGTGGTAGTAGTGGTAGGCATCCAGCCCCCCTGGCTGAGGATGGTGGTAGTGGTAGGCATTCTGCCCCCTGGGTGAGGGTGGTACTAGTGGTAGGCATCCTGCCCCCCTGGGTGAGGGTGGTACTAGTGGTAGGCATCCAGCCCACCCTGGGTGAGGGTGGTAGTAGTGGTAGGCATCCAGCCCCCCTGGCTAAGGGTGGTGGTAGTGGTAGGCATTCTGCCCCCCTGGGTGAGGGTGGTAGTAGTGGTAGGCATCCTGCCCCCCTGGCTAAGGGTGGTAGTAGTGGTAGGCATCCTGCCCCCCTGGGTGAGGGTGGTAGTAGTGGTAGGCATCCTGCCCCCCTGGGTGAGGGTGGTACTAGTGGTAGGCATCCAGCCCCCCTGGGTGAGGGTGGTAGTAGTGGTAGGCATCCAGCCCCCCTGGCTGAGGGTGGTAGTAGTGGTAGGCATTCTGCCCCCCTGGGTGAGGGTGGTAGTAGTGGTAGGCATCCAGCCCCCCTGGCTAAGGGTGGTAGTAGTGGTAGGCATCCTGCCCCCCTGGGTGAGGGTGGTAGTAGTGGTAGGCATCCTGCCCCCCTGGGTGAGGGTGGTAGTAGTGGTAGGCATCCTGCCCACCCTGGCTGAGGGTGGTAGTAGTGGTAGGCATTCTGCCCCCCTGGGTGAGGGTGGTAGTAGTGGTAGGCATCCTGCCCCCCTGGCTAAGGGTGGTAGTAGTGGTAGGCATCCTGCCCCCCTGGGTGAGGGTGGTAGTAGTGGTAGGCATCCTGCCCCCCTGGGTGAGGGTGGTACTAGTGGTAGGCATCCAGCCCCCCTGGGTGAGGGTGGTAGTAGTGGTAGGCATCCTGCCCCCCTGGCTGAGGGTGGTACTAGTGGTAGGCATTCTGCCCCCCTGGGTGAGGGTGGTAGTAGTGGTAGGCATCCTGCCCCCCTGGGTGAGGGTGGTAGTAGTGGTAGGCATCCTGCCCCCCTGGCTGAGGGTGGTAGTAGTGGTAGGCATCCTGCCCCCTGGGTGAGGGTGGTAGTAGTGGTAGGCATCCTGCCCCCTGGGTGAGGGTGGTAGTAGTGGTAGGCATCCTGCCCCCCTGGGTGAGGGTGGTAGTAGTGGTAGGCATCCTGCCCCCCTGGGTGAGGGTGGTAGTAGTGGTAGGCATCCAGCCCACCCTGGGTGAGGGTGGTAGTAGTGGTAGGCATCCAGCCCCCCCTGGCTAAGGGTGGTGGTAGTGGTAGGCATCCTGCCCCCCCTGGGTAAGGGTGGTACTAGTGGTAGGCATCCAGCCCCCCTGGGTGAGGGTGGTAGTAGTGGTAGGCATCCTGCCCCCCTGGGTGAGGGTGGTAGTAGTGGTAGGCATCCTGCCCCCCTGGCTAAGGGTGGTAGTAGTGGTAGGCATCCAGCCCCCCTGGGTGAGGGTGGTAGTAGTGGTAGGCATCCTGCCCCCCTGGGTGAGGGTGGTAGTAGTGGTAGGCATCCTGCCCCCCTGGGTGAGGGTGGTAGTAGTGGTAGGCATCCAGCCCCCCTGGGTAAGGGTGGTAGTAGTGGTAGGCATCCTGCCCCCCTGGGTGAGGGTGGTAGTAGTGGTAGGCATCCTGCCCCCCTGGCTAAGGGTGGTAGTAGTGGTAGGCATCCTGCCCCCCTGGCTAAGGGTGGTAGTAGTGGTAGGCATCCTGCCCCCCTGGGTGAGGGTGGTAGTAGTGGTAGGCATCCTGCCCCCCTGGGTGAGGGTGGTAGTAGTGGTAGGCATCCTGCCCCCCTGGGTGAGGGTGGTAGTAGTGGTAGGCATCCTGCCCCCCTGGGTGAGGGTGGTAGTAGTGGTAGGCATCCTGCCCCCCTGGGTGAGGGTGGTAGTAGTGGTAGGCATCCAGCCCACCCTGGGTGAGGGTGGTAGTAGTGGTAGGCATCCAGCCCCCCCTGGGTAAGGGTGGTAGTGGTGGTAGGCATCCTGCTCCCCCTGGGTAGGGGTGGTGGTGCGCATTCAGGCCCCTGTGTGCATATGTGGCATTGGTGATGGGCATCCCGCCCCTATGGTGCTGCTGTTGCTGGTGTAAGTATATTCTGCATCCCTGTGTGTGTGTGTGATGTGTCGTGTACGTGTTGTATGTGTTTTGTGGTTGGTGTCTGGCTTACCTTCTGCGCCGTACGCGTCCGTGCCTGTTACGGTAGTATATGTAGAATATTGGTATGATCGGGACGAAGGGATTCATGGTTGGTTCGTGTCGTTCGTCCTTCTCGTTGCTTCGCGTCGTCCTCGTCGCTTCGCCTCGTCCTCGCTCGCCTCGCGCTCGCGTCGCCTCGTCGCTGCCGTGTTCGTCTCGGAGCCGTGGATCGTGTTGTGGCGCGAATCGGAGCTTATGTGCGCCTCTCCCGGATGCTTTGACGTGCCGTGCGTAGCGACGGGTTCGGCGCGTACGGAAAGCGCATCGTACTTGTCCGGCCGGACGGGGCTGCATTTTTCCTTCCGTGCGACTCGATTCGGCGTTTCCGGATTCGCCTCGGTCGGAGAACAGGACCTGGTTTGGGTGAGTACGGCTCGGCCGGATTCTTTGCTGTTGTGCGCATCGTACTTACTCGCTCGGTGTGCTGTACGGATCGGTCGGGAAACAGGCTTTCGCATGGCTTTTTTCCCGACCGAATGGTATTGGGTGCGCCTCCGACCGAGATCGGAATCGGCCCCAAAGTAAGAAAGGGAAAATTCTGGGTAAACAGCTATCACTAAAATTACTTACACGTAAAAATACTGCTACCAGTAAAAAACATACAAGTGCTGTCCAAATGGAGCCCCAAACAATGGCGTTGGAAAACATAAGCAAAAGTATAGATGCACTGCACACTTACATGGTGGGAGCCTTAGAAAAACTGTCTGAGAGAGTTGCAAACCTGGAGGGGCATTTAATGGGAAGAAGCAACAACAATAATAAAGTGATTACACAGACAGGTGCAAATTTAAATGGGCCTATTTGCACGGGTCAAACATCCATTCCAACCATACCAGTCCATGATATTACTACTAGACCCCCATTACCTAGACATATGCCAGGTATGGTAGAATTAAACAATAAAAAGGACAAAATAGGCTAGTGGCAGATAATGTTAGCTCTGAAAATAGCTTAGGGACAATTCCCGGTAGCTTAAGGCATAACCAAAACCAATCATTTCATAATCGACTTGACCTGCCTCCGGCAGCCACGCCGTATGTGGTAATTCTGGCCAATGTTCCCACTCTCTCGACATCAGAACATGAATCTTGGAGTGAACTTCGTAATAAGTCACTCCATTGGCTGGGAAACCATACCGGTTTTCGTGACGCACTATTTAAAAACTTTAAAATGGCAAGAAGAGTTGTTTGGTTGGGCAAAGAGCGAAAAGTACTCCAGGAGATTGTATATCCCTGACGTTTAGTGATCCCTTGTTAGTTCGTGCTATCTTAACTAAGGTAGGGAATGTCTTCTATGATCATGATAAAATCAATGTATTGCCGTTAGGAGCTTTTTATCCACCTCACCCACTTATATGCAGGCCTGAGCCTGGAAAATATACAGGGGACTCCCATGTTCAATTCTTAACTCGAGCGAACATCCCACTCTGTAACCGCTTTGAACCACTAACCTCGTTGGAAGAATTAGATTGACTAACTTATACTTTAGGGCAAGAGACGGATTACAGGAAGGTGGACCTACTACCCCAGAGGGGAGACCCTATGTATACTAGGGAACATGATACATGTACTCAAGATGAGGAGGTTAGAGCCAATACATCTTACAAAGAAAATAATAGGGAGCTGGGGATCACAAGTGTAGATTCACCTAAACATCTAACTAGTGATGATAAAGGGCCTAACAAATATCCCATACCTGGTCAGGATAGGTTTGATGAAGGAGAGTTGACTGACCCAAACACCAATAGAACATGTAAATTACTATCCTGGAACATCGCAGGTTTAGCAGCTAAAGTAACTGATCCTCAGTGGTTATCATTAATAGATGACTATGCTATAATTTGCCTCCAAGAAACGTGGGCCCTTAGGGATATACATATAAATGGCTTCCAAACTTTCAATATCCCAGCAACTACAACTAAACAGGGGCGAAATAAAGGGGGCTTATGTATTTATGTTGCTAACGTGGCTGGGGTTCATAACGTGAAAAATGTATATGACAGCGAGTTTTACCAGATATTGACAATGAATCTGGGTAGGGAAAAGGACGTGGTGCCAATACATTTTTATAATAATATCCCAAAAGCACTGATGAAGAATGTCCTTACCGATCTATCACGATCTTTAAAAAACATTGAAGACAAAATGTCAGAGGACATGCCTATCATATGGGTTGGGGATTTTAATTGTCATTTGTGCAAGCACAGCGAACAGGGCATTTGTGGTCTGGGTAATGATAAGAAAGATATACCTCCCCACTTTGCTCATACTATCATTGGGGACTTGCTAAATGAATTGGTTTTCCAACTTGATTTAGGGTATGCAAACGATCTGTGCTCACCATCTATACCCTTTCATCCGACTTTTAATGGTAGGGGTTGTAATTCAACCATCGATTTTGTTTTATTGTCCAAGAGGTACTCGTGTAATGTAACTACTTGTAACACCCTTGATATTTTATTGAGTGACCACTATCCAATTTCCTTAAATCTTTCAGTAAGAGGTACGGCGAATAGAACTAAAAGGAATGTATTACATAATTCTGACATCCATCTTGCCAGTACCAATGGGTACACCTTAAAATGGGCAAAAGTAGATCCCGATGTATTCATTCAACGATTAATTAAAAAAACCTTGAGGGAAATAGATATATGTCTTTCGCAGGACAGGGATGATGAGGAAATTTTTAATGCCTTTCTTAAAATTACAGATGAGGCTCGGAATCTATTAACGAGGAAAAGCACGACATAGTGCGTAACACACAGGGCTGGTTCGATAAAGAATGTACAAAGATGCACACCCTCCTGAAAAATATATTGCATAGTAAGCCTAGATGTAATGAAAAAGTAAGACAGGCTAGAACCTTATATCGACTAGCCCTAAGGAAACTTAAAGAACAATTAAAAAGGGAAGCATGGGAGGCCTTACACCAGGCCTGCCTAAATAAAGATAACACCGGATTTTGGAAAGCGGTCAATGCTCCTTTCTTTATGAATAGAGAGACCGATATTATTGATATGGCTATCACAGGAGACAAGTGGGTAGAATTCTTTATGGGGCTTTATAATGATGATGAGCCTGTTACCACAATCTCTATGAAAGATAATAAAGAAAGTGGACCCTTTCCTATAGATATTGATATCTCCCTTGAGGAGGTCATTAGAGCAATAAAGGAAAGCGCCCCAGGGAAAGCACCAGGCCCGGATGGTGTCCCGGTGGACATCTATAAAACTAACATGGAATTATGGGCCCCACTTCTAACAAATGTGCTTAACAGCTGTAATCACTATAGTTTTATACCTACTTGGGCTGACGCCATTGTGATCCCCATATTTAAAAAGGGGGACAGAAACGAACCCAGTTGTTATCGCCCCATCTCCTTATTGGATGCCTTTATGAAATTGGCAGGGAGAGTGATCTTAAACAAGTTACAGGCTTGGGTGGAAGATATGCGAATTTTATCAAGATTCCAATACGGTTTCCGTGTAGGGTTAGGCACAACTGAGCAGGGACTTAATCTATCACTAATAATAGACAAGTATACAAAGGCAAAACAGGGTAAACTTTACTTAACGTTTGTGGACTTAAGCTCCGCCTTTGATTGTGTTAAACATAACAAATTGTGGAGTATTCTGGAAGAATTAGAGGTTGATCCACCGCTGTTAATTTTTATTAAGAAGTTGTACAGGGAGGCTGGGGCGAGGGTCCGATACGGGAAAAATGGGGAGTGCTCAGCAAAGTTTTCCATAAGGAAAGGAGTGAGGCAGGGGTGCATACTTGCCCCCCTCCTTTTCTCACCTTATATTAATAGTTTGGGACAATACCTGAGCGGATACCAATGTGACTACCCCATTATAAAGGGAACCCCCGTCCCCATCTTATTGTACGCGGATGACGCGGTAATAATGGCGCGGACACAAATAGGATTACAAAGGTCTGTCAGCCATTTTGTCGCTTACATGAAAGACAGGTGCCTAAGGGTAAATACCACTAAAACATACACTATGAGTTGTGGTACAAATAAAAAAAAGACATGTGATATTTATATTGATAGTAAAAAAGTTGAAAGTACGGATTCTTTTTCATATTTAGGCATAAACTTTGATAGAAAGGGTTCATGGAAAGCAGCCATGAATGCTAGAAATTTGAATTTTTCGAGAGCCACAGGAGCAGTTGTCAATTTTGCTAAGAAACTAGGTGGTAGGCCTGTCCCAGAGCTGCTGGCAATTTACAAATCCAAATGTATTTCTACAGGGTCATATGGAGCAGGTATCTGGGGCATTGAGGAAGTAGAACAAATCCAACGCACTGAAAACAATTTTATCCGCTACTTGTTAGCTGTCCCAAGTACTACTGCCACTTTTAGCTGCCATAGGGAACTCGGTCTTCCTTATATCTCTGATATTATTAAAACCAATCCCTTATTGCTATGGCATATGGTTTGGGTATCGGAGGAGACTGGTTTTAATAGAGATGTAATTTTAGACTCTCTTAAATTAGATAGGGTGGCGAAGATGCCATGGATTAATTATATAAAAAGACTTACATATGAAATTGGCCACCCAGAATATTTTGACTCCCCAAGCTCCTTGGAAATGGTAACAAGAAAAGCATTAAAAGACACTTGCTTGAGTCACCTAGAGAATAAGCGCTGGCTAGTGGAGAGGAGGAAAAAATCAGTCATGGACAACCACCTGATGACAACATGTATAGGCCTACAACCTTATCTGGCATTGGTACAGAGTAGTTATTGTCGAATGCTTTTAGCTCGATTTCGATGCGGGTCGTTTTTTAGACTGGTCACGTTTCCTGAAAAAAATGATTGGTCTAGTAGGTTGCCCATTTGTCCATGTGACGATATATCAATTCAAACAACTCTGCACTGCACTTTATTCTGTAAGTATTATGTTACACCAAGAAAAAAGCTTCTAATTCCCACTCTCAGAAGCTGGGGTCTAAGACAATGTAGAACAGCCTTTTTAAGATTACAATTGCTGGAAAATGAACAAATCATTATGATTGTTTCCTTGTTTTTAAAGGCTGTTATTAAGTATCGAAATACAATGTGATTTACCCATGAAAATTGTGTGTATATATATGAATTATCTATCTGACCCCTGTAATATAATATGTAACATAAGAAGAGGACGACGTTTTCGAATCATGTAATAACATTGTGATAATAATTTTTTATTATTATCCCTGTTCTTAATAATTTGTGTTTTTATGACCTCTTAAACTAAACCACAGAAACCCTTTGCAGCTTTTGCACACTATGCATTACGTGACCTCTTTGGATTCTGTTTTATAATATTTTTATATAATCTGTTTTTACTGTATTAACTTTTTTATCAAGTCAATGTTGAATTTATTGTGTTATAATATGCTTTTATGGTTGTAAACTATTACACCGAATAAAGCTTCTTTTGATTTGATTTGATTTGAACTATATATTCAAACTAGTTTGGTTAATTTGTTGCTGATTATTTGTAACAAAAGATATACACAACTGTTCAAAAATTAAAGAAAACAAAATGAAAATATAAAAAGATAATGTATAAAAAAATATATATTGTATAAAACTGTATTTCAGGTTGAAATTATAAATTAAATAATAATATTTTAAAATATAAGATTATTAAGGGGATGATTAAGATGCAGCTGTAAAAGTCTCCGACCCTTGATCAGAGCATTTACAGCTGCATCGTAATATGCCTGTAAGATTACTTTACGAGTGCCTCATTTTCATGATAGCAGTTGTAAAGGAATTCAAACGGTCATTCCGTCTGGCTTCGAGGCGGCAAAAAAGTTTGAGCCAAATATGTATTGGACACTGAACAAAGTGAGGTATCATTTTCTTCAGAAGACTGAGGAGGACAGTGTGTGGTAGGAAATTTAAGCCGGCATGGAGATACCAAACAAAATATGTGGAAAATGTGATTTTTAAAACTAAATATGAGGTTTGCACGGAATTCTGGGTAGGAAACTTTTTGGGGGATAGACGCAAGCCATACCTCCATGTACTGGCCAAGATGTCTAGTTTACAGAAATGTGTAGGTTTGGTAGGCTTCCATAGATGGCCACTGAGCACGGGGCCAAAAACCCAGGTACCACTCTTTAAAAAGCAGGTCGTTTTGTGATAGGTCATTTTGATGTCTCCTGTATACGTTTTGGGCCTTTGCATGACGCGGGTAATTGGCACACCAACATGAGTGAGGTAGCACTTTTAATAGGAGAGTTTGGAGAATGCAGGGTGGGTGGAAGTTTGTGGAACAACGCAGATTGCAGAACTTTCCTTCACAGGAATGTGATGGAAATTGTTTTTTTTTTAGAGTTTGAGGTTAAAAGGGGATTCTGGGTAACAGAACATGGTAAAAAACATACAAGTCACCCCATCATGGATTTGCCTGGATGTCTAGTTGTCAAAAATGTATACGTTTGCTAGGTTTCGCTAGGTGCCAGCAGAGCTAGGATTCAAAATACAAAGTTAGGCACTTTGAAAAACAAAGGTCAGTTTTCACTGCAAAAATGTGGGTCCAGGTTGCATTTGGGCCGTTTCCTGCTGCAGGCACTAGGCCTACCCACACAAGTGAGCTACCGTTTTTATCAGGAGACTTGTGGAATACCGGGTGGGTAGAATTTTGTAGATAAAGGCAGATTTCCATCACAGAAATTAAAGGAAAATTTGTTTAATTTTTGAGAAGTTTGAGGTTTGCAAGGGATTCTGGGACACAGAACCTGAAGAGAGCCACACAAGTGACCCCATACTGGATTTCACTTGGGGGCTCATTAGGATGTCGTGACGTTCACCACCGCCGAGCCGACGGTGGCGACCGCCACCACATCCTAACGATTAAAACCCCCCTTTATATTACCATGGAGGGGGGTTTCACAGCGGACGCAAAGTGCGTCCGCTGCTTTTCAGCCGGCAGTCAATCATTCCGATTGCCAGCCGGGCAGAACTAGTATGTTGGCAGTGCCTAACAGGCACCGCCATCCATATTAGGATGGTGTAATGTGAAGGCCTTTCCATGGCGGCTGCGCCGCCATGGAAATGATGGCAGGAATTGCTTTGGGGGCCCGTTGTGGGCCCCCAAGTGGGTTGGAGGGGTGGGGGGCTGCACTTGGGGGGTATCTATGGTACCACCCCTTATTGCCATCCAGAAGGTGCCAGGCACCGCGCCGTGCCTGCCACTTTGTCCATGGCAATGCACGACATGCCTCTTTGGCTTTGCGGTGGGTGCTGCTTACAGCAGCGCACGAGGCAAAGTCAAAGATGCGGGATGCGACCGCCACGGTAGCGGTCGCATACTAATTGGCAGTGTGGGACCTCCCATAGCTGGCAGATGGTAAGAACACCGCTAGGGTTGTCCGCCCACCATCCTCATGGGGCCCTTAGTATATAATTTAAAAAAATGTATAGGCTGGCAAGGTTTCGCCAGGTGCCTGAAGAGCGAGGATTGAAAATCCATAGCTACGAAAGAAAAGGGCCAGTTTTCATTTTAAAAATGTGGTGGGTCCACGTTGCATTTTGGGCCAATTCCTGTCTGGGGCACTAGGCCTACACACATAAGTAAGGTAGCATTTTTATAGGGAGACTTAGGGGAAAACAGAATAGTAGAAGAACTGTTATTACCAATTAACTTTCTTTGCAGTTAAGCCTTCCTAATGTAAAAAATTGGGAAATAATAAGTCATTTAAAAAATTTCATCTAAATCACATGCTTGCATGGGTAGCCAAAATTTTGGAGATATGCAAAACACACTGCTTATAAACTCTATATTTTATTTAAGAAATATATTGCTTTCCTTTGTACCTACTTTACTCTGTTTATATTTACCAAATAAATTGCGATAAACACAGTACACAATGAAAAACCAGTGCAAGACGCAGCTCAGTTTTTGAATCTGGGTTGCTCAGGTTCTTGGTGAACCTATAAGTCCTATATATCCCAAAAAAAGAAGGATCCTGCCTATTGAATGTTATATTATTTGGGAAAATTACAAAAATTACAGGTGAAAACGTTGACACAAATGTCTATTTTTTTAATGCTTTAGTGCAATATTTACTATTGTCAAATGTAAATTTATATAGGAAATCGTTAAAGGATTTAGACAAATACCCCCATTACTGAATTCAAATTTTTGTCTAGTTTTCAAAAATGTATAGTTTTCTGGGATCCATTATTGTTTTGAAAACAATTCCTAACACTAACTGGAAGGAGGTTGAAAGAAAAAAATAAATGCAACAATTGACTATGTCACAGTAAAAAATAAAAACTTCATAGAAAATGTTGGTTTACTGTCAAGAGTCTACTTGCCCCAGAAATCTGAGATGATGGGGATTTCATCACCACAAACACTTTGTTGATGCTATTTACAAGAAACAAACCAGACGCTTTCTACTGCAGCAATTTTGAACAATTGTTTTTAGAAAAAGGCTATTTTTACAGTATTTTTAAACATTTCTGGGTCTTTTCCAGGGGAATACACAAACCCTGGGTACCTTTAAAATCATCAGGGTGTTGGGAATAAGGGGCACATTTTACATTAAAACCTTATGTGGACAAAAAGTTACAGGGGCCTAAGTGCAAACTACCACAAATAAACAAAATAAGGCTGAGCACGGGGGGAGGTGGGGCGGGAAAGGCCCTAGCAGCAAAAGGGTTAAAATACAACTGCTACAATCTGTACATAGTGCTTCACGATAGACTTATAAAGTGCTTTAAAAAAAAAATTCTATTGATCAAATTAATGGCACTTTAGTTGATTAAATTAGCACAGTTAATTAAAACCAATGCAATAAAATGTCATCATAGCGCTGTTACAACGTTAAAAAGCATAAACAAAGCAAACCATCAATATTTAAATTCATACACATATTAGTGACGAGGCAGTATTGTAGTTACTATTGTAATCTTGTGACTGGGTTCAAAAACCAAGGATAAAATAATTTGGTACAGAGACGCTATGGCAAAGTGCAAATAAAGTCGGTGATGAGTTTTTTGGGGGGGGGAGGAACTGATAGGGTGCGGACAGAAGAGGGTGAAAGCAGATTGTCCAGGAGTCTCACATATTTTCCAGACCTTACAAGCACTTGAATATCTGGGGAAGTAAAGCAGAGAGCAGATGCCTCACAAGATGTACTGATGCCCCTTTTTAAATATAAGGGTTTTAAAAGAAGTCTTCTGGGAGCGTCAAGGGCGGGACAACAAAACAGAAGATGCAACCATGATTCAGACATGTAGTTGCACAGTTTGAAAGCCCCCTCCTTAGTTGGAGCGCATAGGTTGAAGGCAGTGGAGCGCAAACCTAGGAGTACTCAATTTATCAACAAATAGCATATTAATTGTACTTTGCTGGATTCATCTTTCTTATTGTTATAAATATTGTAATATATATATATATGTATATGTAGGTATAAATATATTTATATATTTATAAAAAATTGTGGTATTATTCTAACAAAAAATACTTCTGTTGTCAAAATCTAGAAATTCTTTAGAAACCAAAGAATTGGTGAAAACAAACATTTTCCTTTACCGTATGCATATGCTACATACGAAAATAGATTCACAATTATTGCTTAAAAAAGTAAATATTTGCCAATTTTACACATGCCATAAGAGTTTTCGGTCAGGCGCACGCACAAATAGCAGAAGCGCTTTAGGGGAGGTATAGACATACGGCCAGGCACCAACAAAGCAGGTTATAGCTGTATTTGTAAGCCCCGTAGGGGGAGCGCAAACCAACAAAGCAGGTTATAGCTGTATTTGTAAGCCACGTAGAGGGAGACCAAACCGACGGGGGAGAGCATCTAGTTAGCTCATAACTGTATTTGTAAGCTCCCCTCTGACGTAGGGGGAGATCATCTAGTTAGAACACCGGATCCGTTGCGTTTGAGGCCTGGAAAGGTCATACGTTTAACTTGGAATTTCCCATGGTTCACGCATGAACGTTAGATAGAACAAGTGGGGAATGGTGAGCAGAGATTCCCAGTCTCTGTTTCCAGCTTGGTCTGCGGAAAGTTCATGCATTAAATTCACTCCAATATATTCCGAGTTATATGTTTGAAGTTTCGGCGCTTGATCTGCGCGGACCCAGCGCAGCTCCCCAGGGCCTGGCCCATGGAGTCCTTCTGCTTTGGTACTTGATGCCATATTCAGAGCAGCGACGTTTTATTCATTCCATTTTCAAATCATGTTATTTTTGAACAAGGAATCTTGCTACGGCCTGTACCGGCTTTAAACTAGCATAATATCCTTGACATAAGGTCATGATTTTCTATCAAGCTATATAATATGTCATAGTTGTTAGAAACATCTTTGCTTAATTTCGAATACCTATCAGAATATGTTCTAAGAATGATCAGGATAAGATAAATAATTTAAGAATAAAATATTTACGGCTTTGACAATTAATTTAAAATATAACTGGGCGCTGTTACCATCTTAAGGAGGGGAATGAAAGAGTGACATAAGCTACTTACATCGAATTTGGATTTTGGTATACAGCAGCGTATCATTTGAAGACTGTGGGGAAACTGTTTTTGAATGCACTTTACCCTGACATTGTAGCTATGTATACAACATGGAGGTCATTAGCGGCATATATGGCCAACTATTATTCAGTCATACACACCTGTGTAAATATTGCTTGAATTACCTTAAGAAATTGGTTAACAAATATGCTCTAGGATTATCTAGAAGATAATCAGGTTTAATATATAATCAAGGTCTTAAATTATTTATAAAAAAGTAATAAAGAGAAGTCTCTTGCCTAAAGGACATTTGGATCAAGTGCCGAAACACGTTGATTCTTCTGCACTTGTGGTTCCTGTGCTTCCCAGCGATGATGGGATTACTGAATGCATGTGTAATCTGGGGCACTGTTGCATATTTCGTGAATTTGTTTACTACAACTACTGTGCTCTATGTAGAGTCGCTGTGCCGGATGTGTAGGGGCCTTACTTAGAAGAAAATCTTTGTATCTTGCCATGTCGGTGTACCAATTGGTAGTCGAAGGACACAGGAAAATCAATTTTGTTTTGTTTGATAGGATTTAGGGGATCTCTTTTTATTACCCAATGCAGCTAGTCCAAACTCTCAGGGGAGAGAGACAAAACAGATCTTGCCTCTTCTCTGTCTCTCTAGGGCCTTATACTACAGAAATAAATGAAACCTGCCTCCCTAAAATACTCCCTCTTCGACCTGACTAACATGTCCTTTGGCAAAAAAGATCCCACAACTCCTATACAGGGCAGGACTGGAGAACCAAAAGAAGACCTGGCAAAAATGCTCAAAGCAGCCCCACTTCCTTCCTCTCCTCTCTCTTCTCCCTGATTGATATTTCACTCTTTCTCCATCCTGCTGCCCCCTCTCGCACTCTCTCTCTTTTAAAGCTCCCTGTGTCTGATACAGTTAATTTCGAGAAAGTGGAAAAAATAAAGCGGCAACTGCTCGGGCCCTTGGGTTTCAAAACAGGCCTCCAATGTCTCCAGCCCACCAGGGAAAAGCCCAATGAAATATAAGGCCAGTTTGGCCTTGCTCCTTTGAGTGATATCTTGTTCAGGGCTTACAGCGCTCTTCCAAGATTCTTGGAAAATTCCCTCCCCTTTCTCACCCTGGCTTTCCCTGATTTGCCTCCAGTGCAGGCCCTGAGATGCCCTAATTCGGATGAAACTGGGCCTGAATATCAGCCAAAGATCGAACATCATAGACCAGTGCTTTTATACATGAAATGTACTTATGTGGGGAAACTGTGTAGCTTCAAACACTGATCCTAGCATAGGGATTAGTTTATCTTCACTGCAATGAACAGTTGTGCCTTGTTGTAAACACCAGAGACAGTCAACAGATGAAGAGTATAGGGTGATTTTGTGACTGCCACCAATGCTCGTGGTTTGCAGGCCATACCATAGATTGGGGCTGAGTCCATGCAGTACTGAGTAGCCTAACGAAACCTTTTGTTAGCCGATAAATTATTGTGTAATTTCTGGCTTTTTGCATTATGCTTGTTACGCAAAATTCCCAAAAATGACTTTATGCCACACTTTGTGATTTCAAATAAATTTGGGTAAAAATCATTTTGCAGGAGCATGGGAACAACAATTAAACAAACAGAACACGGGTGGTTGTTGTTGGCTGCACTAGTGTTATTGGGGCTATTTTTTTTTTTAGCTCGAAATGCATCTACCTAATCCTAAAGAGGACGCATTTTGACCTATATCATAGGGCTAAATTTCAGATTTACATTTTGCTTCATTTTTACGAAATTCTGCATAATTACTCAAAAGGAAATGATGTGAATTTTGCTCACCCTCACTACTGAGGATACATGTCCTGTGCCTTATGTGCCAAGAGGCACAGCTACACAGCACCAGAGAGCTATTGAGTTTCTTTTCTGTCCACAGATACATCAAAACTTGGAAAAATCATTCACTCTCACAAGTACGTACACATTCACACAAGTGCCACTCACAGTCGGCTGGAAAGCCATGAGCTGGAGCTCCTTTTCCTGGGCTCTCTCCAACTGGATGCAGTGAGAATCACCCCATCCCCATGTACAATGGGCGATGCATTGTGCATAAGTCTGGAGCTGTCCCTCCTATCATCTCATGAAAGACTGCATCTGACACAGGGCCTCATTTAAAATTTGACAAACAAGATACTCTGCCATAAACGTGGTGGATGTCTCGTCTGCCGTATTACACGTATATTATAGTTTATGGCACTTGCAATATGGCAGATAAAATATGTGCCACATTTTGACAAATGAAATGTGAATGTCTGCCAAACTCTGAATAAGGTTGACACTTCTACAGCCAGCATGGCCCTTAGAGGGAGTATTATCGCATAACAACTTGCAGGCAAAGTGTAAAAAGATTTAGGGTCTGATTAGGACCCTGGCCGTCGGACCGCCGCCAGCCTGTTGGTGGCATCTGACCGCAGACATCCCGTTGGTCCGACCAACGTATTTGGAGCATGGCGGTCGGACCAACACCAGTCCGATTCAGCAGCGCCGCCACCGCCAGGAGCATGGATCCCAATGGGGCGACGGTGGGGAAAGCGGCCATGAATGGAGGCAGTGCTGGGTCAGACACCAGCATCCAGATTACGACCGACATTTCCAACATCCTTACATGGCGGCGACCCTGTCATGTAAAGGATGTCGGAAACATAAAGAGGCAGCCCCAAACAGGCCCCCCTGGTGATTTTGTGCAGGAGGGAAATTGCATGGGGCCACATTTTGTGCCCCCCTCAGCATGCACTGTCTTGCATGCACTGTGTGCCATTCATGACATGGTGCATGGTAACAGTGAGCACACTGCAGTGCAGGCGCTGCACCACGGCAGCATCGCCTTTAGGCTCACATAGTGAGCCTGAGCATGCTGCCGCTGACAGACTGCAGTGGTCGCAGCGGTCATGTCATAATACGGCGGTCGGGATGCCGCCGGCTTGATGGCGGTCTCCCGACCGTCAACACTACGGCCTGGCCGTCTGACTGCCAAGTTCGTTATCACCCCCTTAGTCATGGAGATAGGAAAACAGACTAAAGAGCAAGAACTGTAAACACTACAATCTGATGAAACAAAGGTCTGGCTGTGAACTCTGTCAGACAATTTAGATGGTTGACTTTCTGAACTGCCCCTCTCCGTCAATGCAACTTCCATTCATGGCTGGGATGTCCATAGAAGCAATGACTGGCTTTCCCAGATGATAATTAGTAATTTACCTAAGCTCTTTTTAGTATTTCCCAGATGCCAGCTTTATTACAGTAGTACTTCACATATTCATGAAATCATAGCACGATTATCTAAATTCTTTGTGTATGCTCTTTGTAATGAAACTAATGATACCCAATTACTCTATGAAACATCTGGTAGCTCAGCTGCTGGAAACACCCAATTGCAAAATATGCCAAGACCCATTATTCACTGCTCGAGCACCGACTGAGTCATTTCAAGCAATGCCAAAGCTTAACTACTACTGGTACCTGCTACTGTTATGCAATCCTTCCAATATTTAAATAAAGAAGTGGCAATATACCACCTAAGCTGTCACTAGTCTTCCAATAAAAATTAAGATCAAGGTAGAACACCAGCGGCGGCTCGCACATGTTAATGCTGTGGGGCGGTGAGGCGGGGCGGGGTGGGCGGTAGTGGAATCCGACATACGACCGGAATGTGAAAACTAAGTAAATAAATAAATAAAACCACTTGCCTTGTGCTCACCGCATCGCAGACTTCGGCGATGCGGCGAGTGCAAGGTAAGTGGTTTTATTTATTTATTTAGTTAGTTTTCACAATCCCCTCTTATATGTCGGTTTCCACTACCCCCCACCCTGCCCCCGCCTCACCGCCCCACAGCATTTACCTGTGCGAGCCGCCGCTGTAGAACACTCTATGAAACATTTTCAACTCCAAATTTAAATACGGGCTGCTGTCAGGAGTAGTAAAGTATACACCTCTTTAGTTGTATCCTGCCTGAATTATGTGATCACAGTACATGGCCATCACTGTCCCACTATTTTGTGCCTCACACATTTTTGGTGCCTATTTATTAATATATTAGGCAATGCAGTGCAGCAACCAAAGTTGCTGTGCTGAGTTGCATGAAATGAAGGAAGCAGGAAAGAACCATATCAAAGACAGGGCACTGCTGCTGTCATTCCGTGCACTAATGCCCTGTCTTACTGCCTCGTGCCATGTACACATCTTTGCACCATAGTGCAAAGGGGTCTGCATGAGATCAGTGTAAGATTTGTACTGGGAAAGTACAAACAAAGAAGTATACATTGCTGGTGCAAAGCTCTTTCTACAAATGTTAGTAGCTAGGGCTTTGTGTCAAAAATCATGGGTGGTTGAATGGGAATGCCGATGTCCACTCAGGTGACACCCCCTTGAAGGAAACTAGCGCAAAGTAGCACAAAGTGTTAATTTGTGTTGCTTTATGGCTACTTTCTAGCTCAAAAGTAGTTTTGCTCTAGAAAGTAAGGCCCAGAATTACAAATGCTTTGTGCCAGGTTAGCAACGCTTTTGTGATGAAAACACAGAGCAAAGTGTTGGGGTGGTATTTATCATATAACAAAACCAGGAATTGCATTGGAAAATATGCCAAAGTAACACAAAGTTGCGCTATGTGCTACTTTATGACAAGGGGGCAATGCATGGGCGGTAGATGGGCATTCTCATGCAAACTTCGATGGGTTTTAACCCAAATCCCTATCTACTAACATTTGTAGACAGGCATTTGCAGCAAACCCTTATGCCTCCTCGAGGCAGGTGTTCCAACTTTGCATATGTGCTGCATTGTACACCACACATACAAACTGGGAAAAGTATTAAAGGATAGTTTTTTACTGAAAGGTTCCACTTCCACTACAAATGTATTGTGTAGAGAACGCAGACACACTTGCACTATGGTGCAAGGATGTGTGCATTGGCACATGGCAGCTGTTAGAAATTGGGTTACTTTTTTTTTTTTAAACTCTATTTACCAGTTTTGAATACATGACAATAGTTCCAAAAATGCTCATTACATAACACACGGCAGTAATTAGAGTATGAAAACAAGAAGTGAAAGACCAGCGCCATACCGAATAGACAACCATTACACCTCAGATAACGAAGGATAACTCTTATCCGACCGACCATCCCGCCCGCCTTGGCATATCGTACACATTATGTTGAGACATATATAACAGCTCTGTACCCCAAGCCAGCAGCTCAGTGCCGAGCCAGCTAGAACCGGGTGGGCTACCTGGCAAGCCCACTCCAGTCGGGACTAACCCCTGGTCCTGTTGTGAAATGGGCTGTGAGCGGGGCGTTGCAGCATAACCTTTTAGGGGGCCCCAGATGTCCCTCGGGTGAGATGACCTTGGCAGCGTGCTGGCATATAGATCGCAATTCGTATTACAATACGCTAAGCTGTTTAACCGGCTCTTTAGCGTTGGTGCAGTTTTACGTCCCCATTTAAGTGCTATCTCTCTTTTTGCCAACAGTAAACCAATGGCTACGAGTTTCCGAATCCCCCTAGGGAAATTAACCACATACCCCATCAGAGCAACTTCAGGGGTGGGTTCAATCTCCATCTCCACCATGTCCCCTAGTGTGTGAAAGACCGCTGCCCAATAGGTTTTGATTTTGTCACAGTTCCAAGTGAGGTGAGCAAAATCTGCCTGTGGAGCCCCACATTTTAAGCAACTATGGGGTCTATCCGGGGCAATCTTATGTGTTTGTGCAGGGGTTATGTATATTCTGCGCAGAAACTTCAAGTGTATCAGTTTGTGACTGCTGTTCAGGGATATTACCTTCGTGTGCATGCAGCATGCGGTCCATTGGCCATCAAGAATAGGAGGCCCCAGGTCTACTTCCCAGGACTCCCGTATTTTTGCATCGTCAACAGGAATTATGTCTGCACATGTTCTATATAGCTTGGAAGTAAGGTGTGCACCCCCCGAGCTCTCGATGGTCATAGCGAGTGGGGCAAACGGTTCAGGTTCCAGAGGGAAACCCGGCGTTATTGCCCGCAGCGCCGAGCACACCCGATTCAGGATAAACGTATCCATAAACGACGCTTCACTGAATATCTCCGCTTCCGAAACCGAGAAAGCATGACCTCCCGGAAAAACATCCCAGAGTCTACGTAAGTCATATTTGGAGAGTGTTTGCTGCACTAGTGTCTCGCCTGTGATTGGGATCCAACGGTTATTGATGATCGGAAGGCCTGAAGAGTATAACATAGGGGCCCCTGTGATTCTAATCAGTTTTTTCCAGGCCCAACTGGTGGTGGAGACGGTCTGTATGTCCTCTGGGTCTCGGGGGATGCCCTGAGGCAGGACTGTGTTTAGAGTGTCAGGAAGGAAAAGGTCCGCTTCCGGCCGCAGGTATGGGATTCTAGCATCTGGGTGATACCAAGAGTGCGCATAGCTGCATTGTGCGACTAAATAGTATAGCTGAAGATTTGGGACACCAAATCCACCTCTATTGTAGGGCAGGGTCATAACTTCCCATCTGACCCTTGGTCTTGCCTCCCCAGGTCAGTCTGATAAGATGAGATCGTAGTGTAAAAAAAAACCTGTTTGGAAGTGGTATGGGTCAGGGTGAGACACAAGCAAACCCCGAATTAACCTGTTCTCAACCATCTGCTAGCATGGTTCAAAAGCAATCAGGCTTAACTTGGAGGCAATTTTTAAAGTATTTAGGCAGGACTTCAAACAACAATAAAGTGAAAACACAACACAAAAAAATCCTACATGTAGGAAAGTGCCCTTTCTGCATGGTTGCCCCCTAACCTTTTCCCAGATATCTGATGCAATTTGACTGAGTGTGCCCTGGGTCCCTGCCAATCGGGTCCCCAGGGCATGTGCTCTTTCCCTAACCTGTACCATTGTTTCCACAATTGGCACAACTCTGGCCTACCTGCAAGCCCGTTGTAAGCAGTACCTATGGTACCAAGGGCATGGTAGCCAGGGAAAGACCTCTGAGGGCTGCAGTATGTATTATGCCACCCTCAGAGACCTCTCACCACAAACATGACATGCACCACTGCCATTGCAGCCTGCGTGTTGTGGTGCAGCTAAAAGTGAAGAGTCGACATGGTACATGTGTGCCAGGCCCAGCACTGCATAAGGCCTAGGTAAGTCACCCTTAAGGCAGGATGCCCTATACCTCATGTGAAGACCTATCTGCATGAGCAGACAGGTCTCTATAATATCTAAGGCCATTCTTAGATATTATAAGTGTCCAGTAAAGCCACCCTGAGTATATGATCTAGAAACTGGTCATTACGAGTTTCCTAGCACCATAATGGCTTTACTGAATCCTAGGATGCTTGGTATCAAACTTCTCAGAATAATAAACCTGCACTGATTTCAGTGTCAGATTTATTATTCCATGCACTCAGGGGTCCCTTCTAGAGGGGACCCCTAAACCAAACCAACCGCTGGTGGGTTTCTGACTAGTGAACACCAGCCTGTCACCACAAGAGAAGTTTCTGGACCCCTGGGGTGGGGGCCTTCGCTCCCAGAAAAAAAGCCATTCCCGGGCGGAGGTGTTCACACCTCCCCCAGGTCAGGAAGAGTCATCTGTAGCAGGGGAGCTTCAAAGGTCTTGCTGCCTTTGCAATGCGACCCACATCCTCTCCTGCTATCAGGAGCAGGCCCCCTTCCTTTCTCACCCCCTTTTCAGTGGGAAGACAGGCGGGAAAAATCAGGACAGCCCAGAAGGTGTGCCTACTCTTCGGTGCCTGCCATCTTGCAGATGGCAGGCACCCTCCAATATGGGTCAGGGATTGTGCCCACCCCCCACATAGGGTGAGTACACTAAGGGTGTAGTCACTGTAAGGTCAGTAGCCCATTGGCTACTACCTTGAAACTCCAAAAATGCCCCCTAATACAGTATTTAGGGGCAGACCTGAACCCAGGATTTCAGAATCGACAAACTAAGAAGATTGGAACCCGAAGACGTTGCAGCAGTAACTCCAGGCCCAACTGACTTGGCCCCAGCCCTACCGGCCTGCCTGCAGCTACGAATCCACCTGCGCAGAAGATGATGGCTCTAAAAAGGATCAGCAACCTCCAGACTTGGTGAGGACTGATCCCCTGCTTCCACAAAGACTCGAGACTCCAGAAGACAGCGGCATAGTCCACAAAAGAAGATCAAGCCCCTGCGGAACCAAGAAACCCTGCTCCAGGACTTACCTCTGCACCCGCCGTCCACGACACGTGTCCAGAGGGTCCACTGATCCTGAAGTGGTTCCCCAGCGGTCCTAACCTCCAATTCATTGAGGGGTGTCAACTCCAAGGACCAGTGTCGACGCCTGCAGCCTCTTCACGACTAACCCCTCAACCTTCCCAGTAAGGAGAAACCCAACGTCCAAAGACACCCCTGAATCTTTCGGCCCTGCATCCTGGTAACCTTAACCAACAGTGTCCCGACGTCGCCTGGCATCTCAACTTCCTGCCAGAACCAACCGTGTCCCGATGTCACCTGGCATTTCAACTTCCTCCTCTGGCTGTTAGTTCCATCGAAGAGACCTCTTGGTCTGAGCCTGTAGCCTGAAACTGGAACTGACGATCGCTATTGGGTAACATTGGCCACCCAGCACTGTGTGAGCACCCTGCACCCGGCAGCCCCTGTGCCGCTGGTGGTGTGGTCTTGGTGCTGCCTTGGGCCCCCCTTTGTACTTACCTTAAGTCCTGAAGATTGTCCTTCAAGGCCGCTTTACCTCCCATGAGCAGCCTCCAACCAATGTGCCCCAAGTCCCCATTGACTAGCATTGGCACCCCTGCACTCTGCACCGGGCCTCCCTAGTGCTGCTGGCGGTGCACCTTAATTGCAGAATTGAATTATGGGGTTCTACCTTCCAATACTCAGTTACCAAAACCGTTTACTTACCTGCAAACTTAACACTGCTTTTTCCTCCATAGGATTGCATGGTGGGTTTTCTCTGAAAATTGATCTAAGTGTTGACCCTGTCTTGTACTGCAACAAAGTAACTTAGCAGCTGATTAGTAGTCTGGCAGTCAACGGACCTCCAGACTTGCAGTGGCCCGACCGCCGGATTACGACTTTCTGCGACGTTCCAGCGCTGGACTGCCGGCTGCACTAGGGAACTCCTGTTCCCTGGCGGTGGTGCGGCGGAAGGGCAATACAATATGCTGAGTGGGACTGGAGCAGTCCCACCAAGCATATTTTGAGTTCCTCCACCGCTGGCCTTTTCATGGCGTTGAACCCGCCATGAAAAGGCTGGCTATGGGGAAACAAAGCCTACCCCACCATGGGGATGCATTCAGGGTGGCACAACATGTGCACCCCAATTCCAGCACGGCATGGACTTCACAGTCCATGCGTGCTGGAACATTTTTGCCATTCCCATTGCAGTGCCCTTTTTCATGGCACCACCATGGGAACGGCAAAAGGACCGTCTGCCTACACGAAATCAATTCGTAATCCGTTGGGCGGTCTTTGCGCAGCTTTGGTGGGGCTGTGCCAGCGCGAAGCACTGCAAAGTTGTAATCAGGCCCTTAGAGTCTTCAAAGGTGTTAACCTGCTTACTGATGTACTGCAATGCCTAAAGTGTGTGATTAGTTTGTTTTGCACAAAGTTAGAAAAGTAACGGAAAAGTAACTAAAAAGTAATTTAAAGTAGTTGCAAGTATTCTAAAAAGTGTACAACCTATTTTCTCTACTGCAAAATAACTTGTATGCTTCTACCAAACCAGTACACACTGTATCTTGAAAATTATTATGGTATTGAAAGTATCACTTACCTGTTCCATCAGGACGCTGAAATCAGCACGTACCTGGCAGCGCTGGTCGGCATAAAAGCCTCTAGCACACTAGTGTTCTTTTACCAGCCGGGACTACGGGAGACCACAGCAGGTTACAAGCGGGACACTCTTCTTAACCAAGTAAGGTTGCTCATCCACTACTACACCCCGAGACATCGGAGCACTTACGGATAGCAGTGCTCACCGTGTCTCCCTCTTTTCCATCTCTTTAGATTGGGACTTCAGAAGAGACCCCTCCCGAGCCTCGAATCGCTGCCCAAAACCTAAATCTAGTGTAAATATCTGCTGCATTCACGCATGCTGGCAATCTAATTTTACCTGTTTTTAACCTCACACGATTCTATATGACCGCATGTTAACTCTCACGTGTGGTCACTCTTAGCTTAATACAGCACGCTCCCAGCAATCTAGAGCCCCACATGGTTAATACAATGTCCTTGTGAGGTATTGTTTCCTTTTTAGACACACGATCACCCATGACGACACGCCGTCAACGCGGCGTTAATATCTTCAGCGCGGAATCCCTCGCTGCATGCAATTACCTAGCTGCTGCGCACATCTTCAGTCAGCAGCAGCATGCGCAGCCACCTAATCATTGCTAAGTATTCAATCACTGTGGTAGTCACTCGACCAAGACAATGACTCCAGCACCTTCTTAAGATTGCATTTTATGTTGCTAAATATATGTGTCTTGTCTTGTCCTTTTCTTTTCCCAGCAGGTTTTCTAGTGACAGAGTGTCTGTGAGTACGCCGACACTTAGACCACACACCTTAGCGCATGTGTAGGTACTTCACCATTTCACGTGGCCATTTCACATTTGCCACTCACGTTTTTCACAAACCCGGTCCTGAAGAAAGCCCACCTTAATCAACTTTTCGGGCTGAAACATGTAGACCACATCACCTAGCCAACTAAGGGTAATAACTCCCTAGTAGTTGCAACACATATTCCTATTCATATCCTGAGCCGCCATTAATAAATTACATAGGCAAGGATTCTCAGAGATATTTTTAATATATTCACTAACACTTCACACAATCACACCACACCAGCTCCGCTGTAATCAGGCATTGCAGCACAACCGGGGGCACTCGGCCACCCGGTTGGGACCCCAATGATGAAGCATGACACCAACTAGGTTGGTGTGTGTGGGGTCTTTTAAATAAACCTAATGGGTTCATGTACTTACCACAACAGTGACTGTTACACACCAACTCAGTGGGTCCGTCCACATTGTTTAGTCTAGAAACAAAACCTACCCCACCATGGGGATGCATTCAGGGGGGCACAACATGTGCACCCCAATTCCAGCACGGCATGGACTTCACAGTCCATGCCATGCTGGAACATTTTTGCCATTCCTAATGCAGTGCCCTTTTTCATGGCACCACCATGGGAACGGCAAAAGGACCGTCTGCCTACACGAAATCAATTCGTAATCAGTTGGGCGGTCTTTGCGCAGCTTTGGTGGGGCTGTGCAGGCGCGAAGCACTGCAAAGTTGTAATCAGGCCCTTAGAGTCTTCAAAGGTGTTAACCTGCTTACTGATGTACTGCAATGCCTAAAGTGTGTGATTAGTTTGTTTTGCACAAAGTTAGAAAAGTAACTAAAAAGTAATTTAAAGTAGTTGCATGTATTCTAAAAAGTGTACAACCTATTTTCTCTACTGCAAAATAACTTGTATGCTTCTACCAAACCAGTACACACTGTATCGTGAAAATTATTATGGTATTGAAAGTATCACTTACCTGCTACTAAGTAAACCTTGGTTCTAGAAATAAAAATCACAAAGTAACACATTTTTATACAAACAGTTTAGCTGATGGGGGGGGTGTGTGTGCTGCCAGGGTTTACGCACAATGGGACAGGACCCAATTCTTGGTGTGGCATGAACCTATCAGGTGGTTTCACCCAAGGACCACCAAATTGAAGGCAATGTTTTGAAACTGTGACAGGTTTGCACCTTAAATATATATAAAGGCTCCTGGGAAAATAACAAAATCCCAAAGACCAATGTTGCATTTTAAATTTTGTATTTTTGTATTTATTTGTTATAAATACAGATGAGCAAAAGAACAGTCGACACGTGTTTCGCCCATATGGCCAGCAGGCCAAGGGCTTTCTCAAGGCTGATTGAAACAAGCATTGGCATAGCCAATAGGTCTCACCTTTGGGACCGTATAAGTGTTTAGTTATCCAGCACAATATCCTTGGTGCAACAACATCAAGTGTTGCATGGCTAAACACTTATAAGGTCCCAAAGGCGAGACCTATTGGCTTTGCCAATGCTTGTTATCCTCTTGTGAGCTTCTTCAAGGTTATCAGAAAGCTTTAGACACCGAGAAGTTCAGACTAACACCACGTGGAACAGTTCAGGCCAATTCTCTTCCAAATAATGACACACTATCCTCTAGGGACACCTGCTAATATATTCTGTCTTGGTATCAGCGAAGATACAAACCTTGATTTCACAAACTTGAAACAATATCCTTCGACAGCCATCTAAAGCTAGCCAGCAGGCACCGGAAACAGCCTGCCCCACCACATAGCTCACAGGATTATTACTGTAGCATTTATAAAGCACATTAAACATTTCTCATCACGATAATTATTTAATCGCACGTGTGTGTGATCATATCATTGCAATAAACGACTACCAAAACTCAAGCTTGGCTGCTTTAGCCTTAGTACTGTTACGCAGCGAATGATGGATGTCCTTCCCAGTGTCCCCAATGACCAAGGGAAGATCTTAACATCTTACGGGTGCTCCCTACACCAGCTGTTTGATAAAGTTTGGGAAGGGATAGGGGAGCCACGAACAATTTTCCTGGAATAAAATACTAAGGGGCAGATTTACAAGCCCCGTAGGCCACTTTTGCGCTGCCGTTGCGTCACTTCTGTGACGCAACGGCGGTGTAAAGCCAGCGCCATGCTGCGGGGTATTTACAACGTGACGCATCTAGGGAGATGCGTCACGTTGTAAAGCCCTGCGCCACATGAAACCCGCGTCAGGTTTCATGTGGGCGTTCCGGCACAGGAACGCCTCGCAAAAGTGGCTGAGTGAAATCTACAAGATTTCATTCAGTCACTTTTCCGACCCCGCTGCGTCTAAACCTTGCGCCTGCTTGAAGCAGGTGTAATGTGACGCACCATATGCAAGATAGGCCGGGTTGGCACAGTGCTGGAGTTGCGTCGCGCCCGCGACACAACTCCAGCACTGCGCCAACGTTACGACGGCAGATGCGACACGCATCTGCATTTCCTTGCGCCATGATGCGCCGCATTGTAAATGCGGCGCATCCGTGGTGGCGCAAGGATTGTGATGCGTGTCGCAAGTTTCCTGGCGCATCCCTGCTGATTTGCAGGGATGCGCCAGGAATTGTAAATATGCCCCCTAGAGAGAAAACCTGGAAGACTACCTCCATTTTACCGTGTACTGACAGTCATGGCATCCTTTCAGAGTTTGGCAAGTAGCAAAACCTTTAATCTCTTGCACATATGAGTATGTTAGAATCGTCATCTTGCATTTAAACATGTGTGTGTATATCAAAGGGCTGCTCCCATCGTGCACGGGAAAATACTATGATGTACTCACTTTATTCTAGGCGTTTATTATTAGTTATTCTTAGCTAATTTGCAGGTAACCATGTAATATATACATTGAAAACTGCTATTCTAGCAAGTGCAACTCTAACCATCGGAAAAAATAAACTTAGGCTGGAAGTTTTTTTTATTATTATTCTCTCTACAATTTTATTTCATGCAAATAACTAGATAGGACACAAATAAACGGTCAAGAAAAGCAATATCCAAGTACACTGCGTTTTTGGCCAATATTGCCAAGATGTGGGGAGACCTCTTCTCATGAACGTCCCAAACACAAGACCGACCTTAACGATCATAGTCTGCCTTGATAAGACTTTGTTTAAAGATTAATCCGAGATAATAGGGAGGTTATTAATTTGAGTTGTTGGTAATCACATCAACTAGACCCAAACATCAAGCTCACACCACATTTTGGTGAAACACAGACACTTCAGAAGGGTGGAGAGAAGTTGCAGAACCATCTTTATTCTGGACAATTAAAACAGTCAAGAGGCAATATTCTTTATCCACGTAAGTGGCTGTAGTCCAGGCAAAACCTTAGTCCATCAGTAACAATGCAGAAAAAAACGTCCATTTACTAGTTCTACTCACAAGGGACGGCTGATGTACAAATATAGCTTTGAGCAGCACAATGCATATGAGCACATCAAAAATATGAATTAACACAAGGAGAATCAGTGTACATGCACTGTTGATCTGGACAACCAATCGTTGTCTCCAGCTCTAGCAGATGTGGAGAAAAATCAATAAGAAAAGTACATAAAGTAGATAATTCACCGATTCCTGCTACAGATGTGACAACTGATGTCTAGTTGGGCAGGTTATGCTTCAATATGGCAGCTCTCACAGGGCAATAAACCAAAAGGGAAGCCAATGTTACATCAAAATCAAACTCTACAACAAATCCAGTATGTGAAAGTAAGGCACTTGGCAAGAAAGCACAACGAGTACAGAAGCTAAGCCACTACACCTGCGTTCAGTGTTCTACGGGTTAATGTTTAATAACGTTTAATACATTTATGGAAAACTACTCAACAAAATCCTACTTTATGGGAGTAGATTATTTGTACAATTAACATTTTTGAAGGAATTTTGGCCTGAAAAAAAAAAAACTGGGGTGGGTGGGGGGGGCGGGGGCTTTCATTCACATATGAACTTCTGCAAAGGTTACAAATTATATAACTTTTTTGTAGTTGCACAGTTTGTGTTCAAGTACACACCGGTGAGCTAACAGCCCGTCCGTTTCTGCGGCTCTTCAATGAGTACATTCCGATCTACAGGTTCAAGTACACACTGGTGAGCTGGCAGCCTGCCGCTACGGAGGTTTTTCAGTGAGTGCATATCGATCTACAGGTTAAAGACCTCATTGGTGAGCTGGCAGCCCGCATGCACTGAGGTACATTAATTAAATATGAAGAGTAAAGTGCGCAGAGGTGCGCTAGCAATCATCCTGCCTCTGAGATTCAAACAGTGCATGCCGATCTACAGGTTCAAGTGGACAGTGGGGAGCCCACCTGCCCTGGGGGCATACCGACTTGAAAGGCGAAACGCTTATGAATTTCCGAGACAAGCCACGAGGGAGGCATGCGTGCCTTGAGGGAGGATCGGAGGGAGGCCGGCAGGATGAGCACCGGGGAGAGCAGCAGAGACGGAAGAAGACTGCAGACGGACACCACACCTCATCTGCGAGGCAAGAATGCTTCTCCGTGAAGAGTAACAGCCCTGTGACTCTCGCATCCCCCCACCCCCGGGCCCCTCTGTACATTCCGCTTGAGCGGCATGGGGTGGTGGGACATCCCAACAAAGCAGCGGTTCACTCGGAGACCACGCCACAAGAGACCCCTGGCCACCACCTCCCCCCGGGGCACCACCGTAGTTTGTGAGAGATCACCGACCATCTGCGGGGCGGAGCAGGGTCGCGTGCTCTTTTCTGGGTCCCCGGGGAGGCGGTGCACAAGCACAGTGGAGGGCAGCTGGAAACAATCAGGGCTGGGGAGTGGAACCAAATCAAAGAGAGGGGCGCCGCAGACCGAGGGCGAGCGCACAGGGCATAGGAGAGAACACAAACAAGCAACGGGGGCGAATAACACTCGGGCAGCCTGATAGAGAGGCAAACCCCAGAGTGTTGAGTTGAACAATGCAAGAGGACGGAGCATACAAAATTAGAGGGTGAACAGAGCACACAGACAAGCGACGCAAGAGTATCGGCGCACTCTTCAGCAACGCGAAACTGCCCAACAACTGATGCCACGCTGCACACACTAACACCACAACTCTTAACAGGCATGTGAGAAACTTGTCGGCAAAAGTGAAAGCGTTTCCCTTGCGGGAGCGAGCAGCGCCAGGAGCGATAATTGCTAACACATGGCGCCAAAGCTCTCTCCCGCAAGGGAATCGCCAAACGTGCACGCGTTGCCATTGAAAGCAATGCAACGCGTGCACGTTTTTAGGGCGAAAAGTGAAGCAATTCCAAAAGGTGTTTTTCCTATGCAGCGCATGCGCGCTGCGTAGGCGAGACCTAAAAAGGGGTGAGCAGAACATTTTTAAAGAACAAAATAAATGAAGATAACAATCATTTAGAAAAATAGAATAAAATGTAAAAATAGACTAAAATGTAATAACTCATTTGAGACTAAAACAACAAAAATCCAATTAGTAGAACCAGAGATATTTAGTTTCAAAGTTCTATGTGAATATAGTGCCTAGAAGCACAGAGCTCCAACTGTGGTTATCTGGTCATGCCGGCCTGGAACAAAGTCACAAGTTCAGTGACGATGCGACATCCTGCGTGGAGATGTGTCACGTAGCTGCGGTTCCGAGGGGCTGCGGGCTGCGATGTGAATCCTGCATCAGGGATGCGTTGTGGAGCGGTTCCGATGTGGAATCTAGCGTGGTGATGCGTAGCGCTGCGTCAGTTCAGCTGGGACCACAGCTGGGCTGCCAGAGCACCTTCAGGCCCACTTCCAAGCATCCAGGACTGGGGTGGCACCACTTGTGGGGGCAGGACTCACTGCTGGCAGAGTCCCGGTGCTGGGTTCAAGGTTGGTGGAGCCTGTTCTGTCCCTGAGGCTCCGATTAGGAGGCCAGCCAACTGGCCCTTGGAATCACTGCGGTGGTCCTGGACTCAAGATGCAGGTCCAGTCCTTCTTGCTCAGGCAGCAGGGCAGGAGGGCAGCAGGGCAGCAGAGCAACATAGTAGCACTCCTTCTGGCAGAGCAGCACAACAGTTCTGAGTCTTCCACAGTTCCAGAGGTATACTGAAAATGTGGGTCTGAGGGTCCAATATTTATACCTGGTACCCACTTTGAAGTAGAAGAAGGTTCTAGAAAATTCCCTTTGAAGTCCTTGATGTTCCCTGCCTCCCCTGTCCTGGCACCAAGTTGGCTGCATGAACAATGCAGTGTAGACAAGTCATTTGTGTGAAGGCAGGGCACAGCCTATTCAGTTGCAAGTGGGGCTGTGACCAGGTCCACCCCACAATCTTGCCAGCTGATGACACATCCAGGCACATGTAATTCCTCTATTGAGTGGGTATCTGGGAAGAATAAATAAAGTCCAACTACAGCCAGTCATGTGACCCAGGAACAGACTGCAGGCACTAAATACTTATGGCAGGAAAATGCCAACTTTCTAAAAGTAGCATTTTACAAAACTGTAACTTAAAATCCAACTTTACCATTAAAGAGGATTTTTAATTACAATTTCTCAGCCACCAAACATTACATTCCCATCTGCTCCCAATTAAAAGTTACCACTTTTTAAATGTAATGTTAATCCAATGTTATACTATGGGAGAGGTAGGCTTTGCAGTGGTGAAAAACAAATTAAAGAGTTTTTCACTACCAGGTCATGTAAAACTTAAAAGTACATGTCCAACTTTTTAAATACACTGCACCCTTCCGTCTGGGCTGAGTAGGGTCCACCCTAGGGGTGAATTATATGTATTAAAAAGGAAGGTTTAAACCTGGCACAATTGACTCTTGTCCCACCGTGTGATTGCACCCTACTTAAGTGTAATGAAGTTGAGCTATAAATGGAGGTTGAGTACTGTCAGGCTAATGCTTGGGAAATCGACGAAGAACTTTGGAGTGGCGGTTTCCCACTGAAACGGCTTGAAAAAACTGGGGATTATTACGGACTTTTTAAAAAAAACGAAAATGTTATACTTTTGTGCTTAAGTGTCGACTTATTGTTTTTATGTAAACATGTTGAATACTGTAACATGCAACACTGTTTTGGAATACATGATTGATGTACCCATCAGCAATAAGAGTTTTAGAGATGAGGTATGGGGATTTATCACTTTTATAACCGGGTGCCGGCACGAGTGACTTAAATGTTAGATTTATTACGATGAGAGGCATGCCGGTACATGCAGTTTTCACATACAGGAACTTATCAAAAAGAGAGTGAGATAGCATACACGCCAGAGTTTAGGTAACGCAGCCACTTTACTGATTAATCACCTGTTGTTAATTCGAAGGGGAGTTTCAGAGTGAAGTAATATTTTCAGCAGTCCACGAGGCGTTTAGTTTTCACAGTTGAGTGTGCCTCGGCACACCGTAGTTTTGGAGCGTTATGATGGAAGCTCATAGTTCTGTTCACACGTTGGAGCGCTGTTGAGATGTTGGGATTTTCTCCTCTTTTATTTTAAAAAAAACGATCGCATGTCATGGTAAGTGAAGGAAACTGTGTCGATATAGAGGGGACTATTAATGAAGGGGTAACAGCTGGCATATGAGGTTATGAGAAGAGGGGATGGAGGGAAGATTCTGTTGTCTGAAGTCATGTGGGGGTGAAAGGGAGTGGGTACTAACGAGGAAGCAGTGGCATGTGTTGGGTCTTGAGTAAAATTAGGAAATGTATAACGTTTTAATATATGTAGATTGGCATGTTAACTTGAAATAGTTAATCGATCGCAGGTTAAGTCCTTGATGTTGTTTTTTATATAAGCTAGGAACAATCATGTATACTGAAGACGATTATTTTTTCTTGCTTTGTAGATACCCCTGAAGAAGGGAATTGATATTCCCGAAATGCATTGGGTCATGCTAATAAAGTAGTGATTTGTGGAAACGTACACTCCTCCTGTGGTTGCGTCATCTGTAACAGTACGACAGTTACATGAGTAAAATAAATTGATTAGAAAATGGTTTAAGCGGTTTAAATACATGAAATGAATAAGGAGTACAAAGAAGATGAATTGAATACTTGATTTATTGGACTCATCGTAGTCCAGGAATTGGCTGTGCAGCCGGATGGGTTCCCAAAATGTGGTTCCCCTGTGTTGAGAAAAGGTTTATTTCGCCAGGTTGAAATGGCAGTTTAAAATTGCACACACAGGCTGCAATGTCAGGCCTGAGATATGTTTTAAAAGGGCTACTTAGGTTAGTGGCACAATCAGTGCTCCATGCCCACTAGTAGCATTTAATTAACAGGCCCTGGGTACATGTAGTACCACTTTGATACAGATTTACAAGTAAATGATATATGCCAATTGGGTGTAAGCCAATGTTACCATGATTAAAGGGGAGAGCACAAGCACTTTACTCACTTTACCATAATGTGAACTAGTGCTAGGATCCTAAAAGCCAGCAAAAACGAGTCAGCAAACAGAAGGGTGAAGGAAAAAAAGTTTGGGAATAACACTGCAGAAACGACCAAGCCCAACAGCAGCCAAAAGTGTGCCAGAGCTGGTGGAGAGAAAAAATAGGCTATATCTTAATAGATATGGCACATTTTTTCTCTCTCCTTTTGATGCAAGGCAGCGCAGCAACTTTGGCTGCTGTGCTGCCTTGCATCAAATATAAGTAAATGTAGGCCTAAATCCCAAATCAACACTATGTGCTGGTGTGGGTCATTTATGGTAACTGTGCACCTTCATGAAGTTTTGATAAATTTGGCCCTCAGCCTTTTATATTCTCATTTGAATTCACAAAACTATCTTCCACTACATTTGGGAAATTCAACCATCATAACAACTAGCCTCTGTGTTGGTAATCCTGGCATTTATGTGGCATAGGTCGTTTTCTGTTGTGGCTCCGGTGCCAAAATAAATATACACTGCCAAAAGCCCCCCAACCACTCAAAAAGGTGCAAAAAGGCAGTCATTCTGAATTACGCTACATAAAAGACAAAAAAGCTATACACAAATAAAAACCAAAACTAAATTTATCGACAAAAAAAAAAAATATGTGCAGAAATTATATTCATACTAAAGGAAAAATCAAACGAAATAGTGGCTTTGGTGCATACTATAACATATTAGCATTCATTTCATGAAACTTACGTATAATATAAGGCAGGGAATTCGGCAGGGCATCTGTAGCCTATAGAAAGAAAACATTATGGGCAAAATGATTTAAAGCTTCTGTTGTGTAGCTAAATAAAATAAATGTGTAAACTTAACATAACACTGAAAAATTGAAAGATGTGGGAGAAGTAAGTGAGGATGCAGATGTAGGTGTAGATGTTGGTGGGAGTAGTAGTTGTAGATGTAGCAGTAGCGGCTGGTCTGCGGGCGGAGTGATGGGGCGGGGAAGGGGTTGATATCAGACGATGGGGAGGTCAGGGGAAACAGAAAACAAATAAAACATTTTAAAAAAATAGAGGAAAAAAGAACATACCTGCCGCCCGAAGCTCTTCTGCTCCGTGTCCTCACTGCAGCACACAGACTCAGTGTCCCCTGCGGCCAATCCTGACGCTGCTCTCATGCTTGAAAGCAGCATCAGGATTGGCTTGAGGGCTGTGAATTTGCGCTCCCAGGGAAACTGGGAACCTGTGCTTGCTGTCTCCAACCACGCAACGCAGCTGGGTTGGAGACAGCTCAGTGCGTATGTTGGTTTGGCCATCCTAAGTCGGCCGGCCAAACCCACACGCGCTCTCTCGTGACTGCACTGCTCCCGCGATGGCCCCGCCCCCAAGATTCTAAAAAATAAAACGATAATAAACCTGCTTTATTATCGTTTTGTTTTACAAGTTTTGAGGCTGGCGGGGTGGGCGACGCCCTCCACCATAGCGGAGGAGCCGCCACTGAAATGTAGACGTCGGTAAGTAGGATCAGATCAAATTGATTTATAACGTATATTAGAGCAATTTGAATACACTGCCCATCGAAAATGCACATCATCTTGAACCGTATTCCTCCTATTATAAGCCTGTGGAGCAAAGTCGAGCAGACACCATCAATGGGGCGGAGTGAAAGGAGAAAAATGTATTGAATGATCGTTTGGTTGGTTGATCAATGGGATTTGTAAACTGTCTGCACATCTGTAGGCTTCATGGCACTGAAGGCTGAGTCCGAACTAAACAAGAGGTTGTACGCTTCAGCCGACCATCTGTGCGCGTCTCCAAAGGGACATAGCGGGCACAGGGACTTCAAAAAACCCTTTAGGAAATGTTGACCCGCTGAGATCAAATGTGCAATGTACGGTACATAGTCCCATTATTGGCAACACACCCCACCCACACCACAACAGAGTATGCATGCATAAATAAATACACAACACAACTTTTGTTTGGGAAAATTAGTGCTGCAGGTTTATTCCATACAAAAGTATGCAATATGGTGGGTTATCTTACGGGCGATCCAAGGGCAGGCAGCTGTACCAACCTATGCTGCCCTGCCCGCCTGATGAGCCAAGCACTGTGGAGTAACCAATCAGCGCTACCCTTATGGGGGTGATCCCCTTACTGGATCACGTGACACATTGGTCCCTATTACTCACGCCCCTTTCAGGGCGGAGCGTAGCAAGGCAAGCCCCCGGTTGTTCAGGCCCACAACCGCCCGAAGGACTAACGGGGCGCCAACGTAATTGTTCCAGGACCCTCCCATGAGGCTCCTGGGATTTGGCTCTGGCACCCCTATTGTGCTCTTGCAGAGGTACTCTTCTGTACCCATTTGCTTCCAGATCGCCCTGTAACTCCTCCACAGCTCTGGAGGCGGCCCCCGTCGCCTAAAGAGCCCCCACCAAAACAGCTCCTTTTCTCACAGCAACCTGACAATTTCCCGGGCCTCATTCCTGTCCAGTAGGAACAGATCCAAGCCCACCTGTGCCAAATGCACCCCAACACTGTCAAATTAACCTTTGGTGTTCGCCCGGCATAGCTCATGCCTGATGAAGTCAAAGCCCCTGTTCTGCAAACTAGCGCATGGAGCGGGTTATCCTTCTCTGGGAATGTACCAGTGCCTCGCATGCGCTGCAAGAATCTGATGGCCTCCCAGGAGGGAGCTCTACTCTTAAACATCGCTGTAATACCCTACAAGCTGATGTGGCTCCCACCTCCTGCAACCTGAAGTTGCAGGCCTTCTAGCAGTTCGTGCTCCCTAACACCTGTTTCCCCAATATATGGAACAGCAGCACACATGCTTGAAGACCGCTTCCACTACCAGGCTAAATACTCTGGCTGTGCTTAACTGAAGCAACCCGTAACCTGCCCAGGGAGCAGAGTGCACCTACTTTGTTGAGGGTGCCCAGACATGTGCACCGACCTCTGTGTTAATAAACCATGGCGAGCATGGCTGTCCGCCTTGCGCACACTATTGCAGTCACAGCAACCGCTGCAGTGACAACTTACGCCACCTGCCAGGCTTGCTTTAACTAAAGCTCGATCACGGATACACACATGCCTGCTAACCAGCTGTGACCCTAGATGCTCAACCAGCTAATGACCTAGCACTTTGTTATTCCAGGAATAATAGCCCTCCACAAGATCAAGCCGCACCTGAGCATATGGCCTTCATCTACTGGACCGGGTGCCGTGTGTGCTCTTGAATTGTCAGTGATTGTGCCCCAAACCTATCTTTCATGCAGCTATTGGAGCCACGGCACACACTCAGGCCTAACCAACTGACGCATGTCACTTGGCTGACTTGCCGCTGCGAGATTTTGATCTTACAACTCGCTCTTGAGGTTACCGGTGCACATTGTCTATAGGTCCGCCCCCAATCTGTTTATGCTGAATCCTGCAATGTACCCTTCTGCCCCTGTATGGGCGAGAAAATACCGGTAACATTGCAAATCCCACTGCCCTCACCTCCTCGGGCAGTCCGTGGGGAAGAGGAGTCCTTAGAATTGGAACACTGCCCACCCTGAGCAGCCCCAGCGGCGGAAAATTGCCTCCTCCGTTCATTTTTGTGGTGGACACTGGAGGGGCCAAATGCTCTATTACATAGTAGCCTTTTGTGCTTGGCACCTTGGTTCCCCCTTTCCTGGGACGGTAGCACACTATGCTGGCTGACAGCGTCCCACGCAGCGGGGTTAATGTAGCTAACAGGGCGGGGCATATGAGCTTAACTGCAGGAACAAGTCACCTACCCTTGGTTCTGGGGTGCACTTACCTAGCCCCGTTGACCAGATGCTTGCACAGGCCCACTTTGCTTTAAAACCCTGGCGAACACCTTAATGGTGTCAATCTGGTTGAAACAATATATGTCTAGTGCCCACTATTGGAGGCACCTCACCCTTTTGTGCAGTGATAACTTACACAACGCACCCCGCTTGCTTAACTGCCAACGGATCACAGATGCACAGAACCTACTGCCCGTCCCTGGCTGCTTCAGACCCTCAACAGTGATGGAATCCCAGATCCCCAGATTACTGTTTAGCTGCAGTACACCTTCAGTGGATCCGCTAGGAGGTACCACAAACCGCATTGGTCATGAACATTACGAAGTACACAATTTCCACCTGGGCGCACCTCAAATGAGGCTGGCTCCACACAGCTGTAAGGCCAGCGCAGGCAGGGGCGGGATCCCCTACCCACCTAGCTTCCACTCTAGTAGTGACATGCCCTTAATGGATGTGACATTCTACAAGCACTGCGCAGGAATCCCCCTTTGACCTGCTAGAGCCTGTGGCCATTCTGCTGAAAGCCTTGTGGGCCTGGGGAGTGCTACTAAACCTCAAGTCCTAGGCACTCAGGAAGCATCCTTCACTGCTGCAGTTGCCCCAACGCATTTATTATAAACATTTAATGGGTAACAAACCGGTTTGCGCCCACCTTAATGTGCCATGCTGTGAGCAATTAGATACCCCACATATCTCTTCCTTATGCAAAGAATAAACAAACCGGCCAAAGCACAATGCACGGACAGTGCGTGTGCCCACTGAGACACCCCCAGCTATGAGTGGTACAAACCCTAACGCACCACGTGCCATTTTGTACATATCATTCTGGGGTGACTAGGCCCTAATGTGCCCTTTTCCCTGTATGATCCCCAGTACGAGGGTACGGACTGAATGGCCAAGTGCTGCGCCAGCCCATAAACATGTACACTCTTGTCAACAACCCAGCCGTGGCAAATCCCCAGTACGAGGATACCGACTGATGACCAAGTGCTGCGCCAGCCCATAAACATGTCGACGTGTGTAAAACTCAGCCGTAGCCAAACAAAACCACTAGCAGCAGTTTATCCCGACAGCTCTCCTGCGCGCATGCCAGGTGGAGAAACCAGCAGCCCTTTGCCAACGGAATGGCCGAGCACAATACCCGCGTTGGAGACAAAATTGACCTTGTTATACCGCGACAGACATGTGCGGCACTCGAGTGAGACAAAGCAACTATTCTTAGCAAAACAGAGCCTGTCCATAACTATTGTCTGTCTTGGGACAAAAGATGAACTGTGGTCTTATCACTGGCCAAGTCTGTGATGTCATATTCGCTACATCTGGCATATTCGCATGAATCGCCATATATGACTGACACCGCACTCTCATCCTGTGCTTGGTGTGGACTTGGCCCACCTCTAGTGTGAGCAGAGCCCCGCGAAGTAAACTTGGCTTCATGTCAGTGCAGGGTCAATCCGCTGACCCCGCCAAAAGACTGGGGCCTGTGTCCAAAGCCCAAGGCAACATATCTCGGAGCCCCCATCATGGCAAAGTTTGCCAATGCCCACGAGCTGAAGTTCTTCACGACGCCATTGTCAGAAGACGGCACGCCAGACAGGGCCCGAACACACACCGGCTGCGGACCCTCAACCCCTGCCACCGCCGCCCCATACCTGAAAGGAGCCTGGCCGGCAGCCCAGAGGGCAAGTCAAACCAGCTCGACGGTCCCCGGGCTCGCCCCGCAAAACACCAGTGCTGCCCGCAGGCACTTAAGCGAAACTCAAAGTCGCTCAGCTGGAACCCATGGATAAGCTTGTCGCCCGGCGAGAGTATTCTCCAGTCTCCCATAGGGGCGCTGCATGTAGTCCGCAAGACACAGAGTGACGTACAACTACCAAGTGCGGCATGGGTGCAATCACTGGATGAAGGACGCCATCGCCAGTGCTGTGAGGACACCACCACACTCTACCCTCGCTACTAGGAAAGCCCGGACACACAGTCCGTTCAGCGATAGGCCAGTAGAAATGCCGGCGGTAACTGGGGACTACATCCGAAAACCAACTATAGTCACTGACACTGGGGCCGTCCCTAATACAGTAGCTAGACAATGCGCCAGTGGAAATAGTCCAAGAACCCGCAAACGTTGATTTTATTGGACAGCTTCCAATGGTCTGCCCTTTCGTAGAACATGCCCTTAATGGTACATGACGTTCTACAAGCACTGCACAGAAATCCCCCTCTGAACAGCGGCCATTCTGCTGAAAGCCCTGTGTGCCTGGGGGAGGGGAGTGCTACAAACCCTCAAGTCCTCAGGAAGCTCGCTCACTGCTGTAAGTGCCCCAAAGCATTTATTATAAAACATTTAATGGGTAACAACCCGGTTTGCGCCCACCTTAATGTGCCATGCTGTGAGCAATTAGATACCCCACATATCTCTTCCTTATGAAAAGATTAAACAAACCGGTCAAAGCACAATGCACGGCCAGTGAGTGTGCCCACTGAGACACCCCCAGCTCTGTGTGGTACAAACCCTAACGCACCGCGTGCCAGTTTGTACATATTCTGGGCTGACTAAGCCCTAATGTGCCCCTTTCCCTGGATGATCCCCAGTACAAGGGTACAGACTGATGACCAAGTGCTGCGCCAGCCAATAAACAGGTAGACGTGTGTAAAACCCAGCCGCAGCCAAACGAAACCACTAGAAAGCCCTGACACAAGAACTGTGCTGCACAAACCGACGCATGCATCAACGGGCCAAGGCCCGGAATGATTATGGCTCTGATTAGGCTTGTGCACCCCTGACAGGGCAGGGAGGCAGAGCCCATGCAACGTGGATGCACCCTGCCAGACGCAGTGCCGTGCCCACAGTGTTCCAGTTCCCAACACTGGAATGGCCACATAGTACAGTCCTCCTGACAGTCACAGTCCAAACCGCAACTATCACCACGCAGGCCATGGCACACTAGCACCTAGGCACTGCGCTTTGCATGTTTGAAAATAAGTGGTAAAAGGTTCCCCCTATCTACAATGGCCTTAAACCAGACTCTGAAAATGTAAGGCAAACTGACTTAGTCAAGTTCAGGGGGTGTCTCAGGGGGGTGTCTTAAAGCCACTCCGATCCCCTTTGACTCAGCTAAAATACCTACGAATACCAATAGCTTGAATTTACCACCTACCATCCAGGGTAAAGTGTTGAAAGGAACGCAGTGTCGATTGTCATTGCATGCACTTGAAACCATAATATAATCAACAATTGACACTTCAGACCGAGATTGCAGCAGTCAGCTCCTGCCAGAAAGGGTAGATGGAATGGACACAAACTATTGTCCAGGCCCCACACTGCTCTGCGAGAGTGGCATCATTCGCTTAATGAATCAAACCCCTTCCCCAGAGATACAGTACCAAGCAGACAACGTGCCGCACCCAGGGGTCCAAAATATTAAATGGACAGAAACATTAGGCTCCATCTATGCCTGGCATCGCCTGGTCAGCAGCCAGGCCACCATTGCAGAAAGATGCACGTGCTGCCACCGCCAGACTTCGGAGCCTCGCCCCGTAAACCACATAAGCACAGACTGCACCCTGAATCACCGGACCAGTTAAGAAACACTGGTGCCCTGAGTATTGAATCAAGCGTGGGGGCCTACGGATCCCCGTCCCCCTTGGGCACACAGCCACCTGCGCCCATGCAAATCCCATCCACATTTGTTTAGCCCACAAATCTGGCCCTTACCCCCTACCACCTGGCTCAGGTTTGGCTCCACAATCATAGAATGTAGCACAATGGAGCCACGCAAAAGGTATTGCAACGCTATACATGAGTGCCTGTTACATCACCTATTCAGCACAACTATCCTCATGCCCACTGCAAATGAAGCATGGCTGTCCATGGAACTGTGCAACGCACTCGCTGCTCCAGGTGCAGCCCACCATACGCAACGTTTAGCGGCCTGTGCAGCGTCATGGGCTGAGGAGTCACAGCACCCTCACTGGCTCATGGCCTACTAAGAACCCAGCTTCCCTCTGCGTCTGGTTGCTGCCACCCAGTTCGTAACCTGAAACCACCGGCAGGGAGGTATCCGAAGTAACAAATAACAGAAAGAGGAAAAGAGACAGGTCCTGAACCTGTGCTCAACTCGCTCCCACATTTCAGTGACACTAGTAAATCTTCACATGTATGCTTGTATAACAGTCACTTTTTACTCAAAAGTGCAAGGTGCTCTTGGGTGACTTCACAGTTCTATCTAGCACATGCTCAAGCTGAAGGTATCGGAGCGCCTTACATGAGCACCCCTTACATTGTACCAGGACTTACGCACAGACAGATTTACCGAATTACGAGGGACAGAGTTGCCCTATCCAGTGCAAACACTCTTTGCAGATGCGGGCATCGGTCTCCTAGTCGACTGGTAACCACCCCATCTGCTGCCCCACACACCAAGGGCTGCAAGATTAACAGTACCTGTGACATGCACCAGTGGAAGGGGACAACATTGCAAACAATGTGTGGAACCTCCACCAAACCTCCCAGCCGTGGCCAGTGGAGCACCCCCAAGAGGCACGCACAACTACACATTTGTGCCACGTGCCATAAGCTCCCTCAAGCCACGAGCAGACCGCGACAGAGGCCATCCTGCACCACCCGCAGCCACGGGTGCTTAGAATAGTGTGCCGCACGACTAGCATCTGGCTGTTACGTTCATTGAATCCAGATATGTAATATAGCAAGTAACATCATCCCTACAGCAAGTCAGGACTGTTATCTTTGTCTATGGTTGTTGGTCGCGGGGCCTCCTACGTGAAATGCGGTGATTACCGGCCTGACCGGGACTTTCAGGTTATCACCACGACAAGCCTGATTAAGGCTCAGTGACTCGCATGATGGCATAACTGCAATATTATTTAACCGCAAATTCTCCGCATCTCTGAATACCAGCAAATATAAAGCACACATCACTAATGATGACGTGACTCACCGAGGCGCTGTGCATAACATGAAAGCATTGATTTGTTTTGAAATATAACCGTTACAATGCATTGTATGTAACTTTATCTCCATGGCTGGTGATCATTATGTAATACGTCGAAGTTGTTAGTTGATGGCATTGGTGACAAATCGAAGGCCCGACTGACCGCAGTCTGATGCGCATTACCAGCAGGCGCTGGGACGCGGCCCAGTTTAACCATCTGCAAGTAGGAAACTACCAGGAGCATGACCCAGAGGATGTAACCTGAAGGTTGCTTACTTAGGCAAACCCGCAGTGAAAAGTCGCATGCTGGGATGAGGGCTCCCTCCAGCAAGGCGCCCTCATCTCATACCGCGGAGCCGGCGAAAGCCCAGGGAGGTTCGCTGCGGAAACCCGCTGAACACCGAGGTGTCCCACAACTATGCACCCCCCGCCAGGCACCGCAGTTTGGGACAGGACCCCCGGAGCTCCTGCTGCCCATGTGGCTGAGGAGGGGGGACGGTCAGGGCAACCCCTCCTCCCGGCCACGTGCTCCGACCGGTCCAGGCGCGTGGCGCGGCCCAGGCCCGAACCGGCAACCCCAGAGTTCCCCAGGGGAAAAGACCGAAGCACCGCAGAGCCGAACCGAGTCAGCCCGACGCCGGAAAAGGGCTCCGACGGAGAGGCCACCCGGCACACAACCACGTAAACGGCAATACTGCCGGGAGCACCGAGGGGCCAGGAAACCCCACAGTGGGGCACCGTGCCGCAGTGACCCCCTGACTGAGCTCATGCGGGCCCGCTCGCTGCAAAAGTAGCGCCGCCGCGCCATGCCCCGTCGGGTGCAGGGCATCCAGCCCACTGCCGCGCCGCCACCAGGGGACCCAGCGCACCCCAGGGCGGCGCGCGAGAGAGAGCAGCCAGGAGGCCGCCGGCGGGCCCCAGCCAAGGGCCCCTGGCGCGAGGGACAACAAGGGGGCGGAAGGCCGAGGAATAATGTTGCCGGCCGCCGCGCGCCATTGCCGGGTAACCTCCGCCTCTGGTGAGACCCCCCAAAACCTGCATCGTGTATCCTTGACCCAGAGGGGAGGGGGAAGAGCACCAGGGGATCCACTTGTGCGGAAACTGCCTACCCCCGCCCACAGGGCCCACAAGCGGGGGTAGAGACACGCGCCCGTTGGCGCCCTCGCCAGCCCTTGGTAGCGCCGCAGCCTTGGGGGGGGGGGAGCCCCATATGTCGCCTTAGGGAGGGGGAGGCAATAACGCCTTAGCCCGCACGCCAACCCGGGCCGCCTACAAACCCCTGTCCGTCACCCGACGCTACTGTGGCACTTTTCCGCGTGACATGTATGGGCTGTGCCACCCCGCCGCAGCGCCCGAGGAGCGCACAGGGTGCCCACTCCCAAGGACTTGCCGCCTAGAAGACGCTGGCTCAAGGCACGACACGAGGCGCGGCGACAAAGGCAGCCGTCTTAGCAGTCTGTCAGGCGCTCGTCCCCCGGGGGTCTATACGTCTCCTGTTTCGGGCTGCTACCTGCTGGTCGAGACGCCCGTGCGATGAGGGGCTGGGACCAGATCCACTGGACCCTGCCCCCCCCCTGCATACCCCGGCTCTCGAACACCGAGCCTACAGCCGATGCCGGATTGACCTGTGTCTCGGCTAAAGGGTCCCCGCGGGGCGGCCATATGGGACCGGGGAGGGGGCATGGGGCATTGCCCGCACTCACCTCGCACAGCGCGACCCAGTGATCTGTAGTGCGATTCCCCGACCAGCAGACAGCACGAGACGGAGTGTCGGAATGCAGGGCTCGAGGAGGAGCCCCCCTCCAGACGGCGTGTCCGGCGCAAGAGGACGCCAAGACTGGACTCAAACCTAGCTCTCCAGCCTCAGGGTCGGCTGCCCTATCGGATGAGCTCACCTCGAGGTGCGGTAGGGGGCACAGCCGAAGGCCGGAAGGGAGGAGGGGGGGATGCAGGCACACCACCCTCCGACAGAAAAGCCAAGCCGTAAGCAGGCCGTCCGAGGCGCCGCTCCCTGGGCAAGCAGGCAAACCCCCGAAAACCTGCAAGGACCTCCGCCGCCCAACGCACAGCCAGCTAAGGCCAGGGGGCGCGTGGGGGGGGAGGCGGGGGCCCCAGGTCCCACGGACCGCCCATGAGACCGCATGAACGACGAACGGCCCGCATGGCCGAGCACCGCTGCTAGCACACCCCACGCAGGGGTGGGGGGGGGATACCAAGCAACCCGTGAGCCCCCTCGGGCAAGGGCTGCCCACACACTGCGGAGCCCGCCACCACCGGAGCCTGCCCGCCGCCACCGGGGCCTGCTGGTACAGGGCCACGAGACATGGCCGGACAGCCCGTCCTGTGCGGGAGACCGCCCCGGCTAGGGACTGGACCGTGCGGGCCGGGAGCAACGCAAACCCCACTGCGTCCCAGGCGGGCCAGGAACTCAGCGCGGCTGGGTAAGGCCCTCCGCCTGGGGACGACCAAACATGGGGGTGGGGGGAGGCGCAAACTCACCGCGCAATCTGCTCCGGACACCCGACGATATCGTCACACAGCTCGGGACACGTCCAGCAGACGGCGTGTCCGGCGCAAAGAGGACGCCAAGATGGCCGGGGGGAGGCATAAATACCTCCCCACCTCCTCTGCGTGCCGGAAGTGACGCGTCTGGTAGGGGGACTCCTCCTTGAGTCCCGCACATCATTGGGGGGTGGGGAAGTGCCCAAATGGCACTAAAGGGGCCGCCCGTTTAGGGTGGCCCCCTGCGGGGGCCGCGGGCAGCCGCAGAGTGTTGAAAAAACACCTGGCTCAACAGGGATTCGAGCTAGGGCCTCATGGGCTTCAGAACCATGGAGGAGAAGGCTTGGACACCATTGATGCAGTGCGAAAAGTAAGGGAGGAGCGACACTTTTGGGGTGATGTGTGGACAATTACCATATTGACTATCCCTCAAGAAGAAGGGCCGGGAATACAGGTGGGGGATAGAGAGATGATGCAGACACCACATCAAGGAGAGCGACCTGCAGCTGCAGGATTGCTGATGGACGAGGGACAGCAGAAGAACAGAAACTGTGGGGTGAGGAAGGGGTCCTTATGCTGAGAAGGGACAGGAATCAGGGAGGGAAGAGGAAAGGGGAACTGTTGACAGAGTAGGGGCATATGTCACCCTTACTCAGCAGGCACATGAATGCCATAGTGATGGCTCTTGGCAGGGCATGTCCAGTAAGCATAACATGCATAAGAAACTGGAGCCGCGAAGGTGGAGAAGGTTCTTGTTCAAGGCTGGGTCTCTACAACATTGGCGTTTCAGGGAAGCCTGTTCAGAATTCACCCAGAAACTATCACAGGGAAAAAATATGACATGAGGGAGCAGATTCACACATTTCTCACACAGTACAGCAGCTAACTTAGCTGTGCTGCCTAGCACAAGGGGGAAAACAGAGCTCACAGCCATATCTGCTAAGATTGGCCTGCTGCTGCTGTCATGCCCTGCACTGGTGGGTGCTCTAAACAGGCTGCCTGGCATGGTGCAGACAGAGGAGAGTGTGCACTGTCTAGCATAGAGTTTGCACTGGCTGCACCGCCTTCCAATACAAATTCCTGTGCCCAGACAAACTCAAAAGAATGCTATATTTGGATGCGTGCTTTGCTCTTCAGCACAAGTGCAATGCGTGTTTTTTCCCTCGAAATTACACATTCGCCCTTTTAACGTCTTCTTCAACGAGGTGTTATTTTTTGATGCAATGTCCAGTCTGGTTGTCTTAATAGATCAGACTTTGCGTCGAAACCCATGGGGGTTTGTGCTGATCCTTTCAAGTAACGCCCCTTTGATGCAAAGCAGAGAAATTAGCTTTTTCCACTCAGAATAGGGCAGCTTCCCAGTGCAAACAACCTATTCTGCTGGAAAGTGAATACTCCTATCGCTTTGCATTGATTTGCATCACTTTGCGATGGCACAAAGCCTTAGTAAATCTGTGCCAAGCTGCGTATCAACAAAAGAAAATACATATAAGTCAAAATAACATTTCTTTGCAGAGTGATGAGCAGTAAAGAGCACGACTAGTTTGAAGAGGGACAGGGACATTTGGGAATGATGGTCAGGGTCCTGGGGACTGACGGATTTCTAGCTCTCACCTGGCCTTCATTTAGGACGCGAATTTATTTGTGGCCGTTTTTAGACAAACATGCAGTTTGTATGGAATGTTCAGGTTGGATATGTGTATGGAGCCAGGGGCCCTCATTGAAAGGCTATCAGATGGGGGGTTATGTAGCGATTGGCTCTGGGCCACAGCCGAAGAAAGAAACAGACAGGAAGAGCAGGCAGGGAGCCAGGGAGGCACCCGGAGGGAGTATTATCGCTGACAACCATGCATGTAAAGTGTAAAAAAACATAATCCGAAGACTGGAAAAGTGATAAGGAGTGAGGCACAAAAACGCTACAAAACCTCACCCACACATTCACCGCCAAATATTTAGGTCCTACAACTGTTTATTGAAGTTTTGTATTGAACCATGAAAGTGAATAAAAAAAAAAAAATGTTTTAAAAGACCTACAACTGTGGTCTGAGGGGTAAAGTGCTGACCTTGGAACTGGGGAACCAGATTTAAATCCTGGCCTCTGCTCTACATCCTGAGATTCTGGGCAAATCGCGTAATCCCCTGTGCACAAAGAAATATGTACAGTAATCTGGTTCGTATGTAAAGCTCTCTAATGCCCTTGGGCCAAGTTCATGATATAACAAACTGGAAAAACAAGCATTTACAATGCAATAGGTCTCACATTTTTTTTACAGTTAGAGCTACTAGCGTTGTAATGGAAATGTTTTTACTTATGTGTTTTGTAGTTGAGTGGATGTAAGTGATGGCAATAGTATGTTTTACAATTAATCCAAAAGAAGCGTGTTGATGGTTTGATGTGGTATATGGGGCATGTCATCTGCTATGTGCACTATGTATTTATATTGTGAACACTAGTGAAGGATATTCTGTGGTGCTGTGCACGTTCCAAAAGTGATAACGATTCACCCGTAGTGAGTATGCAAAAGTTACAGCAAAAGGCGGGCAGCAGCGCTTAGGATCCTTGTAGTGAATTGATGGATGTGGTAAGTAAATACTGTATATCCAGGGAGCTGCGAGGAGGAGTTAACCTTGATTTAAGACCCTCTTTAGTAAGAGAACTAGTTATTTGGATTGAGAAGGATAGTGGAGGGATAGAAGAGGGAAAAAGGTTTGCATTTATATAGTGCTTGCTACCCCTGATGGGGGGTTAAAGCGCTTTTTCGGTGAGTAGCACGCTACTTCGGAACTCATAAAGGATTAGTGGTAAATTAGTATAGTGAAAATATAAAAGTAATTTGAGTGGTGGATATGTTAGTCACATTATTTGGATTGAGAAGGATAGTGGAGGGATAGAGAAGGGAAAAAAGGTTTGCATTTATATAGCGCTTGCTACCCCTGATGGGGGGTTGAAGTGTTTTTTTCGGCGAGTAGCACGCTACTCTGGAACCCACACAATGTTAGTGTAAATGCAGCGCTTTTGTAATTGGAGGGCAGATAAAGAAAGCCAACAGGCAAAAAAATGCATTAACAGCAATTTAGAGTGTCTAAAAATACACTTAGTACATTTGGTTTACTCTCTAAATCCATTTTAAAGCGTAATTCCAAGTTCCACACATTTGCATAAAAATTGTGTCCTTTTAAGCCATTTCCGGACTCAATTACACATTAATACGTGAAAATCATGCATGTGTTATGTAAAAATTAAAACAAACCAGAGAAAATGTAATTTTCACATTCTGACGTTAGCTTGTTGTTTTTGTACCATAAGCCCCTACTATTTTAACTAGGGAATGCTATCTGGGCATGGCATTTATCGTGATATCATTTCCCGTGACGTCATTGTAAATTGCATATGTTAATTTCTTCCCCCTTTATTAGGTCTCGCCTGAGCCAGCGCGCATGCGCTGCAATGCGAGACATTTAGTAAGGGCTTTAAACTTTGAAACACACGCTTGTGCGTGTGCTTTTGTTTTCTTCACCCGCTATTGGCCTTTGCATGCGTCTTTCTAAGAAAGACAGCACGCAATTGGCCAAGGGCGGGTGCATGTCCCGCCTTCTTTCTCTTGTGGCCTAGGGTGCTCGGGAGCGAGCAGCAGCGCCATCTGTTTCCAATTATCGCGCCCGCGAGGTAATTGGAAACAGATGGCGGTCGCGCTGGCCCAGGTGCACTTTTAATCCAAACGCGGCGCTTTCACTTTCGCCGCCGACCTGGCACGCGCAGCACGCTTGTTTTCACGTGCAGCGGCGGGCATAAGTGCGCGCGCGCACCACTCCCGGGCTTGTTCATCTCTTCTCTTACATCACCCTTCCAACCTTACATCGACAGCCATGGCCGACTCCCTCCGGAGGTTGAAGAACGGCGCGCTGTGCAAGTTCATGCAGGAGAAACTGGACGACTGGTACAGAGATTACCACGTAAATCTGACTGGAGCCGCTCGTTGGTGAGGGAGGTGCGGTGACGTGCGCGCGCCCCGGGTAGCATGCAGCCGCGTTTGAACCCTTCACCTGTGCCCACATGCAGCCCTGTTTAGGGGACTCCCAATTTTGTAGCCAATGCTCTTAATATGTCTTAATTCTCCCATCTAAAATGTTATTTTAATTAACTCCAACTGTTCTTTTCTGCTTCGAACCTCTTCATCTAGTGGTACCAAAATGAGTTGACATGAATGTTTGATTGCTTTCTGGATGGCGGACGTGCGCTTGAGTGCAAAGACTTTTCTATGTTCATGCATAAATTGGAATCCTGGAAGTCGCCGACTTGGACAAATATGCAATTGCCAGGTCACGTCTGCAGCAACCGCCACAGTTTATCATTGTATGAAGCTAAACACAATTTGCTAAAGATACTACGCAAAATATGAACATATCTCCACTCAGAGCCTTGCATACAAATTCATCTCTTTGAAAAATAATTTTAGTAATCTGGGCAGCATATGACGGACGTCTGCAATTTTCGTAGTACAGAATATTGGCGCACCACTCCCGAGCTTGTTCATCTCTTCTCTTACATCACCCTTCCAACCTTACATCGACAGCCATGGCCGACTCCCTCCGGAGGTTGAAGAACGGCGCGCTGTGCAAGTTCATGCAGGAGAAACTGGACGACTGGTACAGAGATTACCACGTAAATCTGACTGGAGCCGCTCGTTGGTGAGGGAGGTGCGGTGACGTGCGCGCGCCCCGGGTAGCATGCAGCCGCGTTTGAACCCTTCACCTGTGCCCACATGCAGCCCTGTTTAGGGGACTCCCAATTTTGTAGCCAATGCTCTTAATATGTCTTAATTCTCCCATCTAAAATGTTATTTTAATTAACTCCAACTGTTCTTTTCTGCTTCGAACCTCTTCATCTAGTGGTACCAAAATGAGTTGACATGTATGTTTGATTGCTTTCTGGATGGCGGACGTGCGCTTGAGTGCAAAGGCTTTTCTATGTTCATGCATAAATTGGAATCCTGGAAGTCGCCGACTTGGACAAATATGCAATTGCCAGGTCACGTCTGCAGCAACCGCCACAGTTTATCATTGAATGAAGCTAAACACAATTTGCTAAAGATACTACGCAAAATATGAACATATCTCCACTCAAAGCCTTGCATACAAATTCATCTCTTTGAAAAATAATTTCAGTAATCTGGGCAGCATATGACGGACGTCTGCAATTTTCGTAGTACAGAATATTGGCACACCACTCCCGGGCTTGTTCATCTCTTCTCTTACATCACCCTTCCAACCTTACATCGACAAACCCTTTACTCTCTCTGCCTTCTCTGTTCTCTCCCTCTCTCCGTGCCCCTGTCTCTCCGTGGCCCTGTCTCCGTGCCAGGGCCGGCTTTACCGCTGGTGGCGCCCTGTGCGACAATGTCTGTTGGCGCCCCCCCACCCAATGACCACCTCTGCCACGGATTCCCTCACTAGCACCCTTTAACAGTGCCATTTAGTTTTATAGCACCACTCATACCAGTGTAAGGTGTCAGAGCACTTTACACCACACACACATTGCACAGAGACAATCATATGTGTGTACATCAGTGTATAGGAAATGTTACATCAGATAGGACTACAAGGTGTAGTGTAGGAGTGACATGTCATCGATACTGGTAGGCAATATAGTTTGAGTCCTTATTCGGAAAAGCACAAATTCAGAATTTAAAATGTAACAACATTGTTAGAGGTTCTCTTTCATAATAAGAATTGTTTTCTACCCAAATGAACCCTTTTCACAAGATTAGGATGATGAAAGACTGGGCACAAAACATATAGCTCTAACATATACCTTGCAGTTTGCATCCAGCTCTAGGATGACAGTTAATACCTCAATGTTCTATATTAGGATTTTGACTTATAAATGACAAGTAACAAAAGGAGCTCTCTTAAAGAACCCACTGACCTATTTACATTATATGCACTTAATTTTGTGCATGGTACATGTTCTTAGCAGCAGGCATTTTAACCCTCGGCACTACCTTAGGATGAGTCAAAACTTCCACTAGACAAACCTCCGGTCTCTTTCCAGGAAGACGATTAATCACGGTACTTATCTTGACATTTTAATTGCTGTCTGAAAATTGCTGGAGGCCATGAACGCGGCAGCAGGTGCTTTTAAAATGATAGTATACATTTTCAAAAATGACGCCCCGACCCCAAGTCAACGCCCGGTGCGGTCGCACCGATCGCACCGCCCTAGAGCCGGCCCTGCTCCGTGCTCATGTCTCTCCATGTCCATGTCTCACCCTCTCCTGCCTCCCTTTCACTCTCCCTGTCTCTCCGCGCCCCTGTTCCTCCGTGCCCCTGTCTCTCCCTGTTCCTTTCTCTCCCTGTCACCTCTCCGTCTCCCGCCCCCTCTCACTCCCAGACTTTAATACTGTGATTCCAGAGACGGCGCGGCTCGACAGCAGCCTACAGAAGGCCCGGGCTCAGCTGACAGTGAAAGGACGGAGACACTGCCCTACCAGGTCCCGCCTGAGGGACAGCGTGAGCTCCACCGACGGGGAGGAGGCCGTGGAGCGCAAGGTAACACCTGTCTGGCAGTGTCCGTGCCTTTCCGGCTCCGTCTGTGCCTGTCCTTCTCTCTCTGTGCCTGTCAGCTCCTCTCCTACCCTGTTTGTGCCTCTTGTTCTATATAGGAATCTGTCCACTGTGTATGTCCCTGTATGTTTCCATCAGTGCCTGTCCTTCTCTGTCTGTTGCTGTCCGTCTCTATCTGGGCCTGCCCACTTCTGTAGGTGCCTGTGCGTCTCTGTCTGTGTCTGTCTATCTCTAACCACCTCTCTCTGTGCCTGTCCCCTCTCTGTATCTGAGAGCCTCTCACTCTGTCAGCCTCTATCTGCGCCTACTCTTCCCTCTCTGTCCCCATCCTGCTCTGCCTGTCCTCCTCTGTCTGACAATGAGCACACATCCTCTTACTGAGCTAGACTAAAATGGCTGCCCATCAAATAAGTCAAATTTAGCACCCGGCCTCTGCATCATTTGTAAAGCCACATACCTTAGCTAGCCCAGATGCCTTACAGAACTAACCACAAAATACAAGAAGAAAAGAAATAGTCACTGCAATAAGACACAAAGATCTCTATAAGCAAATGGGGAAGGAAAAGTCTCAGAGGAAAACACCTCATCAGAACAGGTTTAGAACTCTGTGACGCATTTCCTCTTTCATGCAAAGATACACCATCCTTCGAAGTCAAGCTAAAAATGCACTTAAGGAACAATATCACTCCAGCTAACTACCGGCCTCTTATCCGTTCATATTACTGTCTTTCTTTATCAACCCCTCAAAAGGTTGTTTAAGCCCACCGCCACAGAAATTATGTGGCAGGGGGGACCAAATTATGCAGCAGCTTTGACTGAATTATGCGGGAAGAATGGGCAGTTTATTCGGCACGTTTTGTGATATTATTTCATTATTCTGTCCCCCCTCTCCACCTCTGCTCCCACCACCACCTCCACTCCCCCCCTCCCTGCACCTTTACTCCCAACTCCACTCCCTCCTCCCTCCCTACACCTCCTCTCCCCCTCCCTCCACTTCCACTTCCACTCCCTCCTCCCTCCTCCCTCTCCACTCCCCTTTCCCTTCCCTTCCCTCCACCTCCACTCCTCCTCTCCACCTCCACTCCCACCACCACCTCCACCCCCTCCCTCCCTGCACCTTTACTCCCACCTCCACTCCCTCCTCCACTCCCTCCTCTCTCCACCTCCACCCTCCCACCTTCACTCCCCCCTCACTCCCTCCACCTCCCTCACTCACCCCCTCCCTCCATCGCCACTCCCCCTTCCCCCACCCCCTCCCTGCACCTCCACTCCCCCTACTCCCATCCCCTCCCTCCCTGCACCTCCACTCCACTCCTCCCCCACCACCCCTCCCTACACCTCCACTCCCCCCTCCCCCCACTGCCCCCTTCCATGCATAAACAACAAAACTAGAACACATTTTTGGTGTTAATTCTGGTTTTTATTAGGATACTTCAGTTGTATATAATGTTTTCTAGGTTATATATAAAGTGACAAATGGTTATAACACTTTTTTAACTATTACTTATAACTTTTAAACATGCTGCGCAACATTCACAATGCTCTGCAACACATATTAAAAACGTTACCAAAGCCAATAGCTCTCTCTAAACACTTATAAGGCCCCAAAGGCGAGACCTATTGGCTATGCCAATGCTTGTTTTTCTTAGGAGTTGTGCTCTGCTTAGAAGTAGCGGAGGATAGATCTTTGGTAGAGATTAGCTCCACCCAATGCCTGCACTACTCCCACTACGGAGGTGCACAGTGTGGAACAGCCTTCACTAATTTACACTGCACTGATCAGTTGTTAAACTGGTTCTAGTTAATTTAACTGTGGCATAAGGGATTTTGAATAAAGGGCTGCACATGACCAGTAGAAGACATGAGATATCCTACTGATTTAACAAGAATCCCCAGTGAAATTAATGGACAGCAACAAAAAAATGGCATTAGAAACCAGTTCCACTGTAACTGGGATCACGCAGGATATCGCAATCGATAAACTCAGCGAGAACATAACCTGCATATCATATGCCGACCTCTCACAGCTGAGGGAATATAGGCACGAAGTGCGATTACCAGGCAACAAGCGTGCAAAGCCTGCCGTGCCCCCGCCCACCCGGAAGAGACAGGGCCGATCTATTATCTTCCGCAGCAGGTAAGCAGGCGTTGCAGTGAGTCGTCTGACCAGGCTGCTGCAGCCCATGCCCCTTAGAGTGGTGGTTAATCGCCGCCACTGCCTTACCTGTGGACCCATGCATCCTCTTCTCAGCCTAGCGCTCAAAGCACAATAGCTTCCACTACAACAACCTCTTCTTCACAGCCTCTCTGCGTGTACCCGGCAGGTGACATCATCCTCTTCCAGCCTCAGTTGCCTACACTCGCGTAAGTTATCCTATTTGGTGCCAATGCGCATCGAAGCTGTGAAGTAGCGCTACACACACTCCCGCACCGACTCCCTTTCAGTCGAAAGCATTCCAATTAGAAGTACGAACATTTTTATTACGTCAGCAGACAAACAGCCGGCAGGTGGGAGCCACCACACACGGTCAAATGTAAGGGGCAACTGCCAGAAAGCCCTGCTCACCCATTGGACCACCGGGGCGAGCGGCACGTTAGCATGCACAGGTCAGCACTCGGGTACCTGGGGACTGCCCTGATGTAGTTTCCTACACCACAATAAATGCTTTGGGCTTCCTTTGCACACTGCTACTGGTGCTTTTGTGCCTTCGGACAAGGGCCTGCTTTCGACACCAATGGATTACAAATAAAATAAAATCAATGTGCATGGGTGGCGCAGTAAGTTAAAAGGTGGCATTCTGTGATCTGCTAATCAGACAGCAGGTCGACTTGCCACAAGTCAGAAGAGGCCCGTTTTTCCATAAATGGGCCGTTTCTGGCTTCCGCCAGCTATTTCCAAAGGTAAGGTGCACACAGCATACAGGCTGACATACCCGATCCCGGCGGGAGACTCCCGGTGGTGAGGGGCCAAGAGAGGCAATCTGGAGGACAGCGCACACCAATTGACTACTGACACATAAGTGAGTGCCAAGGGCCGCTTTATTCAGACAGGTGCGCATCACATGTATTCCTTAAAAAAAAAAATGCAGCAGCATTCTAATGAGCATGTTTACTAAGGACTTAGCGCGCACCATCCATGGAAAAGGCACAGGTCTCAGGTATACCCCTGGTGCACTAGAGTGGATGCCTGCTTGCGCCCCCGGGGTCCGTAGAGTTTGTAACTTGTGCCCCAGGGGCACTGTACAATCCTTAAGATGCAATGCGAAGACACGAGTCGCGCTGGAAATGCCAAGGCAGGGGGGAACAGCTGTGCGCAAGGACTGCGTGCGCGTTGCTGCTCATTCCCGAGCCAATCCTCCAGGGGAGCAAACTTTTTAAACAAGCATTTGCTATGCAATAGGACTCGCATTTACGCAAGACCTATTGCATTGCAAACGGGAGTGCGGGCGGGTGGGAGCAGGGGGGCGAGAAGGCACGGACAGCGGGAGTGCGGGGGGGCGGGGTGCGAGAAGGCACGGACAACGGGAATGCGGGGTAGGGGGAAGAAGGCACGGGCAACGGGAGTGCGGGCAGGGGAGGGGGTGAGAAGGCACGGAAAAAATAGTGCTCTAAATACGGTGTAACACTCGAAGTAAAGGGGCCAATAGCCATGGGATCGTACAAATGACGACATGGCATAATAAGGCGGGATTAACAAGTCTCATAATCAATCAGAAGACAGAATTTACGAAGGACAAACACAGAAGCCAATGAAAAATATGGGCAGAGAGTGAGGGCAGCTTGTCTCCCATACTCTTCTACTGCATGCCTCGCAGAGCGAGCAGCGCATGCACGCTGCCGCTAAAGCTCGACCTAAAAACTGTTGTGTAGCAGAATTTGTCCCCCACAAAAAAAAACTTGATTCCTAGGCCTCTCACAGGGGTGGAAGGGGAGAGCTATTCAAGCATTGATGGAGGAGCAGTCTGTGGTCTGTCTGGTGAACTCGCCAGACGTTTTGGATGGTTTTCGACTCCTTGGTCTGTCCCTGTCCGAGCAACTGTGGCGGGAGCGCCTAGAGGGCTGTGGCGACAGGAAGCATTTATATTCAGCATAAATAACAGCCATTCACAACACAGACCGGGTGAAATATGTGCTGTGCCTGTCTTCGGTTCAAGTCACCAAGGAGTTTCTTTCCCCGAGACGCTGACTGAAAACGTAGCCGCTGAAGCAAGTCTCCTCCCCTCGAGGGCTGTAAGGGCGTGCTGCTGCCCGAGCCCTCCAAGGGCACGGCGAAGCGCAATCACTGTCACAAGTCCTCCTCTCGTGCTGCCGCTCCTGACCCCCTACACCCGCCTCTCACTCCGTCCACTCTCCTTAGAGCATCTTCCTCCTTTTGAGTTAAGTGATTCAGTCCACACCACGGGGAAACCCACAGGTGCCGCACAAAACCCGAGCAAAGAAGAGCTCATTCCCTTCCACAGGGAGCAAGGCAGCCAGGCCATCCATGGTCGGATTTTCATTGCTGTGAATATGGGCTGTGACTGGGGGTGAGTGTCTGAAAGGTTTCAGCGCTCCATCCATCATCTCCTTGTGTTTGCTGTGAATATAGGCTTTGCATGCGATAACCCAGGCATCCTTTTCAAATGTGCCATTCAGGGCTTGCACAGGGCCTGCTCTCCACCTAAAGAACTTGTGTAATTTCCCTTCGCTAAACCTTATGTGGGCGATCACGGAGTGTGGACCTCAGATCTAAAGTTGCGGGTTTGTGTTTTTCTTGTTGTGAATGAACAGATGAAATGGTGCTGCTGAGAGAACCAGAGAGGGCCAGTACATGGTAGGATTTATTGCAGATGAAGGCTCTGTGAAAGTCCATATGAGCTATTGGCGACGCTCGCTCCTCCTCTGGCCACTCATCATAAATTGGTAGCATGGAACATCGTACACCTACAGGAATGGTGAGTCCTACACTCTGGGAGCTTCTAAGGTCAAGGCATGCCACGGTTCCCATGAAGCAGAAATTAATGCTGTTGTTACCTTTTTCCTGATATTATCTGAATCTAGTATACAAAATAGCCCGTTTCGTATCTCAGGTGGGAGCAGCTCTCTTCTTTATGCCACCCAAAGTTGGAACAGCCACCCAGAACATGTTGGGAAAGTGTGACGAATATTTTAAATCTTAAAATTAAAAATTTAGGACAAGTCTCCATCGAATGTCTGCCTCATACACTGGCCCTATGGCATTCAGCAGTCTTGGGAGCGATTAGGTAGCTATTTGACTTTGATCTTCTGTTTTTCTCCAACAAGGCCTCTTTGGGGTTCCAAGAATGAGACTCCAAAATATCCAAAGTACATTAGGGGAAATAAGCAGTAGAAAACATTCCTCTTGAGCTACTATGAGCTCAAGCTGAGGAGGGAATGTAGGCAAAATAACAAACAAGCAGCAGTGGTGAAGACACACCAGTGGTGAGACTAGATAGGAGGTTCATCAAGGCAGCGTAAAACACACAAACCTGAAACGAGGAGTCAAGGGGGCGTGCCAGCAAAGCCAGCCAATGAAGTAAGGATATAAGGGAAGTAGAAAATGAGCAAACATCGTAAACTCATACCAACATATTTGCCCCAAAATATAATATACGGAGTAGGAGCAGGTTGTGGTGGCTTACACACATAAGCCAACAGACAGTGAACCTCAGCGTCCCCGGCCCAAAGGGGAATGTACAGGAAGCGGAGACCAGCACCAGCTCAAGCTGGGTAAAAGGTGGAAGGGGTGAATAGAAACAGTGGCAAAAATTGGGAATCCCAAATAACAGAACTCGTCAAGTAAAATACCACGCAGTGACTAGTTTCAACCAGATGTGATAGGCAGTACAATTCTGAGGAAACGATTTGTTGGGATAGAAGCACTTCATGCGCTCACTTTCCAGTGGCACGAAGGTCACTACAAATGCATAGAACAAGAATCAAAACATTGTGCTTCAATGCTGATGATCATAGCAAACTAGCACCATCAACAAACTGCTTGACGTTTATTAGCTGCCATTGTTCCTACTACTCGACCCCTTCCCCTGTTGTTTCAGGTCGCGTCTGTGTCCACAGCTGGAGGCGAGATGGGCTCAAGAGGTTCCTGTGGATCAAGGGATCAGATCAGGACTGGAGGCTGAGGGGGTTCAGTGACTGGAAGACTGGATGGCCTTTGAGGGGCATCAGCATTACCACAGGGCATCTTGGAGCTCATATTTCCATACTCCTTCCTCTCGCTCCATGCAACCTTCTTGGCCACTGGTCTAATTATGCTCAAGGACCTAGGCAACTAACTGCAGCAGGAGGTTGACAGTGACTGCTTCCTCGCCTGCTGTAGATGAGATCTACAAACAGCGCGGGGGATGCTACTATGCTTCTTCAACCCTTAGCTGCCACAAAGAGAAGCAGTGGCTTTTTAAAAGGTTCATGCAGGCATATAGAGCATCCAATTGCATACCGTAAGTCAGGCGGGGGCACAAGCTGCACTGTGAATGGCTGCTTCGGGAGATCTTTCCAGTTGGATTGGTAACCTCACTTAGGTTCGCATGGAGGAATCTGCCATCTTGGAATAGTGCCAATAATATGCTCTGCGGGCATACTTTAGAATCAAAGGCATGTATTATGGTGACTCCTCTAGATGTGCTTCTACAGGTGTCTCCATGGATCATTAGCAAAGATAGGACTTTCGGGCTGACCTCCCGGCTCATGACCCCTAACATCAGGTGACTCTCCTGGGAAAACAGGATGTTCTGCATGCTCGATCAAACCCACAGCTCTTCACTCACCTGACACCTTCAGCAAATTCATGTTTAGATTTAGTTATTATATTGCAACCAGTAAATCAACCATTACAATATTACCCCCACAACCTGCGAGTATTCAAACTATGCGCTCTTCAATGACAGGGTCCATCTATACATAACAACTCCAAACATCGAGAAGAAACAGAAAAAGAAACAAAACAAAACAAAAATGGTTGAATAGGAAAATATCATCTCCGAAATAGCGTTCTACCATAATATTTTTGAGCAAAATATCAAACACCACAATATCAAGAAGTTAAGGGCATATAGGAAAGTATCGTTTTACTATTCTTAAGCAGGGTCGTACTGGGGCTACCAGGCATTTTTGTTTTATGACAGGGTGGTGGGTTTCCCTGAAAGTAGGGGCCGTTTTCTTTGTTGGGAATCGTCCGGCTGTCTTCCTATTTTCAGTGCTTGTAAATAAACATTGCAAAAAAATGCAATGTCTGGTAGCCCCATTATTGCCCTGTTCTTAACTCCACATCTACATACCTTGAAGATGTGTATATCATGGTACATATATGTGGTGTTAAGTGAATCTATACTCACCTATAGATACCTACCTTGTCAATATTTTGATGTTCAGGATCCACTTTCATAAAGTGTGGAAAGGTCATTTACTGTGCCTTTTCTATGCATACTATGCCGTCGAACTGGGTTCCCTATTGTCACTGGCTTGCCCCTATGGTTGAAGATTATATTGTAAGAATAGTCAGTTGTTTTTGAGAACTTGGGGGCATATGTACAAGGAAGTGTCGGAGCGCTGCGTTAGCCTTCTTGGCTTAACGCTGCGCTCCGCCACTTCTGAAATGCAGGGGTGCACCGTATTTACACCAATAGAGTGCAGTCCTGCGTTTCGCCCTGCACTGGTGCTAAATTTAGCTGCCTAGCGCCAACGCAGGCCCTCTTGCACCATTGTGCAAGGTTGCCTGCGTTGCAGGGTAAGATTGTTTATGTGCAGTAAGGTGTCCCTTCCTGTACATAAACAATCAGTAATGGCATTTTGTAACTTCTATGTGTGCTGCAGAATGCAGCACACATAAAAGTTGCAACTCGTAATTTTTTTTAAAGATTGTTTATGTGCAGGAAGGAACACCTTCCTGTACATAAACAATCATACATGGTGATACAGATGTTGACAGTGACCATCGCCTTGAACGTTATCGCTTTTGGTGGGTAATGAATTGTTCTTTACTCTGGGCACCTTTGCATATCCTGGGCACTGTCTTCCCGGGAGCGACTTCTTACATAATCATCTTTGTAAGAATAAGGTCTTTTTTATATTACCCTTACAAATTGATCTTTGGTTAAAACATTATTATGTTCCTCTAATGTCTTAGGACATATTTTGCATTCTTTTTGTACTCTTTCTTTTCTTTTCTCTTGTTCCTTTCGGTTACTAGGCACTGTCCAGATCACTTCTTTGAGTTTGTAAATACAAAACACGACTGTAAAGTATGCATTCTTGGTTGTGGTACTTGCCTGACTGTGGTTTCTTATTTTCAGTTTTGTTCTTTCTCAAATTTTTTCTTTTTCGTACATTTTATTGAGAAAAAAATGTACACTAAGTTCCACATGGAACAGTTTATATTGACTTATTTTTGTCTCTGTTTCTACATGTTTTTTTATTGACATTGGTCCTGTATAATTGTTTGTTGATCTCTCTTGGTGGGTTGTTTCTTAGGTCCTACTATATAGGACAATATGGTTGTTAAATCTTCTGGCAGAGTGGTTACATGTTCTATCAGTACTCTCTCAAACTGTGTGTCGGTCACTTGTGAGTCAAAGCTTTTTAAATATTTTTATGTATGCATATTTATGTAAGTATGTATTTGTCAATTCACAGCCCTGAAGAAGTCCATCTCTTTGGACGAAACGCGTTGGCTGGTCTACCTTATATGTTGTTTGATACTCCTGATCAATAAAAGACGACTTGAAGAACAAATCCGGGATACAGATTGTATTATTGTTAAAATATTAATGTTTTGGTGCACCAATTGCTCGCTATGTGGAATCATACATGGTGTTGTGCTGTTTCTATGTGTGCTGCACAATGCAGCAGACATAGAAAGCACAAAGATAAGGAGAAATAAAGCATTTCTCCTCGTTTCGCCAGTGTGAGACCAGGTTTTCCCCTGGTCTTAATTTTGGCACTGCCCCACATTTACGCCATCCTTGTAAATATGGGGCAGCGTCAAAATCAAAGGGTGTTGCAGCGGAACGCCCACCGCAGCACCCATTGGCCACCCCTTTCACGCTAAGTATAGCATGAAAGGGGGCCTTATTTACAAGGCAGCGTTAAGCCACGTTAAGTATCTTAACGCTGCCTTGTAAATAGTAGCTTAACGCTGCCTTGTAAATAAGGCGAAGCCCGTATCGTCACCACAACGTAAAAAAAAGTGACTTTATGGTGACAATAGTGGCTTGTAATTATGCCCCTTAAAATTTTAAGAAGGTGCTCAGATTGGGCATACAGAGGTCTCAAATTTAGAGCTATATCGACTGTTAGAAAGCTGTATTTTTAATTGCCCATAACTTTAGCGCTGTTTGACAAATTTGCTCGAAATTTAGTAGATGCTTAGCAAGTTTAGCTTGCGCTCTGTATTTTTAAATCTGTGCAGATTTGTCAAGGGTGCACATTTAAAAGGGGGTCAACAAGATTTTAATTTTCTAATACCTATGGCATCATTGACTAATCCACATGAAATCTGGCAGGCATTTAGCAAGTTTAATCTTCTGTGGGTAAGGCAAGTTTCTTGCAGATCCAGCAAGCGATGCAAAGTTTAAAATGGAAGTACAAACTATTTTATGTGCTAATAACTTTGATGCTGTGTGATGAATCTGCATGGAAATTGGCAGCCTCAGGACAGTAAGCCAGTGGAGGTAATCTCAAGTTGGATGTAGATACAAGAAAAGGAGGGGCAAAGTAAAAGGAGGTAAAAAAACAATTGATTTGCTAATAACTTTGGCACAGTTGTGCAGATATGCACAACACCTACCATGTTTAGCTTACTTGTAGCATTTTGAGTTTCATGCAAACCCATTAAGTGGGGGTTCGCTTTAGGGATGGTCAAAAAAGCAGCAGTTCCCATTTTAACTCAAATATGAGTCTTTGCTCTATAATATAGAAAGAAACCCTAAGATGAAAAGTAAAACTTTCCTCAGGGAAGTGCAGTTGCTTGGCTTGGAGTAAATGTGTTCAGTAGGTTTCAGGAAATTAGCATTATAATAGCGTATCAGTGGGTTTGAAAGGGTTAAAAGATGGAGATAGCTGGTCCGTTCATGTGCGGACATTTCTCAAACCCAGGTATGCAGACTTTCCATGGAGCTACATTTATAAATAAAAGCCCCCATTGGACAAAGAAGCTTTCAGCTCCTGTTGTCCATTTCAATTTCGAATTACGAAAGTTTAGTCTATAAATCCATTAAAACAGGGACAATGAATAAAATACTCGGCCAGACTACAGGCAAGCAACCCATGCCATGCATGTTTTGAGTATTCTCAAAAATTCGGCCAACCCAATATACTCTTGTGGGCTTGGGTACTAAAGATTATCAGGTAAAGGTGCCAACAAGGGATTTTACTTCATAAACAATTAAACATTTGTAAAAACTTTAAATTCTGTAGTGCATCATAGATTAATTTTCAAATAACTTTTCACAAAGAATAAATCTCAATAAAACCGGGTGCATTTCTTACTTATATCTTTATAATCTGTTGCATGAGTTTTTAAGGGTACAGATATTTCTTCAAGCACCTTGATGCCAGATATTTCACCTTCATATATAACACATACTACTAGTCAACAATGTACAAATCCATTTCTCTAATGTGTCAAGAAAACTGGCCTACGCATCATGCCTAGATTTCCTCCAATCACAATATTTGGACAGCAATTACACAGGAAATGGGTTGATGTGTCGACGTTTCAGTCTTTTTTGTGATGAATCTATAACACTATCTTCAAGACAAAACAATCTTTTGAAGATTAACGACACTTTCAGAGGTAGGTCCGTGTGATCAAAATTGTGAATCTTATCAAGAATGGATTAGTACATCTGTAGATACCTTTCTAACCACCATGTGTCTCGGCGTGTGGTCCTTCATTTAGTACGAGATAATGATACATTTTAGAGTTTGTTTTCCTGCCAAATTATTCGGCAGCCCTGCACGGCGTCTTCTACCAATGATGAAGATCTTCATCGTTGGTAGAAACCGCTGTGCAGGGCTGCCGAATAATTCATTATCTCGTACTAAGTGAAGGAACACGCGCTGATACACACAGCGGTTATAAAGGTATCTTGCTGTCCAAGAATTGTGATTGGAGGAAATCTAGGCACGATGTATAGGCCAGTTTTCTTGACACATTAGAGAAATGGGTTTGTACATTGTTGACTAGTAGTATGTGTTATATATGAAGGTGACACATCTGTCGTATTTGTGCTTGAAGACATATCTGTACCCTTAAAAACTCATGCAACAGACTATAAAGATATAAGTAAGAAATGCACCCAGTTTATATGAGACATTTTCTTTGTGGAAAGTTATAATATGTCTTTGAAAATTAATTTATGATGCTACAGTATAGCATCCCAAGTATTTACAAATGTATTATTGTTTATGAAGTAAAATCCCTTGTTGACACCTTTACCTGATAATGCTTGTTTTAAGGCCATGCACATTGGTAGTTGACAGTTTGTGGAAAGTTAGAAAATTATTAGCAAATTAACACAATTTTGCCCTGTCTCCCAGAGAACTATGCCACTTTGTTGATGGATTTACATGGAACTCCATCCAGTGAAGGTAAAGTAAAATGCTAAGAATCTGCCAAATTTAATATGGGTCTATGATACAGCATCAAAGGTATTAGCAAATAATGTCATTTTTGAGACCTGCTTTAACTTTGCCCTTTTATCAGATCAGCCTGAAACATGAGTTATCTGCACTGCTCCCACCTTGATAACAGCCTATTAAATATCATGCCGATTCATTAACCAGCGTCAACATTATTTGCAAATGAACAATTATTTGACCTGCCCCCCACCACCACATTTACCTATGGACCTTCTTGATGGATTTGCATGAAACTCAAAATCTCAAGAGTAAGACAAGATGAGGGCCTGTTAAATCTTGCAGAACTAGGATAAAGCACTAAACCTATTACTATATGAAAGATGTTGTAACCCCTCTTTAAATTTGCTCCCCTTTGATTAATCTGCAGAATGTTGATATACTAAGAGAAAAATAAACATGCTAAAGGAATGCCACATTTCCTGCTGATACATGAAGGCAGAAGGCAATGCACAAAATGGGGTTGACTGCCTGTGGAGGGTTGAACACAGGACCTGGCCTCTGAGGGTCGGTTCACTGACAAAATATCGAAGTATAAAATTCAGGGGCATATTAGCAAGGGCACTATCGCCGCTTTAGCGGCACTTTTTGCCGCTAAAGCGGCGATATTTATATCGCCCTATCAGCAAACTGTCTCTAACAGCAGTTAGCAACAGTTTGCGGGCATTAGCGCCCGTTTTTACCGCTTTGCATGTCAGCGATATTTATCGCTAATGACATGCAAAGTGGGCGTTCCCGACGAACAAACCTGGGAAACACTCGCTAACAGGCCTATCGCCTATTAGCAAGGTGGCCATGGCCCCAGTTAGCGACGTGAAAAGTCGCGCTAACCGGGGTCATCGCCATTTATTTAACACCTGCAATTAGCAGGTGTTAGCCATACCTAACATGGGGGGTGGATTATGCTGATACGACCACAGGGTCGTATCAGCAAGGTGTTCTCCCTTCTCCATGCAACATCGCTGGTTTTTCAGCGATGTTGGCCCATTTCCTCGCTATCGCTGGAATATTCATCGCCATAGCGCTAATCGTTGCTAATACAGCGTTAGCGTGGCGATATATTCCAGCGATAGCCGGCGATAAAAAAAAATCACGCTAAGCAGGGTTAGCGATGATTATCGCCTCTTCTTGCTAATATGCCCCATAGATGTTAAAAATATCGAAAAAAATATAGAATGCAAAAATATCGACTCCCTATACTTAAACAGGTAAGTACAAAAATATTGAATCAAAAATATCGAAGTTAAAATTATAGATGTACAAAATATAGATTTAAAAATATAAATAAAATAAAATAATATATCTTCAATATTTAGAATATTAATATTATCTTTTACAAAATAAATCACATTTAATATACATTTTAATTAAATATAAAAATAAAATTAATTTAAGAAAATATAAAAACACAAACATAATAATTTATACATATACATATATTTACTTTAAAATAATGTATTAACTTTATCTTTATTTAATTTTTAAACTTTTAAATTATATAAAAATAAAATATATACATATATCAATAATTTAAAATTAAAAAAACCATTATATGATTAATTAAAGCATTAAACTATTAAAAAAATTAAAACATACATTTCGCAATACGATAAATGCAACAGTAGGGAAAATGTTGGATAGCAGAATAATTCAATTTACTATTCCAACTCCAGTGAATACAACAGTAGGTAAAGTGTTGGATAGCGGAGGGGTAAAAATTACTATTCCCACTCCAAAGAGTGCAACAGTAGGGAAAGTGCTGGATAGAGGAGGTGTAAAATGTACTATTCCCACTCCAGTGAGTGCAAAAGTAGGGTAAATGTTGGATAGCAGAAGAATTAAATGTACGATTCCAACTCCAGTGAGTGCAACGGTAGGGAAAATGTTGGATAGCGGAGGGGTCAAAATTACTATTCCCACTCCAGTGAGTGCAACAGTAGGGAAAGTGTTGGATAGCAGAGGAGTAAAAATTACTATTCCCACCCCAGTGAGTGCAACAATAGGGAAAGTGCTGGATAGCGGAGGGGTAAAAATTACTATTCCCACTCCAAAGTGTGCAGCAGTAGGGAAAGTGTTGGATAGCGGAGGGGTAAAAATTACTATTCCCACTCCAGTGATTGCAACAGTAGGGAAAGTGCTGGATAGCGAATGGGTAAAATTTACTATTCCCACTCCAGTGAGTGCAACAGTAGGGAAAGTATTGGATAGCGGAGGGGTAAAAATTACTATTCCCACTCCAGTGAGTGCAACAGTAGGGAAAGTGCTGGATAGCGGAGGGGAAAAAATTACTGTTCCCACTCCAGTGAGTGCAACAGTAGGGAAAGTGTTGGATAGCAGAGAAACAAAAATTACTTGTAACATTTAAACAATTGAAAAAAGTTAAATAATCTTAAAAATAAATAAGCAATATTTTAAAAATATACGATTAAATATATTAAACATATAAAAAGGGGGTAAAAATTACTATTCCCACTCCAGTGAGTGCAACAGTAGGGAAAGCTTTGGATAGCGAAGAGAAAAAATTACTATCCCACCCCAATTAGTGCAACAGTAGGGAAAGTGCTGGATAGCGGAGGGGTAAAAATTACTATTCCCACTCCAGTGACTGCAACAGTAGGGAAAGTGCTGGATAGCGGAGGGGTAAAAATTACTATTCCCACTCCAATCAGTGCAACAGTAGGGAAAGTGCTGGATAGCGGAGGGGTAAAAATTACTATTCCCACCCCAATGAGTGCAACAGTAGGGAAAGTGCTGGATAGCGGAGGGGTAAAAATTACTATTCCCACTCCATTGACTGCAACAGTAGGGAAAGTGCTGGATAGCGGAGGGGTAAAAATTACTATTCCCACTCCAATGAGTGCAACAGTAGGGAAAGTGCTGGATAGCGGAGGGGCAAAAATTACTATTCCCACTCCAATGAGTGCAACAGTAGGGAAAGTGCTGGATAGCGGAGGGGCAAAAATTACTATTCCCACTCCAGTGAGTGCAACAGTAGGGAAAGTGTTGGACAGCAGAGAAACAAAAATTACTTACAACATTTAAACAATTGCAAAAAATTAAATAATCTTAAAAATAAATAAACAATATTTTTAAAATATACGATTAAATATATTAAACATATAAAAAGAACACATATTACAATATTAATTACATATAACAAAAATGTACAAATATTATATAAAATAAATTAAGAAATACATTTATAAACAATATTTATTTAAAAGGAGCAAATATTAACAACCAAACTATTTAAAAAAATAGATGTATCTATGTTATTTCCTACCCTATAACACCACACCAATAAAAAAACTTCAACATTTTTATTTAAATTTATTTCCATAATTAACATAATTAATAATGAAGATAAAAAATATTAATGAAAAAAATAAACATTCATTGAGTACACATTCTTTAACACTATAATATCCACAACACACACCTAAAATTAATTACACAATTACCATAATTAATTACTAATTAATTAATTTAAATTAATTAACAACTAATTAATAATTCATCAATAAAAATAAATTACTTCCCACCCTTCCCACCATTTACACCTATAAGCACCACGACACACAGCTAAAATTAATTACACAATTACCATAATTAATTACTAATTAATCAAAATTAATTAACAACTAATTATTAATTCATCAATTGAAAATAAATTACTTCCCACCCTTTCCACCATTTTCACCTATAAACACCACAACACACACCTACAATTAATTACACAATTACCATAATTAATTGCCAATTAATTAATGAAAATTAATTAACAACTAATTATTAAATAATTAATAATAAATTAATTTACACATTTAACACTATAACATCTCAATTAAACAAATATTAATAAATACAAATTATTCAATAAATGTAATTTAATTAAATTACTACCCACCCTATTCCCCTATAAACCCACAACCCGCTACGGAACTAAAACGGAAAATTCAAAAAAAAAAAAACAAGAACTACTAAAAATAATCAATACATTTTATATACTTAAATTACTTCCCACCCTATTCCCCTATAAACCCACAACCCGCTACAGAACTAAAAACGCAAAATTCAAATAATTTTTTTTAATAACTACTAAAATTTTAACACCTATAATAAACATACAAACAATTCTTACATAACAAAAATACATCACACACATATAGAATATATACTAAAATACATAACATTAATAAAAAATCGATATTTTTAACAACTATATTTTTGCAAACGATATTAAACACTTCGGTATTTTTCAAATCGATATTACTTACCTAAAATCGATATTCTTGACCACGGGAATTTGTCTCTCGATAATCGTGACCCACAATATTTTTGACACGATATTTGTGCAATTCGATATTTTTTACTCGATATTCTGTCTCTGCACCTTTGAAAAACCCATCGGTTAAAGTGAAGTTATAGTTGACTTTGTTATGTTAAAAAAAGAAAAACCTCAGAAATTCACTTAAAACCCACAGGGACAGTGCAGTTATGGTTTTGAGTTATGAGTGACGGTTAGGAGACCAATCTGTAAATTGCACAACATCCATGCAAACTATACCTCGCACGCCAAATGCACTGCTCATTCAGGGAGTTTGTGGCTCGAAATCCACGACCGCGAACCCCATAATTGTGATTCATGGGTTGGTGCCTTTTTAGACCCCACTTCTACTTGTAACATTTTTTTAGGGTCTCCAACTCTGGCGTGGGTGACCAGAGTGTTTCTAATGGCCTTTACATTTTTATTCAGGATTCGGGAACTGTGACCCAGAACTTGAAATTGCAACCACAAGGGAAATGTTTCTCTTGTTTTGTGAACATATTATTGCATTTTATGGCAAATAATAAGATTATATTATTCGCACATTTTGAGCACAGTTAAAGCTGTTACAGCCAAATTAATCAACCGTTTTGTGCCACATTATCATTCGGGTGGATGTGACAAGCACGCATGTATTTTATACAGTTGAGCTATAATAGTATCCACCATTGAGTTGAGTTATTCTGTAGGGTTATTCACTTGTGCTCAAGTTCTTCTGTTACCATTCTTCTGTTTAAATAATCATTCATTATCAAATTATAAGTGAAACAATGACACAAGCTTACCGTAACTAATAGAGGCATTTCTTGTGGTATTATACTGTCTTGACTTATACTCTGTGAGCAGTTGAAGCACTATAACACTTTAATTTTATGATGATCTGTGCGCTTCATAATTTACACATCATGGAAAGTATTGCATCTCTCTCAGGAGAAACATTTGCGAAGAGTGGGGTAATCTAAGGTGAAGGTGGGTCGTCATAAGCATCTTCTCATTAATCCCCCTAGGTTATATGTCGGACAAAACATGACTTTACCACGCATGCCCTTACTCAGCAGTCTTCACAGCAAATGCGTCCTTACCACGCATTCCTTTACCACGCATATCATTACAACGACATGCCTTAGGGAAAGCGCTGGACTTTGGAGTGGTATAATTTACTATTCCAACTCCAGTCTGCGCATCAGAAAGGAAAGTGTTGGACTTTAAAGCTCAACAGCGCTTTCCCTAAGGTATGTCGTTGTATTGGCACGTGTGGTAAAGGAATGCATGGTAAAGACGCATTTGTTGTAGCGACCGTGTTTAACTGCAGCGCTTGATTTGGCCGTTGTGGTAAAGGCTGTTTCCCCTCCCCTATCCAGCTCAGCATCATGATACACCACCAAGTTTTCATATTCCGCCTAATTTCCTACATCCCTTTTCCATGCTAAGATCTTGGGTCCCTGGTGACTTCCATTTCATAGCCACCTGTCTTTTAGCTAATATCAGTCAGACCGATGAAAGAACTCTTGGAAGTGGTATAAAAAATAATCACCAAAAAAGACAAATGTTAAAGAAGAATTATGGTTGGCTTTATTATAACACCTTATCATATGATTAAAAAAAGCTCAGAAATTCACTGGAAAAACCACAATCAAAGTGTGGTTATGGTTATGAATTTAAACAAAAACTACAGAAAATTGCAAGTGATGATCAAGACCACAAACCGTAACTCACACAACAGCCATGCAAACCATAACTAGCACATCAAATGCAATGCTTATGACCTCCCAATATTTATACACCTCCTCCCCATCATTTTAAAATGGCCTGGGGTCCTCAGGGCCTCATAGAGGCTTGAGAGGGAGGCCGTTTGCCCCCATTCCTAATTGTAAAAACCGTCCCCGGGAAATGAGGTCTCCGGGCCTTATAAAGGGCTCGGAGAGGGGGCTGCACATCTCCCTTCCCTAACAAATACATTTTGATGCCCTCTGGGCCATTGCCACCCTGGACTTATTTTTAAAAGTGCAGGTTTTAAAAAATAATTTGACCACCAATCCACAGATCCTCTGCCAATTTGGAATTACATTTTAAAAACAAAAATTAGTTTTTAGACCCAGGGAGAGTGCGTCTGGGACCCTCCCACAAGACCTAGGTTGGCAGGGTATCCGTACCCTGCCCCCTTATATGTTTTTTAAAAATCTTCTAGGATAGGGGATTCAGTCCCCGAGTCCTAAAATGGCTGCTGACATCTTTGTTGGTGTAATGGCAGCCAATCAGATCATATCTTAAGATCTGTTGGCTCTGCAGATCCTCTGTGGCGTTAAATATACAATGCTTTTGAGCCATAACTTCTCAAAAACTACTTAACAGATTTACACCATATCACAAAATGCACGCTTTCTGGACCAAGATCTAGTTTCTGCCAAATTTGGTGTAATTCTATTCAGCATTTTTTTGTGGAATCACTGTTCAATTTCCATATGGAAAAATAATTGGGGTATATGTGTTTGGGGCCTGCCCCAAACTCATACATACACCACAGACAGACACACTTGCATGAGACACCAGCACCAGGCCCAAAACACACACAGGGTTCTAACACCAACCACATACACACAGATACCAATGAACACCATCCTCATATACAAACATATCAGCACAAGCACAGACAGAAACACACAACCACAATAACACATACTTCAGGCAAGCACTTACATGGCGATACCCCCTCTCTCCATTGTAGATTCTCCAAATCTGATGGCTACTATCTTGGCTCTTGGAAGAATATATTAACTGAGCAAAGTAGAGATAAATTATCGGTAACTGATTCAGGATATACATCTTCAGGTAAAGCCTCTTTATGTATCCCCTTCTAATTACTTATATTATATTAATCTGCTGATTCCTTCACCTTTTCTCCACTCACATTTCTGTTTATTTTGTATGCAACTTTGCCACAAATAGGCTGTAATGGCAAATTTGAAACATATTTGTGGACAACTTCTACACTATTACTTACCCATCCTTCTCTCAGTAATGATTCATCTACATCTTTTTTATACAAGACAAAAGATCACTCGCTCTCAGTGTTTTTTTTTCTTTTCTTTAGTCCTCATTCACCATTTTTACTTCCGGTCTCAAAACTTTTGGCCCCACAATGGTAACCTATTTTCCATTTAGGGACATAGGCTTATAGGCCTGTGAAGGCATTTTCGACCTTGTCCGAACTTGATCCCAAGTTAAAGGTACCGAGTAATCATGGGACGACAGATTTTAAATTTCCATTACCTTCCCTCCAACCAAGTGACCAGAGATCCCCAGATCTGTGAACCTTTTATGGATCCAATACTGAGTGGCTGACCTCTGTGAAGTGTTCATCTTTAGGGTATATATCACAGAGGTCAACCACTCAGCATTGATAGGAGCATCTTTGAACACCCACTTCTTACAAAGCTCCCTCCTCGCCAGCAGGATCAAGTAGAACATCAACTTGGAGTCTGTGTTGTTTAGGGTCACAAACTCTTCTGCTTTCCCAAAGATTACTACTCCAATGCCTTAATTTCTACCCAGAGGATCTGACTTATATTCCTCCTCAAGTATGCAGGTTTTACTGTGGAAAAAAGAAGTCGCATATATACTTGCCATAAGTCTTGACAGTGTAGCAGCAGCAAGCTTCTTCCCCATAGTTCCTCTGGAAGTGCAAAGTCCCCATCCACACTGTCCAGAATCGCCCAATACCAGCAGGAAACATCTATCTTTCTCGTTTTCCCCTTCTGCAGCTGGTCCTTAAGTTCATTCGAGTTTCCTTCCTCAACTCTCCGGTCTCAAGCCCAACTCTTTAGCTGCAAAGCTTGAAGGCTGTGGTTTTGCCATGAGTTGCCTGTTGTATATCCTCCTCTGGAATTAACTCCCCATCCTGCAATCACTGGTCCCATATTTGTATCCCAGTCTCTCTGATGGGGATTCCAACCTATCAGTCTAACATTCCAATGTACCAGGGGACTTCCAGATTGGATCAAGCCTGCCGTAATATTGTAGCTTTGTTGCCCTTCTTATCTGTGCCCATAAGTAGGCCATAGCTTGTAGGACTTTCAGCCTCACTTTTTGTATAGAATTTTAGGTCCCCAAACGTGTACAAGAAGTAGGATTCACCACCCCTAACATCCTTCCACATAACCTTAAAAGGGCTCCCTCCTGCAACAGTTTCCTTGAGTAAGGACTTCAGTTTTGCAGCTTAAAAGCCCAGACGTACAACTGAAGTTCAACCAGAACTATTCACTTCAAATCCTTTCATGGAACGTCAACGGCTTCAGGACGGCTAGTCGACGCAATAAACTGCTGCAATAGTTGAAGGACTCAGCAGCCCATATTATAATATTACAGGAGACCCACTTGACCAGGAAGGAGTATTTAGAGCTATTTAGCACACAAAAGTGGGCTAGAGATATTATATGCACAGACCAGAACTGCAATGTGGGAGGGGTAGCAATCCTAATAAAGCAGAAACTTCAGGCAGCTATAATAGGAAGCGAGACGGATAAGTAGGGTAGAAGGGTTATGGCTAACTTACGCCTGTATGGCAAAGCATAATACATGGTGGGGTATTATGGGCCTAACATAGAGGAAGTAGATCCTCTAAAAACAGTCTCCCAAAATGTATTGTCCTTCTCTGACCCGATAAAATTGGCTGGTGATTTCAACACCATGATGGACAATGACTTAGATAAATCAAATAACAGTAGGGTCAGATTATACCCTAAAATGCATGTATTTTTTAAAAAAATACGATGAAACACTGGGGTCTATGTGACAGTTGGAGGATGAGATCAGGGAATCACCAAGGATATACTTTTCATAATAAAAAATACAGCCATTCCTCTAGGATAGACTTTATATTGCTATATCAGGCCATATGTGAAGATGTCAAAGACCTGAAGCATTTAACAGCCAACCTCTCTGACCATGTGATAGTTCTCCTGGAGATGGAAGAGAATACGAATCAGGAAGCTAGGAGGTGGACATTTGACAGGGCACTGCTATTAGATCCAGAGACGGATGAATTTTTTTATTTAAACATCGGGTCAGTCCCTCTGTCTGTAGTCTGGGACACCTAGAAAAGCAATCATGAGAGGAAGGCTAATTATCATCTCAGCTTAGACGAACAGGGAACATAGAAGAGAGGTGGAGGCTTTAGAAGAAAAGCTGTCCCAGCTGGAGAAACAGTATCTAGCCCATCAGACGTCACTCAAAGAAAAAACGAAACTGGAGAGGGAAATGTTGGTAAAGAGAGAACAACTATTAATAATTTCGGAGGCACGAGTTAAGGCAAGATAGGAGGCAAGCCAGCTGGCTCATTTCGAGGGGGAGAGCGCAGGGTAACTGCTGGCCAGGTCAGGACCAGGTCAGACCAGGTCAGGAATGTTGTGCATGAAATAAAAGATGAAGGGACCAAGTTAAGCATCTCAAGTACTCATGACATTGAGAAGGCTTTCCTTAATTTTTATACAGACTTATACTCAGAGAACTTGACAGTGACAGAGGAAATGGTGGGTGACTGGCATGCGGGCGATATACTCAACAAATTGAAGGAAGACCAGAGGGTGCAGTTAGATCAAGAGATAGGACAACAAGAGGTCAGCCAGGGAGTTAACCTGAGTAAAAGAGGAAAAGCAGCCGGCCTGGATGGCTTCCCAAATGAGTTCTTCAGGGCCCTAGGAGAAACATTAACCCCCTTCCTGACCAGACTGTTTGGTGAGATCCTGGAGAATGGTCTGCCACTCCCACAATCATGGGGAGAGGCCGTAGTCACTTTAATCTTAAAGCCGGGGAAAAGCCCCAAATACTGTGAATCGTACAGACCTATATTGCTCTTAAACAGCAATTATAAATGTGTTGCCAATATTCTGGCCAAGAGGATGAGTCTACTAGCAGGGTCTTTGGTACACAGTGATCAGAAGGGCTTTATGAAGGGCAGATTCATTCATTAATTAACACACAAACTAATTTGTGCAATAGATTTAGCCACCACCCATGGTACCTCACTAGCGGTTTTTACGTTGGATGCCACTAAGACATCAATAGGGTAAACTGGTCCTACCTGAACACAGTTTTGAAACTCAACAATCTGGGAGAGAACTTTTGATGGTGATCTAGAAACTTTATTCAACCCCCTCGACCAAAATCCTTAAAATTGTTTTTTTTTTTTAGAGGGACAAGGCAGGAGTGTCCACTGTCTCCCCTGCTTGTCAACTTGTACATTGAACCCTTGGCAAGGATGCTTAGAGATGAAAGGAAGATAGGCCCATTTAATTATGATATATGGGAGAAAAAGATATCCTTGTATGTAGACGACTTGATTATATACACAGTAGACTTGCAAGCATCACTATCAGTAGTAGAACAACTGGTTTCGGATTTTGGCAAGGTATCGGGTTATGCAGCAAACTCCTCAAGGACAGAGATAATGGAATGGAACATGGGTGGGGCCCATCCCGCAGTCAAGAAAGAATAATGAATGAATGAATGAATAAATTTATTGTATCAATTAATAAAAATTGTTACAAAGAAATCGGGCGAAAATATCTCCGCCCACACACTTTCTCCAATCTAAGTAATACATAAATAACAGATCTAATAATCATGATTAAAACATGAACAAAACAGATCTAATAGTCACAACACTTAAGCAATGTGCAACAGATAAAAGAGATATAAACCATATATATTAAAACTGTGATCTTATTCTAGTCCGTGACTGAGACTTTGCCTAAAAGTTCTTTCACCTGGTGTGCAAATTTCGCTAATCAGGCCAGTTCCATTGGGATCTCCAAATTGAAAAGAAGTTTCATGGCATCTGTGCAAGTACGTGTGCCATATTTTAAAAACAGAGGTTTCAATAAAGTGCAACGTGCGTGAATCAAACAGTGACATATGCAAACCAAGTGAACCATCGATTCCTCATACTGGTGACACAGTCTACAAGTAGTAACCGCCTCTAATGTTTTCCAGCGAGTATTGATATCTTTTATCAGAAATACCATAAGTCTCACTGATAAGATTCGCTTTAAAATTGTCTTATTCAAGGCGGCATCAAGGTATGGCTGCCTCAATCGATCATGGTAGGAGCTAGCTAATATCCTAATGTTACTACTGGAGGATTCCAGTTCCTTCATGTCATCTTCCTTGGATAATAGTCTGACTTGTTTTTTCAAAATAGATTTCAAAATTCCAGGTTGGTGAATAAAATCCTGCCAATTAGTCATATCAAGGTGCAATTCAGTGCAGGCAGTGAGGAGGCCGTTGGTCCATGAATTATTGCCTCTCATAAAAATGTCTTTCAGAGTTGCTTTCATTGTGTGCGGCGGTGCCGCACAGACTCCTCAATAGTACTGAACAATCGATGCCCAATGCTCGTAACTTTGTTTGTTTAGCCCGAATTCAAGTCGTACCAAAGCATTCTGGGCGTGGGCTGGAATCTGAAAGATCTGCTTGAATGCTCGGCAGTTGACACGTTCCATGATGTTAATTAATGCCGCGGGGAATACTAGTTGGCCGTATGTGATTGAGGGGAGTAGCCAAGTAGTCAAGAAAGAGATGAACTACCTGGGTATCAAAATCACACAGGAAATATACTAGATTCCTGAGTCAAACTTCAAAAACACGCTAAAAGAGGTACATGGTCTCCTATCTGGCTGGTCTCATCCATCATTCGCAATCTTCGGTAGGGACAACTTGATTAATATGATCATTTTGCCAAAATTCACTTTCCTTTTCCACTCAATACCCTTGGTTTCAGTAAAGAGTAGTTAGGGAGGCTTCAGGGTAGGATTAGCTCTTAGCTCATTTGGGCATCAAAGGGCCCTTGTATTTCCTGGAAGAAGCACTGGCTCTCATTGTTGTCAGCTACTTTAGCTCCCTTGCATTTTACACCTTTATTCTATGTTACTATGTCATAGATTACAATTCTGATGTTATATACACATCATCCATCGTTCACAGCCTTGAAAAGTTCCTATTGGAATGCAACACATGCCATCTACTCTTTCTGTCATCATCTACAATCTTTTGGCTTAATTTACATTATACAATAAGTGGTACTATCAGTGAATATTCTTGTTTTCAGTATTTATTTTTTTATACTTAAGCCTATTACTGTAACTTGTTTGTAATACTACATTATCTTTATTTAAGGATTGCCCTGCCTTGGTGCACTGCCTAGAAGAGGACAGAGGGGAAGGGGAGGATGGTGCAGCTCTGGGGTCGCCTGTGGCTACGGTAGTGCCCCACAGACGATGGAAGCAGGCCCGGAAGTGCGCTAGCATGATTGGGTAGCTACCCCCCTCCTCCCAATAAGCACTGTCGGAGCTTAGTGACAGGGACCGAGGATGGTATACCGAGAGAACGACTGACGGGTGTCCGGCAGCTCCCTCCCCCCAACAATTTGTTGACAGATGTACGCCTTCCAGTTACCACGCGTGTACATGTGCCCGGCCCCCCCCGCCAGACCCAAGACGTCATATATTGATTGTTTATTTTTGAAATATGGTTTTATGTTATTCTTACGGATCTCGGCCTAGTGAGTATTGCTTATTAAAAATGATAATAAAGGATTTTGTTTAAAAAAAAAAAAAGGATTATACTACCTTATCATACTGTTTATTCACATCCACTAGGGGGTCGATTCCGATCTCGGCCGGTAGGGTTCCGAATCGGACTCGGCATTACCGGATCCGATTCGGAGCCCTGATTCCCGACCGAGTCGGACGTGCGTCCGGGCGAGCGAGTACGATGCGAATGTACGCAAAATCGCCGACCGACTCGTTCGCGGGACCCAACCGCTCCGACCGACTCGCACGGACACGACTCGCACCGCGCAATGGAGACGTTCCCGGCCGGGTAAGTACGATCGCGCGCCGCGAGCAGTCCGACCGACTCGCGCCCGTCCGGCTCGAAAGAGCAGTCGGAGCCGCACTTTGGGGGTCCGTGTCGGACCCCCCTGTACACCTAGCCGCGCGAGTCGCACACAGGGGGGGGACCCATGGGTCCCCCCTACCTGTGCATGTACGGCGCGACCCGCTTCGACGCGTACCCGCTATAGGGGGCACCCTTGTTCGCCTCGCACCCATTGAGTCAATGGGAGCACGCGTACGCATTGTACGACCGGCTCCCATTGACTTCAATGGGAGTCCGACCGAATCGAGTCCGATAGCATGCGAACGCATTGTACTCGTTCGGTCGGACTGCTAGGGTCCGATTCGGTCGGAAATCTCTCCGGGTCCGGCTCGGTCGGAGAGATTTCCTGCCCGAATCGGAATCGGCCCCTTGGTGTTGAGCTGTCGCTGAGACATTTTTGTGCCAAACACTTCATCCCTAGAAATATCTATAGGCTAGGTGGTCGGGGCTTCACCTATGTTTAGCTCCCCACATTCGATTATCACTTTCCGCTACACTACTAGTAAACAGGTTTAAGTTTTTGTGAGTGCGGCACAACATGCCGCTGCCACCCCTTTGTTATTGGTTTGAGTGTGGCAAAGGTGTCTTCATGGGGACAGTTTGAGTACTGGATGCAAAGGGTGTATGTTGGCAATAGAAGAAACGGGCAGTAATTGCTGAGCCTTGGTGAAAGGTCTGTCTGTTTCAAAGGTACCCGAGAAGGGTGTACTATGCAACACCATGGACAGTTGTAACTAACCAAGTGCTTCTATGAGGAAGCTGTGGACAGGGTAGCACTCACTGAGGGGAATTAGCATTTACAACTCTGTCGGTGCAACGCGGTGCCATTACAACGCAGTCAGAACAACGACCGCGTTGTTACCACGCGTACCATTACAACGCAAGTCATTACAACGACTTGGCTTTAGGTGTTGGATTTTAAATCCAACACCTTCTCTACTGTTGCACAGACTGGAGTTGGAATTGTAATTTATACTATTCCAAACTCCAGCGCCCCTACAGCAAGTTGTTGTAATGACTTGCGTTGTAATGGTACGGGTGGTAACAACGCAGTCATAGTACTGACCGCGTTGTAAAGGCATGCATTGTAACGCATGCGAAGTAACGTCATATATTCCTCTCTGAGCCAGCCTATCGTTCTCTCAAGCACTAGGACAGTGATTCAAAACGTTTTATGGACCCACAATGAATCAGTACTGGAAGGCGGGGACCCCCGCCTAAGCAATTTCTGTAGTTTGAACCTCAAAACTTAATCCAAAAATACAGAACAAGTATAAATCAAACAAATACACAAATCAGGTCATTTTTTATTTAATTCAAAAACATTAAAAAAAACAAAAATAGGAATGATATTTTAATGGGAAGGTTGAAGTTTTTCAATATATGTTTTTATTTCCAAATGCCAAAGCGTTTGGTAGACTCCAGCATATTGTTTTGTCTTGTATCCTCTTATTGCATGCTGTTCTAGTCACCAGATACTAATGCCTTATTTGAAGCCTCCTATCGTCCATGCCTTATAATGTTTGATATATTTCTGTCAATTCTGCAAATCATGCTAAGGAGACCCACTTATGTTTTAGCTCAACAGCAAGTAAGCAATCCTTGTGAAAAGTATTGTCATTTTCAGTGGAAACATGGGAACCAGGTACCACTGTAAGCCTGCTGATCATGTAGAATTACAAGCACTTTCTCCAGATTGCAAGCTTTAGTAGATGCCCTCAAGGGCGGTCACATTCATGTATGCTCTTTGTCGCAGAGAATGGAGTCACTCATCCTAACAGAGAGAAGTTCAGGCTGTGCTGTGGTCAAGGTTGTTTCATCTAGGCAGTCTCAAACTGTGCATGGCAAGGCACTTGATGCTTGGCTCTGGGCAAGGGAAAATAAGATTCTCTACACTCCAGGTGGTCTATCTATCTATCTCCTTCTCTTTCTTTGCAGCAGCAACAGAGTCTTCTCTTCAGTCTTCTGGTGCTTTATTAGGGGAGACACACAAGATTCCTGTCTCCTGCCCTAGCCTTCCTCCCTAGAGATATGTAGAGCTCTTTGAAGTAAATGGTGAACACTGGAGAAGCCAAAGGGTTCTGTTTATACCCGGCACAGTGACAGGTGGCCTCAACTAACCGGGCAGTCAGAATCAAAGCTGTCTCACACCTTTCGGAAAGAGACAGTCTTGTCAAAGTGCGTTTTCTTTGAGAGTGCCGCAGATCCATATTATCCAGGCTACTGGGGGACTGTCAGTCTGAGTTTGAGGACTGAAGACCAGTCGAGTGTTGTTGCTGGTGTCCTGACTTTCCACCAGAATGGGTCACAGAATGCAGGGTATGGAAAGCAGCCCGTCTCCTCGTTTTTGGTGGGTAGACTTGACCATAACTTTGGCAACAGTCTTTGTTTAGGTATTGCCTCTTTCAGGACACAGGCTGGCCTGATGGAACTGAATTTGACCAGGGCATGGAGCACCCTACAACCTCAATGGGTATGGGTACCCACTTCTCTTGGACGCACACTCTCTCATGCACACCACATAAAACAAAACGACTGACCATGACACACTATCCAGATTTTACAGGAATAGAAGTTAGGCCTTCCGCCCTACTAGCCCACGGATGGAAAGGCCCATACTGCGCTACTGTTAATCAGCTGCCATCAACTGTTACTTGTGTCTTGGTCTGGAACTGCAATCACCATGTTGAAAGGAGTAATATTTTGTGTACACCCCAGTTGCCCTAAAGAGTCTAGTAATCTATTGGTAAATACAATACCAAATCAAGTACATCGCTTGAAAGAGGAAGCTTAAAATGAGTTTACGGCAAAAGAAAACACATTGGGTCAGTCAGAATGGTAAATTGCAGAACACTTAGTGGTTCTGGTGTGGCGCCCCGTAGTTTGTATTGCCTTAAGCAGCCGCCTAGAAACGCATAAATGGGGTGCCAGATCAACATAGGCCTCCCCAAACCCAGATTCAAAGATGTGAAACAAACTGTAGTATTTGAGCATCTGTATGACAATTCTGGGTCTGATATTGACTAGAAAAAGGGATATTGGGAATTGGCCTAGGCATTAGAGGTGTCAATAATTGGATTTTCTGACCAAATGCATGTTTGTTGCATGCTTAGGTACCCTAGAGTAGAAGAATTCCAAAACAGGTTAAGTAATTATTCCAGTGAGCAGTTGGAGATTAAGGGGGAACATTGAGTGAATTTCGCAGGTCAAAGGTTACTAGATGAGCCAAGCACACCTAACTGATGGATATTCATAGCCAAAAGGCTCACTGTACTAGAGGAAATGTTTGAAAGTAACGAGGCCAAGATCAAGTGGGCAGTCCAGGCAGTAGCAGTGAAATCTAATAATGGGGAGAGTTTTCTCAGGAATCACAACAATTTGAGGTTGAGAAGCGCCTGTCATATTTGCTAGTTCTGCGGGGACAACATGGACAAGTACTGTTGTGTGGCTGATACCATCTGGAGGAGACTGTCACGCAACTCCAGGGTCACCACTAATACAAGGGAGAAGCCCATGCTGACTCAACCACTGGAGACCACAAGTCCCACAATCCCCTCTGCCTTCACACCTGTGCTCGATCTCACTGGGGACATAAGGAGCGTTGCAGGCCCGCAGCGCGGGCGATGTACCTATTATATTTGCTTGTTCTGCGGGGACAAGCACTGCTGTCTGGTTGATACCATCTGGAGGAGCCTGTCACACATCCCCAGGGTCACCGCCAATACACGGGGGAAGGCCTTGCGGACAAGACCCACTACCCCCTCTACCTGCAGGCTGCACACCTGTGCTTGACCTCACTGTGGATATCAGGAGCGTTGCAGTCCCGCAGTGAAGGACGGGCCCGGGCCAAGAGTGGGCCCGTCCTGTGCTCGTCAGCCCCAGGAAGAGGCGGGGCGGGGTCACCCCCCTTGACCTCTCTCCTCTGCGTTCCAGGCCGGCGTAACAGGACTTGGCCCACCAGGAACAGCAGACCTTTGATTTGGAGGCTCTAAGTCACAGACTAGTGGCGCCTTGGACAAGTACCCTCACAGAAGAGGGAGCCCCCTACGGTGGACTCAGTGGGACCGGAGCGGGACTTGAGAGCCGCGAGGTAGCATTTATTTAAGTTGATGGCTAGTCTTTGTAGCTTTGAAGTGGGTGGTTTGTATTCAATCTGATTAAGCTCGGGACCCAGGTGAGGATGGCTTGTATCATTGCAGGCTTGTTTCGCTCCCTGGTTGTTACCTGGTTTGAGTAGGTGCCCTTTGAGTACTGACTATGAGTACAAGGAAAACTACTGCTGTTAAAGCATCTCCGCCACCAAATATTCCTGCGAGTTGCCACTATGGAGGGATTTTTGACCAGGGCTGTCTCAGTAGTCACAAAAGAATTAAAACTGGTGGAATGCAGGTTATCGCTAACTAGGGGAAGTCCCCTGCATTCTACCTCAAGCTACTCTCCTCCAGGGGTGACCCCTGGGAGGGAGGAGGGTCTAAGTAGTGGGGGGGGGTGGAGAGGCAAGGGGTGTGAGTGTGACGGGGGGCTTGGCCTCGCAGTGGCGGTTTCTCCCCGAGTGCGTCGGGGCTCCGCCCCCGTTACATTCAACAAAAGTGCTCAATGCTCATATTTTATTTAATAAAAAAAAAAATACCCGGTTTTTTATGTCTTCTCTTCTAAATAATATATACTCCATTAGTGAACACAGGGCACTGTCTGCCCCAGCAGCCCCACTCACCGATACTGCCACCGTGACAGTGGCCGTTGTGGCGTCTGGAAGCATGTCACGTGACGTGACTGACTCTCCTTGCTTGCTCCCCGGGCGGGCCCAAAGAAGCCTAAGTGTTTGCTGGGCTGACAATATCACAGCCCTGAAGGCTGTGATGTCATCAGCTCGGCGAAGACCTAGCTTCAGAGCCCAGTCTCCACCCCCTGATGGCGTGGAGGCAAAGTTAGCCCCGGGCGTTTTAAGTCCAAGTCCGGTATCACTAACCCTCCACGTCAATCAGAGAGTGGAGAGCTTGTCACCCAGCCCTTTCCCAACTCATTACAGGGCGTGGTGGGACCCACCTTGTGACGAGTTGGGAAAGGGGCGTGGCAGGCGGGAAGCCGAGGATTCGAGTCTGCGCTGACTCGACCTTAGACTGCTTCCCACGCGTGTCTACACTCTGTGGTGGTGGAACTTACTAGAAGGCAGCCATTACTGCGTCATCATACTCCAGCTAGACGGATACGGACTGCATTTAGAGACGACTCTGACACGAGTCCCGAGACAGTCCATCATTACTGCAGTGCACTGTTGCTGCTAGCCGGTGCCACAGCACTGACTCGACTGTAGGTTGCTGTCTGGACTAAAGTGAACTCAGGAATCGGCAGTTCACCAGCAGCCCAGGTAAGGCCCAGGCGGGCATTTTTTAAAGTTATGGGCTAGAGCGGTAGAGCGGTTTACCTCGAAGCTGGGGAAGCAGACTCGAGTCTCTGCAGGGGCGTACAACATCCTTTGATTCTGGGCAAATCCCCTAATCTCCCTGTGCGTAACAAAATGAATGTACCTATCTGTAATGCTACTGGTGCTCATGTAAAGCACTTCGGGTCGAGTTTGCGCTATTAAAAAAAAAAAAAAAAAAAAAATGAAACCCCCAAAATGTGCTCAGTGACTCAAGCTCCTACCGTCTTCCACAGAGGCTCGGCGCGTGCAAAAGCAGTAATGGAAAATTGGCTTTGGTGAACTGTAAGGAACATTTTAGCAGTGCTCTAAAGGGGGTGGGTGGGTAACTTCCTCCATACATCCATGCACCTTTCCCAGGATGAATAAAGCAGCCCTGGATGGGCTGCGCGCACTGCTGTCAGCAGGTGGGCCATTTTGTAAAACGGAGAGCGCCTCTCAGAGTAGTTTTTGACAAGACCTTCAGCAGAGTCAGGTCAGTGTAACACAAGAAGGACATTAAGCAGGTCTCGGTACAGAGCGGCCTAGCTGTGCACCGAAACCAGAACTGGCATTGGTCTCACAGGGAGCGTGCGAGGGGCCTGGCCATGCTCTTGGTTTCTGAGCTCATCAGATTCCGGTGGAGGGGAGCTGGGGCAATGCACCACTTCTTAAGTGCCACAGAGTTAGTGCTTCTCCCAGGAGTTTCTAGGCCACTGCGTCTGCGATATTGTGCAGGTGTATGGACAACAACATTCCCCCATTTGCATGTGGCAGACATAGACTGCTTGCTAGATTTTGAGAGGATGTGCAAGTTGTATGCCTGATGGGTTGTGAAGGAAAAGGGGGTTGCATAAGCGAAAGCAATGGGACCTCTGGTATTTAACCAACTTTCATGGCATGCCCACAAAGTTAAAAGCCCTTTCGTTTGCTTGGTCTTGAAGTGTTTTACATGTGTGGTGCACACACAAACAAACTCTTTCTCTCTCTCTCTCACCAAATCATGTGGCCACGCCCCCAGGCAGATGGGACTGTGCCATTCTACGAGCATGAAGTGTTTTACGTAGCACAAAACATATTTTTTCACTTGCTATGGCTGAGAGTTGATGGACAATGCCCCATGTACTCTGGGATATTTTAGTCTGGGTCAGTAGTTCCCCCAAAAGAAATGTTTTGCACACTTTTTTTGTTTTTCCATAATGCTGAAGTGCACCTATTATCAGGGCTTAATCAGAGCTTAATTTTGTTGGTTTCGAGACCATCATGCTTAACCTCTAAGGTCTGTCACTGTTTAGCTTCATTGGATTCCTGGCCTTTGGACTGGAAGCATCCCATTAACAGATCAGATCTCTCCGACCTGTCGCAGTCCAGTTGCTCAGGCAGTCGTAACAAACCAGCTCCTAGAGATGGCTGTCCAAATTAAGGCTGTTTTAAGTGTAAGCAAGCAATCTCTCCTAGCTCAGCATTGACTGAAGTTGGACAGAACAGCCCTACCAGCATGCTTCAGTATCAGGAACTGCAAAAAAGTGCTGGGACATATGACATGTGAAGCACCTCTGCCAATCTTTCTCACACTCTTCTTTTAGGGGAACTTGGAAGTGAACTTGATTGCAAAGAACGGTTTCTTTGGGTAAGAATTATAAAGTCTTTAGTCATTGTCATATAACTTTTCCTTTACATTGGTTTACACACTTGTATGATTTATTGTCTCTGTGTGTGTGATGCAAATAAAGATCTAAGTCGTAACACAGTTACACTGTGTTACTGTGTGTGTGATGCAAAGCGCGTTGATGCTCTACTCTGGATTGAGTTTCACTATAAAAGAATTTCAAAAATGAATTATTTAGTGCCATTTAAATCGTTTTTTGTGTAATTACTCATACACACAGATACATTTTGCATTTCTACAATGCAAACACATCTCTTACATGAGGGGGGTGGGTGAATAAAGGTTAAAACCTGCCTCCAAACCAGTATTTCTCTTAAGTATTTCTGAAGTGATGACAAACTGTGAGTCTTTGTTTCCTTCCATTGCATTGGTGTCTAGGTGTTAAGCGCCAAATGGCTCCCAACGAAGATGAGCCTCAAACTAAAAAAGGTCTGATGGCCCTTTAAATTAGGCCTTTTTTTGGGCTCAGATGGAATATAAAATGAGAAAGCCCCCTTGCGTGCCGAGGATGAAATGTGTCCTGGTGTTGGATAATGACAATTCAGCACACGTCACTGGGTCAGCCGGATCCCAGATACAGCTCAGAAATAGCTGTCAGAACCAGGATCAGGCTGGATCTCCCTCATTTCCCTCACTGACTGTGACTATGAGAGGAGGGTTCCCTTGAGAATCCCCTCCATCAGTTGGCACAGTAATTGTGCACCACACCAGGTGCCCAGCTGGGATTTGCATCCACTTTTTTGCCACTTGGACACTTCCATTTTAAAGAAGGCACTACGGATCCTTCAATGGCACTTTCTCTAGCACCCATAGAGGAGCTGTACACTTCATGCTCAATTGTGTGCGTGTGTGTGTGTGAGAGAGAGAGGCCTGTAAAAGCCTGCAGTCCCGGCTGTCTCATCGGCAGAGCTGTGCCACAGAAATACAACTGATATTCTGTCTGCAAGAGAGATAAGTAGAGGCTCAATTATATATATTTTTTTTGTGAGGCAGGCTAGGCTGACTTGGATGGGATGTATGTTTTTAAGCATCTACATAACCACATGCACTTTACTCTTCACAATCAAAAAGGAGGTGAGCGTTGGTCTAGACTAATTATTAATTAGTTTAGGCCAACCCTCACCTCGTTTTTGACTGTGAAGAGTAAAGTGCATGTGTTCTCAAATTTGCTTGAAAATGCACCATTTGCCCACTCATTTTTCAAAATTTTCTCGGGGGGGGGAGAACCCCCCCAAACACTATTTAGGCCGCTCGCCGCGGTGTGCTCCACCACTAATTTTACGCCTCATCACTTTCAAATGTCACCAGCCGCCACTGGGCTTGGGGATCCTGTTACAGCTACTAGCTTAACTGGAGAGGGGATGACACCCCCCTCTTGGACCCGACTCCTCCCCGCTCGCTCTTCTCACAACTCGAGTGAAGCAGGGCCGGACTGGCCGTAGTGGGCACTGGGGATTTCCCCTGGGTGGGGGCCGGTTTTGTGCCCATGGGGCCGGTTTTGTCACTGGGGGCCAGTTTTGCAGCAGTGCTGCAATATCGGCCCCCTATAACATAAGCAGGAGCGGTGCTTCATGCTAGCACCACAGCCCCTCCCAGGGCTGGTTGAGCAGCAATCTGCCAGGGGTGGTTGCTGTTCCCAGTCCGGCCCTGAGTAGAAGGGAGCAGAGTTTGAACCCAGGGTGTCTTGTCATATCGGGGGTGCCTGTGCTGATCCCCCTTCCATCTGACCAAGCAGGGGATGCACATGTAGTCGGGGCCTAATTAACAAAGTCACAAAGATGTTGTCGGTCAAATTACATCTTATCCTGGCTAGGCTTACTTCCCTAGAAGCCAGTATGTTGGAATTTCAATCTCGCACTTCCAAGGCGAGGGTGCACCTGGCTAAGCAGACCCCTGTTCTTGTACAAGTCGAGATGGAGGTTTATGCCCCAGGCTATGTCAGGCATCTTCACGGTGCACCTGCCCCGTCAGGAGCTCCTCCTAAGCCCGGGAGAGGTAGCGGTAAGCCTACTACTGTGGCCGGGCCAGCAGCACCCTCTGTGTCAGCGCGCCCCAATGTCTCTCCGGCCTCGTTTAGGCCCCCGCATACACTGGATACTCTGGATCTGCCTCCTGAGGCGATGCACAATGTTGTTGTTGTTTTGGGGGACGTCCCCCATTTATCAAGCTCCTCTACCGAGACGTATCCCGAGCTAAAGAACAAAGTGATTCATTAATTCTCACAGCATATTCGGGGTGGAGGATGTATCCCTCATGCTATCATTATGGCCTGTAGAGTCAGTTGAGTGGGTCGTGATTGTATTTGTAAGATCTTGTCAGGAAATTGTGTGGTGGTCAATTTCAATAACTCAGAGACCGTGTCTCATTTTCTAGTGTCCCTACCACCCTACAGGCCCCATGTCCTGCAGAGCATTGTTTCTCTCCCCTTTGGGTTTTTCTGTAAACCAGAGAACGTTAGTCGTCCATATGGGCATTTAGGGGCTGATTACGAGAGCGGGTGGTCGGACCGCCGCCCACCATTGCAGCGGTCAGGAGAACGCCTGATAAGCAGGTGGCGGTCCGACCGCTGCATTACAATGCAACTTCTTGGCTGTCAGTTGCAAAGTGCTCCTTTACACGTCGGCTTGTACTGCGGCCCAGGAAAGGACCGCAGCACAAGCCGCCATGCAGAGGATTACTTCCTGCACATCCATACACTGTGTTCTATGCATCATGTGATGCATGGCACACAGTGCATGCAGGTGAGTGGGGGCACTACATGTGCCCCCTTGGTCACTTTACAGTAGCATGCGATGGACAGGGGCCCTGTTTGGGGCCCCAAAAATCCATTTCCGACAGCCTTTTCATGGCGGTCTTTCTGACATGAAAAGGCTGTCGGAAAGGGATATCATAATCCCGATGGCGGTGAGTGCCTCAGCACCGCCTCAAATCGGGATTGCGATTCCAACCGCTGACACGTCGGGATCAGATGATCCTATCGTAGGCGGCGGTCTTCCCCCTGACTACTTAGGGTCCAACCACCTGCATTGAAATGCGGCGGTTGAACATAAGGCCTGTCGGCGGTCGGACCACCACTGACAGCATCATAATCAGGCCCTTAGATTGGCAGACGCAGGACGGTCTTGGCAGTGTCCGACTAAGGATAGGGCAGCTCTGGCGGCCATGCTTGTCAAATCGTTTTGCCCCCTTGATGAGCCTTGAAATCTGTGACTGACTTGTCCCCTATTACTCCCTCCACTCTCCCCTTCTAAATTTAAATTAGGCCTGGAAGTTACAGTTTCCCCATCTGCAGCTCGTGTTCTAGGCACACTAGACCGGGCTACCCCAGCTCCGAATTCAAGGGCCTTGAGGATTGTAGAACATCACAGGGCTTGCTGCTAAATTTTCCGATCCTATGTGGGTCAAGTTTGTAACATCTTTTCAGATCATTTGTTTGCAGGTAACTTGGGAGGTGAACAACAGGTTCTTTCTGGAGGGCTACAAGACCTATTTCCTGCCCTCGCTGCCTGCAACCTCTGGCAGGGTTAAAGGGGGCATGATTATCTTCTTGGCCGTAGAATTGTGTGGGCAGGCTGTTAACTCGAAACTTTATCCAATTACGGTTGCCCGACAAGAGAGCTTACATTTGGCATTTATGGACCTTACGTCCACTTTTGATAGGGTCAACCGAGCTAAATTGTGGGCCTTGACGATAGAATTGGGAGTGGAACCAAACATAGTGCCACTGCTTAGGGGGGCATGACCAGCCCAGCGACCAAGATGGCCGCACAGCACGGAGGCTCCATTGGCAACTCACCCAAACTCTCCGGGATACCACTATACAGGGGCCTCCTATGACATCCGAGTGCCACTCCGGGGGGTGTGAGTGACGGTGATCCCCCGCCCGCTTGGTTAGGTTGGCCTGGAGAGGTGGAGGTGCCCCTTTGGCGGCGGCGGTGCATTGGGCCTGGTGCACCTCGAAGGCCCCACGGTGACAGGGGCCACAGGCGAGCCTAAGGCTGGGACTGCCGGGTCCCGCCAGGCCTCACTACCCATCCCACCCTTATGTGATCCTGCCGGGCGGATGGTCGGGCCTAAGACCTGCTGCAGTTGGGGCCGATGTGGTGATTGGGGCTGCGGCCACGGGGCTGGGCCGCGCTGTCCCGATCGGCGGCCAGATCGGGCAGCAGGGCACCCATCATCCTGGGCGGCGTGGCCTGCTGAAGTCTCGCTGGTGCCTGCGGCTGGGCCGAGGGCCCCACCTGCATCCACTTGGATTGGCCCGGCGGCGGTGAGTCACACTGAGGTACGGGGGAAGAGCTGCGGCCCGCGCTGCCTTAGTTGGTGTAAGGGGGGCGGGGCTGGCGAGATCTCTGCTCCCCCCCTTTCAGGCACCATTTCTGCCTGTGGTAGTCCTGCTTGGTGGTGACTGGGACCTGTGCCATGACGATTGCCCCTCCCTGGCCTTTTGCTGAGGCCCGCCTGTGTAGGGCCAAAGACCTGGCCTCCAGCGAGCTGATCCTTGTGGTGCCACACCAAGGTGGTGGTGCATGCTGGTTCCCCGACGTGCGGCAGCCAGCCTTGGATGTACCCTGCGCCTAGGTGGGCTTTACTGCTCTGCACGGGCCTCGCATGAGCCGCACTGACCCAAAGCAGCAGAAGTTGCCCTTCGAGCGCACCGGGGAGTGCAATGTCACTACCACATGTGCCAGGACAGCAGGGGTGGCAGGATCTGAACTGGAGCTGACACAGTTGACCATGTTGGAGGCCCTTATGGCAGAGATCCGCGTTGGATTCCGGGCCATGGACACACGATTTGATGCTCTAGTGAGCAGACTTGACGGGATGAATGAGCGCCTGGACCGCCACCAGAGCAGGTTGAAGGGTGCGGAGGAGCGAGTTTCCACGCTAGAGAATGGTGCCTCTGCCATGGTGAAACGTCTGGACAAGCTGGAATGGCAAATTAAGACGATGACGTCAAAGAATGAGGATCTGGAGGCCAGGTCCCACAGCAACAGTCTTCAGATACTTGGCATTGCAGAGTCCATGGCCACGGGGAAGATGGATCTATTCATCGAGACCCCAATGACGGACCTGTTTAGTTGTGATGCCTTCTCATCGGCGTTATTTGTGGAACATGCTCATCGGTCCTTGGGGCCGTGGCCTCCTCCCGGAGCCCCTCCGAGGTCCATTATCGTCCTCCTGTTAAACTTCAGTGACAGGGACACCGGTCTGCGCTTGGCACGTGAGCGGGGAACGGTCCAGTACCAGGTGGGCACGGTCTCCCTCTATCCTGAGTTTGCAAGAGTGAGGGCCTCGATGAGAGAACTGGGCCTTCGATACAGCATGTTGTACCCAGCCTGTCTCCGTGTAGATGTCCGGGGCTAGGCACATACCTTTGACACTCCTGCTGAGGCCCAGGCTTTCTGTAAGTCCTACGCTAAGGAGCGCCCCAGCCCATCGAGCATTCTTCCTGCGTGCTGCCCCCCGAATGATCATGCCACGGATAGTTCGGAGCTCTTCCTGGCAGACTGAGGCAATGGCTGTGTTATTCCAGTCTGACACTGGTATATGTACTCCTTTTAATGGGACGCTGGATATACTGGCGGACTGCCATGGAGCCTGGTCTCTATCCCATGGTAGTCCCCTCTGACTGTGTCTTGCCCCCGGGGGTGGCGGCTCTGCATTGCTTGGGGGAACATTGAAAGGTGGTCTGTCTGGTGGGATCGGCTGGATTGGGGTGCCCCTCCTGCTCCTTTCCGCTGCCACCCATTGTGGTGGGTTTGTGTCCTGATTCTAATGGTTGTAATAATGTGCTATTGGGAGGTGCTGACAAAGCGTTGCCTCCCCCCATGGTGTGTATCACCGAGTCCTGTTGTTTGTATTGGATGTTTTTTTTTGTTTACTGTGTTATTGGGTTGCCTATGAGAATGGGATTACCCAGGCTGGGTGGGGGGAGGGGGTTGGGATTGGGTTGTTCAGTGTGTTTTCATGTTCACGCCGTGCAGATTACTATGCTACCACATTTTGCCTTACTTCACTACTACTAACACGCAATGCCCCTAAATAGTGACCCACGTGCCGGTGGCTTGGAAATTCCATTCATGTCTTGGAATATCAGAGGCATTAACGACCCCCGTAAGGGCAAGCATGTGCTGCAATACCTAGTGTGGCATGGGATAAAGATTGCTTTCCTTCAGTAGAACCTCTTGCCCCCCGGCTCCGCCCCATCATATGCTTCCTCCTGGAGTTAACATAGGTACTTTTCCAATTACAGTTCTTATTCCCGGGGGGTGTGTATTCTGATCCACCGCTCGCTTCCCTTCTCACTCCTGTCGTGGGTGGTGGATGCTGAGGGCAGATATGTGGTGGTGATTGGTCGCCTAGCAGGGGACTCTATCCTGCTGTTGAATGTGTACACCCCCAACACGGACTCTTCCGAGTTTTTCCATACTCTATCCCAGCTTGTAGGTAGATTTGACATTGGCCACGTAATAGTAGGCAGGGATTTAAATCTATGTCTTGATCAAGGGCTTGACTCCACGGCAGCGGGCTCCGGCGGCAGGCCCAGGGCGACACAGGTGCTGCGTGATATTTGTGACACTTTCTATCTCAGGAACGAGTGGCACCACCAGCACGTCGGGTTTCCAGGACACACCTTCTCCACTGCGCCCCATGGTACGTGGTGGAGGCTGGACTACTGGTTTATATCTGCCTTTCTCCTCCCTTGGCTTGGTGAGGTGAAATGTCCCCCGTACCTTGGTGATCATGAGCTTGAGTGTCCCCCTCCCAGGTAGCAGGGCCCAAATTTGGCAGTTTCCTTGCAACACGCTGCTTGATCCAGTCTTTAGTGATTAGCTCCGCACCGCTATCACTGACTACTTTGAGCTAAATATTGGATACGCAACCACGCAAGAAACACTGTGGGAAGCCTTTAAAGATTATATCCGGGGGTGGATAAAGCGAAGCATAGCGGTATTCTGTGCGATTACTGCAGCTCCCTTGCACGAGTAGAGGCCACCCTCAAGCGCATAAACGCATTCTCAGTGTCCAGCCCCGATGACAATTTGCTTAGACTCCACGTCTCGGCCATGGACAAATTCCGTGAGCTCGCTGACCGTGAGGTGCAGTTTTGGGAAAGTATGCTAGGGTGCGCCGCTACGGAGAGGACGAGCGTCCTGGCCGCACACTGGTGCACCTGCTCTGCCCGTAACGGGGGTCTGACTTCATACCAGAACTCCTTTTGAAGGATGGTACTCGGACCTTTAATAACGGTCTGGTGTTGGAGGAGTTGTATGGTTTCTATGCCCAGCTTTACTCCTCTAGAGGTGCGGGAGACGGGGATGCGCTTGCGGACTATCTCACGGAGGTGGCTATGGTTTGGTTGTCTGCTCCCCAGCAACAGTTTTTGAGTGAACCCATCACAGTAGATGAGATCATAGATGCGATAGACGCCACGAACGGGTCTAAGGCCCCCAGTTCTGCTGGCCTTACGGGGCAGTTTTCTAAATTGAGTGCTTGCTCCCCACTTACTGGAGCTCTATGCTGAATCCCTTGAGGCTGGGGTCCTTCCTCCCTCTCTCCGCAAGGCAATCATAATTTTACTGCCGAAGCCTGGGAAAGATCCCCGACACTGACAGTCCTACAGGCCAGTGTTGTTACTAAATTTCGACAACAAAATCCTGGCCAAAGTCATAGCCACCAGGCTGGCCCTATTGTTGGAGACAATCACCTCCCCCCTCCAATCTGGTTTTGTCCCCCATCGGTCTACATCCATAAGCCTGAGCACGCTGTTTTTCATCCTGCACAGTATCTCACTGGACGTCCCGGCCGCAATGGCCTTGCTCGATGCCGAAAAGACATTTGACTCTATTGATTGGCCATTTCTGTTCACTATGGTGCGCAAGTTCAGATTCCCTCTCGGGTTCACTTCCCTGATAAAACTACTATACACTCAGCCCATGGCTCGTATCCATGCCAACGATTCTTTGACACCTCTTTTCACGCTAGCCAGGGGTACCTGGCAGGGTTGTCCTCTCTCTCCGCTCCTTTCAATTATAGCTATGGACCCACTAGTACGGCATTTGCAGGAGAGACACCTTTGGAGGGGACTTCAGTTCACCACTGGTCCACTATTAATCTCACTCCATCCGGATGACCATGCTTTTCCTTAGACACCCGTCGGAGAATCTGGTACCGGTAGTTTGTGAAATCCAGAGGTTTGGCCAGTTTTTAGGCCTATTAATAAACTGGAGCAAATCTGAACTGTTCCACTAACAAATGCCACGTGCCAGTTTCATTCTGACCTCCTGTTGCAGTGGTGTACGGAGAGTGTCAAGTATCTCGGTGTCCATATACACCGTGACCGGGAACAGGTCATCCGTAAGAATTATGGTCTGGCAATAACCAAGCTCACCACGTCAATAGAGAGCTGGATAAGACTGCCCCTGTCCCTAGCTGGGTGAGTGGCCATCATCAAGATGGTTGTGTTACCCCGCTTCCTTTACCTGTCCTAAATGTGACCATCCCTCTCACTTACGCCTTTTATTTGCAATGCTCTGGAGTCTATTTCTGCATTTGATTTGAGCCGGTCGCAGGCCATGGATCGGGTGGAAGGCATTGACACATCCATATACAAGGGGCAGCTTTGGCGTGCCGCATTTCCAGTTGTATTATTTGGTGGCCCACTTCCATTACACCTACCATTGGTACCATGCCGACTCCCGGTTGCCCCATGTTCGAATTGCCCTTGACCTAGCTGGTGACATGCCTTTGAACGCTCTTCTCCCGGTGGGGGTCCCACTGAACTCCAATGACATACAACCACTGGCTACAACCTGCTGGGCATGGCGCCGACTGATGCTCCTACTGGGCTGGGGGAGCTTGTATTCCCCCCCCTCTGCCCCCAGCAGATAACCTCTGGCTTCCCCCCATAACTGAAGCAGTAGTCAAGCGCACTCTCACTCGATAGGCATTGCACACCATGGGAGACCTGTTCCTGGATGGCTATTACGTGTGCCGACTGATTCATCCTACACTGCATCCAGAGCACTCTGCGGGCCCTGGTATCCTCGTATCCCCTTGCCCCAAAAGATTTTCCCCACTCTCCTTCATCATCACAAATGACGGTGGTGAGCATCTGATTTCTAGGCTTTATCATAGGTGCCTGGACCTGTTGCCCGCTGCGGACGCCGGGCTGTGTGGAGCGTGAAGTGCTGATTAGCAACATCCATTGCCATATGATATTTGGTACTACTGCTGCCTTCAGACCAAGCTAGTCTCTCCTGACCACAAACACAAATTGTTGCACCTTAAAAACCTCAGGCGAGCATATGCGACTCCCAAGTTCCTGGCCAGGGTGGACCCCTCCCGATCCTCGGTGTGTCCTAAGTGCAGGGTGGATGAGGCAGATTTCTTTCACTTAGCATGGGGAAGCCCTCATATCTCCAAATTTTGGCTTGATATCTTTGCACAGCTGTCTTAAATGTTGGAAATAGTGCTGGCCCCTGTGCTCTTGCTTGCGTTGCTAGGTTATCTTAATAATATTCCTAAGGAGTCCCGGCGCCTTGCGCGCTGGTACTCGCTAGACATGAGGTTGCGTTGTGCTGGGGTGGCACCCGCTGTCCTACGGCGGGGGGTTGGCTTAAAAGCCTTACATTTTGCAACACAATGAACAAGTGATATGCGCTGATGTAGCCCCCTACGTCTCGCCCATGGAATATTTGCCAACCTCTTCGCTCCTACCTGCATTGTCCGAACTCCCAATTGCAGGATTGAACTGCCTGGCTGTGACACCCCTCTTCCCTCATGGCCACACAGACCTGTTCCCCCGGGCATGGGATGCTCAATGGTCCTGGGGTGCACTCTTGTGTTCCCCCTGATACCACCGGCACACGCTGCAAGCATGCTCACCCGCACACCGATGCCTGTCTGGGTCACACAGCGATCCATACTCCTTGACGCCACACTGTGTATGGGGCGGGTGTTTTACTTTATGTGAACATGGCAAAGTGTTTGTCTGCTATGCAACTACTTATGGCACTGTATTTGTGTACTGTATTAACTGTCACAGACTGTGGTGACGTTTGTCTTGTTGGTTGTACTGACAAATGATAAATAAAATCCCCGCCCCCCCAACAAAAACATAGTGGCGCTCCTGAAAGATTTATATACGAACACCTCAGCCTCAGTATGCTTTTTGGCTGATGCTGACACTTCTAAGTCCTTCTTCACCAGATGGGGGGTTCGGCTGGGGTGCATTCTTGCACCTTATTTGTTCACCCTATATGTCATCAGGCTGGAGGAGGCCCTTCTCGTCCAGGTTGATTGCCCTATAGTGGGCTCAAGGCCGCTTCCGGTGTTATACACCGATGACGTGTTCTTGATGGTCCGCATGACCAGGGGGCTGCAGATTCTTATTGATCAATTTGCGGCTTATATGGACAGCTTGGACCTGGCCGTTAATGTCTCGAAATCTTATGTTTTGGTGGTGGGCCCAAGGCCCACCAGTTGAATATGCCATCTCATCACGCATGCAATTACAACGCATGCAATTACAACGCGGTTGTTACAACGACCGCGTTGTAACAACGCATACCATTACTCTGCAAGTCGGAACAACGACTTGCTCTAGGGGGGGGTGGGCGCTGGATGTTGGAATAGTATAATTTACTATTCCAACTCCAGTCTGTGCAACAGTAGGGAAGGTGTTGGATTTTAAATCCAACACCTTCTGACCCCTCCGCAAGTCGTTGTTCCGACTTGTGGAGTAATGGTATGCGTTACAACGCGGTCGTTGTAACAACCGCGTTGTAATTGCTTGCAGTGTTCCGGATTAGTGGTAAACGATGTTTACCCCACCAGTTCCATGACCTTTAAGTTGCGTCTGCACACTTTAGGTAATGTTTCCACCTTTAACTACTTAGAGGTACTCTTTGATGTCAACAATAGCTCGCGTACTCTTCTAGAGAAGAAAAGAGTTCTGCCGTACTCTCCTAGAGAAGAAAAGAGCGGAGCTCATCAAAACAAATGGGGCTCTGGCTTCATTTGAGCATAGGTTGGGTTCCTGGTCTCCACATGTCTTGCTTAGAGTCTATATGGAGAAGAGTGTTTCGCAGGTCTGCTATGGGAGCGAAGTATGGGGTAACGTTAATACTGACTCCATCCAAACAGCAGAAACCTTTTTTGAAGGCGTGTGTTACAGGTCCCGAAAGGTACACCAGCCTGGTCTGTACATGTGCAACTTGGAGTTTGATTCCTTGCCGACCTAGTAGCACTTAGCCCTTTACTTTGCTGGGTAAAAGTCTGGATCAGGCAGGAACTCAAGCTAAACAGATTGATTCTCTCCGACTGTTTGGCCTTGGACGGAGCATCTAGAATCCTATGGATTGCCTACTTTAAGTTCACTTGTGGCCCTAGGGAGACCTGATGCTTATCTGACCCCTCATGCTCTGCGCTCACATGACTTACAGGGAATCAAGGCCTTATTTTTTGAGTGGGCTTTGTCACATCGTGAAGGGGCAGAATTGTCAAAACCATTAGTGAGGGGCCATATGTTGTTAAAGTCTGTTCAGGGCATGGAATAATATTTGGCGCAGATAACGCTTTGAGTGGGATTACACCTGAGAAAATTGGCAGCATGTCCAGCAACCCGTAAATATTCTCTACTGATGAGGTAGGAATCCCGAAACACAGGTGTAGGAACGTAGGATCTGCTTCTTATGGTTACCCCCACTTTTTGCTTGATGTTGTACTGTTTTTGACTAGTCTGTCTGGGATCCTGCTAAACAGGACCCCAGTCTATCTGATTTCTCCTCTAAGTTGTCACACATGTACTTTGGTATACTCCAGATTGGATACTGGGGTACCCTTATAAGTCCCTAGTATATGGTACCCATGTACCCAGGGCATAGGTACCACAGAGGCCTCCCATGGGCTGAAGCATGTATTATGCCACCCATGAGAGGCCATGCAAAATGGAACTCCAGGTCTGCTACAGCAGCCTGTGTAAGATGGTGCTTGCACCACTTACTTCAGATATAGGTTCACTATATCTATATGTCACTACACTTAAAACGTATAAGTCACCCCTATAGCAGGCCTTATCAATCCTGAAGGTAGGGTGCTGGGTTTTTAGTGAGAGGGTGCCCCTGCATGAGCAGAGCCTCTCTGCAGCCTTCGGAGACCAATCTCCCAGGTTGTCTGTGACTCAGCCGGACATATAGGTAGAGGTGCATTATAACCTTGCGGTAAATGCTATCTCGAAAACGGCTGTATAGAAACATATCGTGTTTGGTATCAAACACCTTGGAATCATACCTCCAAACCGGTAACCGGTGTGGGAGGTATGATTCCACACTTCTAAAGCAAGCTTCGTGGGGTCACTGGTCTATCCGGTGGCAGCCTTCTCGACCCACTGGTCGGCAGCACAAAATGGATGCTGCCGACCAGAGACACATTTCTGCCCTCCTGCTGCTGAGCCAAGCTCGAGCAGAGGAAGGCAACACAATAGGCATCCTGTCACAGGGAGGTGACCACCTCCCAGTCAGGATTTAGTGTATTGGGGCTGGGTGGGTGCACTCTGAGAGTTCCTGAAAGTCTGCACTGGGGGCACATTTCGTGTCCCTGTGCATAGTCCAGCTCAAACCAGTTCTGGGAGCCATTGGCTCCTGTTCTGGCGCGAAACTGGACAAAGGACATGGGTGTAACCACCTCTCTGTCCTGACCCTCCCTTAGGAGGGTCCCCCGAATCTGTCCAACCCTCTCCAGTGGGTACATAAGGGCTTACCTGGCTGTAAGACTTTAGATTTTACGTGGACAAGATTCTACAAGAAGAAACCACTGAACTTCGACCGTCTGGACACCCTGCACTTCGCTGGACTTCGTCTGGGCCCGACTTCGTCTCCCTCTCCGTCCAAAGCTTTGTCTGTGCCCTTGCTCCATACAGGCTCCGTGCAGGACCTGTGGTGCACTAAGGACAACTGAAGAATCTCCCTTGGAGTGAAGGAGTCGCTCCCCTGCCCTAGCAGGCACTGTAATGCAACTGACCGGTCTGCTGCTCCTGAGCTCCTGCCAACTCTGAAGATTTCAGCAACACAGGAGGTAGGTTTTCGAAGGTACCTGAGGTTGATATGCCCTCTCAGAAAGTTTGAGGCCAGTATCCCTCGTGGGGACTGCATAACCCGAACCCCTGTGCACTGTGTCCATTTGCAATTGCATATGCTTGTTGTCGATTCCTGAGCTTGTGCATTGAACTCCATGTTGTCCTGACCCTGAGCAATATTTGCACTAAAGAACTCCGGCCTCCTCGCACCAAGTGCTCCGTGGGCTGGTACTTTGCAATCTTGCCCAAGGTCCCCTCGCGACTCCTGGTCCTCCAGCCTGTGGGTCTCTCTGAGGGTCATCTTGATTTCTGTTGGGCTTTCCTGGTTGCTCCAGACCTGCCCTGACTCCCCATTGCTTGGTGAGTCCCCTGGACCTTGCTGGTCCACACCGTAACCTGTTTGACCTTCCTTCGTGGGTTGCTTTTGCCAAGGCTTGTTGGTGCTCCAGCCAGACACCGACCCCTCAGCACTCGACATCCTTCATGGGACAGCATGCTTCCGGCTCCTGGTCATCCTCGACATCTCCTGGTCCTCGTGGCTGCAGAGTCTTCGCACCTGAACCAACCGACATCGGTGGGCATTCGTCTACCGAGCCCCTGGTCACTCTGAAGTGACCCAGACTCTGTCCCCTCAGCTTTCAGGTTCCTTCCTTCCCGAATCCAGGCTTGGATTCCACCGGACCCTTTTCACCTTCACGGCAGCAGTACTTCTTCACAGCCCTCCATTGAGAACGACGGCAGTTTCCGACGCCACTCCAGACCTATGCACCCGGCTCCTCTGGGACAGGTAACTCGGGTACTACAGTATCCACGGGTGGGGTGGCTCTTCAAACTCTTAAGTTCCAAAGGGTTCGCTCGAAGTCCTCCTAGAAGGGTCCTTAAACTTTAAAAGTGTAACTGCAACTTCCCCATAGAATTGTACGGAGCCCACGGTCGTGTTCACACACTGCACCAGTCCTCCGTGGGGTCCCTAACTACTCACCTTGGGTGGTTCCTTGGGGTCCCAGCGATTCTACGTGCTCCAGACCTTGTCTTGATCTCAGTCGTGACTGTTATACCACTATTTTAGTATATGGTTTGGCCTCCCCCTGGAGCCCACTGTGTATTGTGCTACTTACAAGTGTTCTATTGATCTTGTATTGTGTGCTTTGTGTTCTATCCTCGTGTAGAGGATAGTAGAGAGTGTTATAGTAATAAATACATATTTTTATATAACTACTGTGTGGCTCTCCTTTCATTTAGTCAATATAGGAGGTGATATTCTGGTAAAACAAGCTGCTTTACATTCCTTCAAGATTAAGCCTGAAGGCTGCTCTCCACAGCTACCACTAGGATAGCTTTCTAAAGGTTATCTTTGACCTCATACATCATAAGGGTCGTTTGGACTTGTGCAAGGTGCCCACTTTAATTAGTGGACAGCATATACCAGGCCAACTTCTCACATTGGTGGGAATCAAGCCTGCATTGTTTTACCAGATAAATCTCTTTGTATTGATTAACTGAAAACCACTAAAGTATTCAGGCACATATAATACTTAAAGATTAGAATAAGTAAGTTCTACTGAACTTGGGGTTGGGTAAGTTAAGGGTCTAGCACACCCTTTCTCCAACCTAAGAGAGTTTAGGTCCCACTAGGTTAGGTAGGTGCATACACCACACCACACTAGTATGTCTTCTAAAGGAGAAGCCAGTGGCTCTCTGCCTTCTAAGTACAATGGTCTCACATTTCAGGATCTGAAAGCCATGTGTGCTTCTAGGAAGCTGAAGACAGGGAGAAATGCCAACACCCAACGTCTCATTGAGGTGTTACTCTTAGATGACCTTAGAAAGACCCCAGGGTCAGATGAGGTAGAAAGAGGGGGTGGGGCAGTGAATGAAGGCAGGTCAGGAGGTGACACCTTCTATGACCTAGACTCAAACCCTGGCCAGGAGGATCAAGATGATTCCAACCTGGACAACCTAGATCTTCAGGAAGAGGGTGGAGAAGGCCCCAGTGGCCCTCTCTTTACTCCTCCAGGAAGAGTGCAGAGTTTACCCAGGAGATCTAGATCACCCTCTGCAGAATCTGACCAGTCAGGACATTCTATAGGGACCTCCATATCTCATAAGAGAGATAATTCTTATGAAAGACAGTGCCAATTTCTAGAGCTTGAGAAAGTCAAGCTTAGGCTCAGACAAGAGCAATTGGCCCTAGATAAGGAATCCTTAGAACTCAAGAAGGCTAGGAAGAAATTGGGACTAGAGTCCCATGGTGGCAGCAACAGTGTCCCTAGGATTAAGGAGTATGACCATAGGAACCTGAGCAAGATAGTCCCTCCCTACCATGGTGGGGATGACATCCACAAATGGATACTGCTTTAGAGAGGGCCTGTAAGGTACAGAAGGTCCCTCAAGAGCAGTGGGCAGCTATCTTGTGGCTCTCCTTTGCTGACAAAGGTAGAGATAAGCTCCTCACTGTTAGAGAAGAGGATGCTGACAACTATTCAGTCCTGAAGAGTGCTCTCATTGATGGGTTTGGCTTAACCACTGAACAGTACAGGATTAAGTTTAGAGACACCCAGAAGACACAGACTCAGGACTGGGTAGGCTTTGTAGATTGTGCTACTAAGGCTCTGGAAGGCTGGTTACTTGGCAGCAAAGTGAATGATGTCAAGGGATTGTACAATTTGATTATGAGGGAGCAGATCCTTAATAATTGCCAAAACCAGTTGCTGCATCAGTACTTGGTTGACTCTGATCTGACTTCTCCCCAAGAATTGGGAAAGAAGGCAGATAGGTGGGTCAGAAACAGGGTGAAGCAGAAAACCCAGACCACAGGTGGTGACCAGAAGAAGCAAGATGCTAAACCTTCCGATAAGGGTGGGGAAAAGGGTAAAGACCAGAAGTCTTCATCAGGGCCCCAAAAACCTGCATCTGGGGGGTAGTCACAGTCTAACAAAGGAAAAGGCAAAAAGAAACCTTGGTGCTTCCTGTGTAAGGAGAAAACCCATTGGACAAGGGAAGCCAATTGTTCAAGGGCCAAGGATCCTCCTACCACCACCACTGCCCCTAAGGCAACTGTTCCCCCTAGTTCAGCTCCAGGTGGTGGTACAGGGAACAAGGGTATAGTAGGGTTAAGTTCAGCACAAATGGGGCCGCTCCCAGGAAAGTGACCGAAGGTGCTCTAGGGTTAAATTGTGAGTGTGGACATCTCACAAAAAGTGAAGGACTGGACTGGCCTCACACACCACCTGGTGTCATGCTTCATTATCGGCAGTCCTCGCCCTCTAAAAACTCGGTTTGATAGAGGGCGGGCATTCACCTGACGACAGGGATGCACTTCTAAACTAAGTGGGGGCCCGTGGGAAGTGAGTGAATTTAAAAACCATTACAGTTGCCAAATTAAATTTTAATAGGGTAGGCGGCTGTATGGTATTAAAAAAGTGGACGGTGCAGTGGGGAAATTAATTATCCCCTCACCATGGTGAATAGGGTCAACATGTTTCTGCCTGGTGTCCCGAGGGGTACATGGCATTCATCAGGACCTGTATCAAGCGGGCTCCGTTCTTACCAATTAGTGGTGAGAAGGTACCACTAGGTGGGGTGACCTTTGTCACTTTCCACTTCAAGGGCTCAAAGTAGGCCCCTGAACCTCAACCTACGTGCTCCATGGGAGGACGTATGGAGGGAAGGCCCCTGTAGTCAGACTTACATCAAGGTGCGCCTTCCGTGGTAGCAGCTAGCCGTGTCCTTCTGTCCTCCCCGATGATATGTCCACACTCACAATTTAACCCTAGAGCACCTTCAGTCACTTTCCTGGGAGCGGCCCCATTTGTGCTGAACATTTCGTGTTGGAGGCTGGCCTGCTCCTGGCGCCCTGTGCCTCTTGTTCCCTCTCCCAGTCTCCTCTGGGGTTAGTGTGGTTTCAGCTATAGTAGAGTTAACCCTGGGATCTGAGATGGGTTCTGGCTTAGTCAGAACTCCAGCTCAGGCTGTTTTGGTCTGTGATGGAGGCATGGATATTGCCTCCCTATTTGTCAGTCCCAGTAATCTGGGCAAATACAGACAACAGCCTTTAATTAATGGTAAGGAGGCCATGGCATATAGGGACACAGGAGCTAGTGTCACAATGGTGACAAGAGATCTTGTGCGCCCTGACCAGATCATACTTGGTGAGATGTACCAAGTGACCAATGCTAACAATGTCAGGACAGACCATTCCTTGGCAGTTGTTAATTTCAGCTGGGGAGGGGTAACTGGCCCTAAGAAGGTTGTGGTTAGCTCAGACCTCCCTGTGGAATGCTTGTTGGGCAATGATTTGGAAACTTCAGCCTGGGCTGAAGTGGAACTCAGGACACATGCAGCAATGTTGGGCATCTCTGCAGATGTGTTTGCTGTGACTAGGTCACAGGCCAAACTGTCTTCCACTGAACAGGCCCCGGATCCTGGAAAAATGGACCAGGTGCCTTCCAAGAGAAGGAGCAGTAGGGGTGAGGCAGTGTCTTCCCCCCAGACTCAGAGTGAGGATAAGTCTCCTGAGGGAGATGACTCCCTTTGAAGGAACTGTCTCAGAGGAACTTGAACCTGATCAGGTTGAGTTCTTGGGGACAGGGGGCCCTTCCAGGGCAGAACTGAGTCAGGAGCAGCAGAACTGCCCCTCTCTTGAACCCCTCAGACAGCAAGCTGCTGCTGAGGCTGCTGGGAGTGCCAGTGGGTCCCACAGGACTCCTTTACTCAGAGGGTAGAGACCCCAAGCCTGGTGCTACCAGGAGGTTGGTTATACCTCTGAAGTTTAGGGGCTTCCTACTGACACTGGCACATGATATCACTTTAGCAGGACACCTAGGCCAAAGTAAGACTTGGGACAGGCTTGTCCCTCACTTTCACTGGCCTCACATGTCAGAGGACACAAAAGAGTTTTGTCGCTCCTGTACCACCTGTCAAGCCAGTGGTAAGGCAGGTGGTACCACAAAGGCCCCCCTGATACCACTACCGGTGGTGGGGGTTCCCTTTGAGAGGGTTGGGATTGACATAATTGGTCCCATGAATCCTCCAACTGCATCTGGGCACAGATATATTCTAGTGGTGGTGGACCATGCCACTAGGTATCCAGAAGCAATACCCCTTAGAACCGCCACAGCTCCTGTGGTGGCCAGGGCCCTCCTGGGAATTATTTCCACGGTGGGTTTCCCTAAGGAGGTCTTAACTGACAGGGGTGCAAACTTCATGTCTAGTTACATTACTGCTATGTGGAAGGAGTGTGGAGTAAATTACAAATTTACCACACCCTATCACCCACAATGCAATGGGTTAGTTGAGAGATTCAACAAAACCCTGAAGGGGCATGATCATGGGCCTCCCAGAAAAGCTTAGGTGAAAATGGGATGTCCTGTTGCCCTGCCTTCTCTTTGCTTACAGAGAGGTTCCTCAGAAGGGGTTGGCTACAGCCCTTTTGAACTTCTGTTTGGACATGCAGTTAGGGGTCCCTTATGTTTAGTGAAGGAGGGATGGGAGTTACCTCTCAAACCACCTAAACAAGACATAGTGGACTATGTACTTGGTCTCCGCTCCAGGATAGCTGAGTATATGAAGAAGGCAAGTAAAAACCTTGAGGCTAGCCAAGAATTACAGAAAGCTTGGCATGACAAAAAGGCTGTGCTGACTGTGTACCAGCCAGGACAGATGGTATGGGTGTTGGAGTCTGTGTCCTCAGCAGCTATCCAGAACAAGTGGAGTAGACCCCATACCATTCTTGAGCAGAAAGGAGAGGTCACCTACCTGGTGGACCTTGGAACTCCCAGGAGCCCCCACAGGGTGCTCCATGTGAACAGGCTCAAGCCATATGTTGACAGGGCAGACATGGGCTTGCTCATGGCTACTGATGAGGGACAGGAGGAAGAGAGTGACCCACTCCCTGACCTCCTCTCACAGAACCCTGATGATGGCTCAGTTGATGGTGTAGCCTTGGCAGGCAGCCTCACGGAGCAACAACAGACTGATTGCAGGAAGGTCCTCAATCAGTACAGACATATGTTCTCCCTGGCTCCTAGTCAGACCATCTGGTGTACCCATGAAGTGGACACAGGTGAACGTCTGCCTGTTAAAAATAAGATTTACAGGCAACCTGACCATGTCAGGGACTGCATCAGGACTGAGGTCCAAGAGATGCTGGAATTGGGAGTCATTGAACCCTCAGATAGCCCTTGGGCTAGTCCAGTAGTCCTGGTACCCAAACCTCATACCCAGGGTGGTAAGAGAGAAATGAGGTTTTGTGTAGACTACAGGGGGCTCAATGCAGTCACTAGGGTTGATGCTCATCCTATTCCTATGGCAGATGAGCTCATTGATACTTTGGCCTCAGCCAAGTTCTTGAGTACATTTGACCTTACAGCTGGATATTGGCAAATCAGATTATCTGAGGATGCCAAACCCAAAACAGCATTTTCAACCCCTAGTGGGCGCTATCAATTTGTGGTGATGCCCTTTGGCTTAAAAAATGCACCTGCCACATTTCAAAGGTTGGTGAATAAAGTTCTCACAGGCCTGGAAGACTACAGTGCAGCTTAACTTGATGATATTGCAGTCTTCAGTTCCACCTGGGAGGATCACCTGGTCCACCTAAGAAATGTCCTGGAGGCCCTGCAAAAGGCAGGCCTCACTATCAAGGCCACCAAGTGCCAGATAGGGCAGAGTAAGGTTGTGTACCTGGGCCACCTTGTGGGTGGAGGCCAGGTTCAACCATTGCAGAGCAAAATCCAGACCATCATGGACTGGGTTGCGCCAACTACCCAGACTCAGGTCAGAGCTTTCTTGGGCCTGACTGGGTACTACAGGAGGTTTGTTAAGGGATATGGATCTATAGTGACCCCCTTAAATGATCTGACCTCTAAAAGAATGCCTAAGAAAGTTCAGTGGACAGTTAGCTGTCAGAAGGCATTTGATGACCTGAAGCAGGCCATGTGCACTGCTCCCATTCTGCAAAGTCCTGACTATTCCAAACAATTCATTGTTCAAACTGATGCATCTGAGTTGGGGGTAGGGGCTGTGTTATCACAACTTAATGAAGAGGGTCAGGATCAGCCAGTAGCTTTTATAAGCAGAAGGCTGACCGCCAGAGAGAAACGTTGGTCAGCTATTGAGAGGGAAGCCTTTGTTGTGGTTTGGGCTCTGAAGAAGCTGAGGCCATACTTGTTTGGCACTCACTTCATTGTTCAGACAGACCATAAGACCCTTTTATGGCTAAAACAGATGAAGGGTGAGAACCCCAAACTTTTGAGGTGGTCCATTTCCCTACAGGGGATGGACTATACAGTGGAACAAAGACCTGGGAGTAACCATGCCAATGCAGATGGACTCTCCAGATATTTCCACTTAGAAAATGAAGACTCAACTGGTCAAGGTTAGTCTCATGTCCTTTCGTTTGGGAGGGGGTTGTGTAGGAAAGTAGGATCTGCTTCTTATGGTTACCCCAACTTTTTGCTTGATGTTGCACTGTTTTTGACTAGTCTGACTGGGATCCTGCTAAACAGGACCCCAGTCTATCTGCTTTCTCCTCTAAATTGTCACACATGTACTTTGGTATACTCCAGATTGGATACTGGGGTACCCTTATAAGTCCCTAGTATTGGTACGCATGTACCCAGGGCATAGGTACTCCAGAGGCCTCCCATGGGCTGAAGCATGTATTATGCCACCCATGAGAGGCCATGCAAAATGGAACTCCAGGTCTGCTACAGCAGCCTGTGTAAGATGGTGCTTGCACCACTTACTTTAGATATAGATTCACTATATCTATAGGTCACTACACTTAAAACTTATAAGTCACCCCTATAGCAGGCCTTATCAATCCTGAAGGCAGGGTGCTGGGTTTTTAGTGAGAGGGTGCCCCTGCATGAGCAGAGCCTCTCTGCAGCCTTCGGAGACCATTCTCCCAGGTTGTCTGTGACTCAGCCAGACATATAGGTAGAGGTGCATTATAACCTCGCGGTAAATGCTATCTCGAAAACGGCTGCATAGAAACATATCGTGTTTGGTATCAAACACCTTGGAATCATACCTCCACACCGGTAACCGGTGTGGGAGGTATGATTCCACCCTTCTGAAGCAAGCTTCGTGGGGTCACTGGTCTATCCGGTGGCAGCCTTCTCGACCCACTGGTCGGCAGCACAAAATGGATGCTGCCGACCAGAGACACATTTCTGCCCTCCTGCTGCTGAGCCAAGCTCGAGCAGAGGAAGGCAGCACAATAGTCATCCTGTCACAGGGAGTTGTGACCACCTCCCAGTCGGGATTTAGTGTATTGGGGCTGGGTGGGTGCACTCTGAGAGTGCCTGAAAGTCTGCACTGGGGGCACATTTCGTGTCCCTGTGCATAGTCCAGCTCAAACCAGTTCTGGGAGCCATTGGCTCCTGCTCTGGCGCGAAACTGGACTAAGGACATGGGTGTAACCACCCCTCTGTCCTGACCCTCCCTAGGAGGGTCCCCCGAATCTGTCCAACCCTCTCCAGTGGGTACATAAGGGCTTACTTGGCTGTAAGACTTTAGATTTTACATGGACAAGATTCTACAAGAAGAAACCACTGACCTTCGACCGTCTGGACACCCTGGACTTCGCTGGACTTCGACTGGGCCTGACTTCGTCTCCCTCTCCGTCCAAAGCTTTGTCTGTGCCTTTGCTCCATACAGGCTCCGTGCAGGACCTGTGGTGCACTAAGGACAACTGAAGAATCTCCCTTGGAGTGAAGGAGTCACTCCCCTGCCCTAGCAGGCACCGTAATGCAACTGACCGGTCTGCTGCTCCTGAGCTCCTGCAGACTCCGAGGATTTCAGCAACACAAGAGGTGGGATTTCGAAGGTCCCTGAGGTTGATCTGCCCTCTCAGCAAGTTTGAGGCCAGTATCCCTCGTGGAGACTGCATAACCCGAACCCCTGTGCACCGCGTCCATTTGCAATTGCATATGCTTGTTGTCAATTCCCGAGCTTGTGCATTGGACTTCGTGTAGTCCTGACCCTGAGCAATATTTGCACTAAAGAACTCCGGCCTCCTTGCACCGAGTGCTCCTTGGACTGGTACTTTGCAATCTTGCCCGAGGTCCCCTCGTGAGTCCTGGTCCTCCGGCCTTAGGGTCTCTCTGAGGGTCATCTTGATTTCTGTTGGGATTTCCTGGTTGCTCCAGACGTGCCCTGACTCCCCATTGCTTGGTGAGTCCCCTGGATCTTGCTGGTCCACACCGTAACCTGTTTGACCTTCCTTCGTGGGTTGCTTTTGCCAAGGCTTGTTGGTGCTCCAGCCGGACACCGACCCCTCAGCACTCGACATCCTTTGTGGGACAGCACACCTCCTGCTCCTGGTTGTCCTCGACGTCTCCTGGTCCTCGTGGCTGTAGAGTCAAGCATCCCTTCTTCGCAACTGAAGCAACCGTCATCGGTGGGCATTCGTCTACCAAGCCCCTGGTCACTCTGAAGTGACCCAGACTCTGTCCCCTCTGCTTTTAGGTTCCTTCCTTCCCGAATCCAGGCTTGGATTCCACCGGACCCTTTTCACCTTCACGGCAGCAGTACTTCTTCACAGCCCTCCATTGAGAACGACTGCAGTTTCCGACGCCACTCCAGACCTATGCACCCGGCTCCTCTGGGATAGGTAACTCTGGTACTACGGTATCCACGGGTGGGGTGGCTCTTCAAACTCTTAAGTTCCAAAGGGTTCGCTCGAAGTCCTCTTAGAAGGGTCCTTAAACTTTAAAAGTGTAACCGCGACTTCCCCATAGAATTGTACAGAGCCCACGGTCATGTTCACACACTGCACCCATCCTCCGTGGGGTCCCTAACTACTCACCTTGGGTGATTCCTTGGGGTCCCAGCGATTCTATGTGCTCCAGACCTTGTCTTGATCTCAGTCGTGACTGTTATACCACTATTTTAGTTTATGGTTTGGCCTCCCCCTGGAGGCCACTGTGTATTGTGCTACTTACAACTGTTCTATTGATCTTGTATTGTGTGCTTTGTGTTGTATCCTCGTGTAGAGGATAGTAGAGAGTGTTATAGTAATAAATACATATTTTTATATAACTACTGTGTGGTTCTCCTTTCATTTAATCAATATAGGAGGTGATATTCTGGTAAAACAAGCTGCTTTACATTCCTTCAAGATGAAGCCTGAAGGCTGCTCTCCACAGCTACCACTAGGATAGCTTTCTAAAGGTTATCTTTGACCTCATACATCATAAGGGTCGTTTGGACTGGTGCAAGGTGCCCACTTTAATTAGTGGCCAGCATATACCATTTGAAAGACGGCATTAGCTGAAAAATAATATGAACTTTGTGTGAAAACTGAACTACAACTACCAAGACGCTATGTGGTAATGGCACTGTTACATGCAGGCTGTGCGTTCCTATCCACTTTAGCAGGTTACTATTAGGCATGCTTCATTTCTTTTGGCCAGGTTTCGTTTAAATCAAATTCACTATTTACTAGACACTCCTGTGGGATGGGTGCACCCTGTGAACTTACTGCCCTGTGGTTGCGACAATAGGTCTCCGCAGGACACAACACATTTTGTCATGTCCGGTAACTACTACAGCTGGCCCTGAAAGAGGTTTCTGCTGCCATTGGTGAGGTATTTGAATTTTACCCAACTACGTCCTGCCCCTTTATTCTTACAATTGCTCCCTAATGAACATGTTTTATCTACTGTATCAAGCTTTTTACAGGAAGCCCTGGCATCTAGATGCTCGACACTTGAATGATGCCAGCTTGTACTTATCAAACATCATGTTTTTACTCTTGTTTTTATTCTGTACTTTTATCTGCTTTTATGGCTTTAGGTGTATTTATATATTTGTTACTGTACTCTATGCTGCTCTTTTGTGGTTGCTTTGTTGGACCGAATAAAGATTTTATGATGATGATTCCAAAGTTATGGTCTTAGAAACAAGTGTGCTATTTATTATTAATGAGGACTGCATAGTACATATGGTTACAATGTACCTGTTTCATTGTCATTTAGAGGTTATGGAACCCGGTAAAAAGTTCTCACCACTTCAGTTGCTCCTAAGGCTTATTATAAATATATTTTTTAAGCTGGGGGTACCAGGTTTAACTATAAGCAACAGGGGCCAGATTTCCTAACATTTTGCGTCACCTATGACGTGAAATGCTAGTAGATATTTACAAAGCCACGCAAGGGTGATTTATGCCACCTTGCATGGCTTTGTGAAAAAAAAATGTATCACAAAGCAGCATCTTGTGCTGCATTGCTTTACATTTAATTCTGGGAGGCGTTGCATGGGTGGAACTTGCGCGTTCCCATGCATCCGCTAATGGATTTCATCCAATTCCAGATTTACAAAGGTTTGTAAACCTGGCATTACGTGAAATCACTACGTCTCCTAGAATATGGCGTAACGAGGAGAAAAATCTTTATCTCTCCTCATTATTTCCTCTTTCTATGTGTGCTGCAATTTGCAGCACAAATACAAAGAGGAAAATGGCTTGAGAGATTTTTTGTGCAGGAAGGTATGGCTTCCTGCACAAAAATCATTCTCCTAATAGCGCAGGCAGCCTTGCACCATGGTGCAAGGTCGCCTGCGTTGGCGCTAGGCTGCCTGAAGTGTGCCAGAGGTATGAGAGAGCAGACGTGCGCCATATCTTAATAGATATGGCGCATTTCTGCACTCTCCCTTTCATGTAATGCAGGACAGCAAGTTGCCTTGCTACACTGAGTTGCATGAAAGGTTAGTAAATCTGGCCCCAAATGTTTTTATCAACCTGTGGACACACTTCCAGATGATGATGAATCAGTCTGCCTTTCCACCCAGAATCGTTCAGTAATGGGCCAACATCTTTTAGTTGTTAGCAAAAGCCGAATTATTTGTTATCTTTATAACCCAGGGGGCAGATTTGTCATTCAGTTGCGTCGCCCTTGCGCCACGCACTGGGGCGTAAGGGTGACACAACTACTAAGTCAGATTTATCAAACCACGCAAGGCCACCTTGCATGTCCCTGCGTGGCATGATAAATCTAGTGTAATACAACGCATTGCGTTACTCTGCCCCAAGGAAGCCTTCTGTGGATGGATTGGGGGTGTTCCCACACATCCACCCATGGATTTTGGTGTATTCCCAGATTTACCATTACTGGAAGACCTGGGAATGCATCAAAATGCTACACCTTCCCAGGTGAGGCGTAACGAGGAGAAATATCTTTATTTCTCCTCGTTTTTCCTCTTTCTATTAGTGCTGCATTCTGCAGCACACATAGCAAGAGGAAAGTGCTACCAGAGGATTGTTTTTGTGAAGGAAGGTGCACCTTCCTGCACAAAAACAACCCTGTCTGCAATGCAGACACCCTTGCAGCACGCGCAATGGTGCCTACGTTGGTGCTAGGAAACAGTTTGTGTGCCAGCACAAGGAAAGGACAGGAATGCACCGTATAATGTTAAATATGGTGCATTCTGCTCTTTGTCTTTCATGCAGTGCAGCAAGATGGCGTGTTGCACTGCGCTGCGCTGCGTGAACGTTTGATAAATCTGCCCCTTAGTCTCCGTTAGCTGTTAAAACGAAGGTGTGATATGTCGTGGTTGTGGATTTATTACGGCGATGCTACGTATTAATACGGATTTAGGTATTCTGAGTTTAATGAAATAGGCAGCCAAGGTTTTCTAGATTTAGTGGGACGAGCTTGAGAACGTAGGTTGCAATAAGCTGCATTCAGAATTTACTGGCGAGGGAAATCATTTTGAAATTAGTAGAAAGCTAGAGTGCCATTTTGGATTTGATGGCAATGCTGGCTTAGAGGCATGTTGGATTTAGGAACAACACATGCACCAGGCATTGTGAAATTAGCGAAGATGGAGACTAGAGGTTTTCTGTATTTTGGGCCTTACTTGGAGGATGTCACGTCCACGGTTTTACAAGCGTGTTATAGCTTATGGCACCTGTAATACTGCAAACGGGCTATCGTCTACCTTTTGATGAGCATTCCATCCACTAAACTCCAAATAAGGCCCTTAGTTTTGGACAATTTAGACGCACTGTAGTTTTAATAGAGATTGATTCAATAGTGCATTTGTCTAGAACGCATGTGAAAAAAAATCTTTAGTCGCTCGACAGCCATATTTTCAGTTTTGAACGTAGGGGCATATTTACAAGACCCTATCGCTACAGTAACATCACTTTTTTCGACATTCCTGTGGTGATACAAGCTTCACCTTATTTACAAGGCAGTGTTAAGCCACTTAACGCTGCCTTGTAAATAAGGCACCCTTTCACGCTATACTTAGCGTGAAAGAGGTGGGCAATGGGTGTTGTGGTGGGCGTTCCGCCGCAACACCCATTGATTTTGACACTGCCTCATATTTACAAGGGTGGCGTAAATATGGGGCAGCTCCAAAATTAAGACCAAAAAATCCTGGTCTTAACATGGCACAACGAGGAGAAATGCTTTATTTCTCCTCGTTTTTGCTGTTTTTATGTGTGCAGCACATATAAAAACAGCAAAACGCTATGCATGATTGTTTATGTGCAGGAAGGTGTCCCTTCCTGCACGTAAACAATCATTTTAAAAATGACGAGTTGCAACTTCTATGTGTGCTGCACAAAGCATCACACATAGAAGGTACAAATCGCCATTTAAGATTGTTTATGTGCAGGAAGGGACCCTGTTTATGTGCAGGAAGGGACCCCTTCCTGCACATAAACAATCATTCCCACAACGGAGGCACCCTTGCACTATGGTACAAGGGTGCCTGCATTGGCGCTAGGCAGCTGTAATTAGCGCCAGCGCAGGGTGAAACGCAGGGCTGCACTGAATTGTTGTAAATACGGTGCAGCCCTGCCTTTCAAAAGTGGCAGAGTGCGCCTTTAAGCCAAGAAGGCTAATGCCGCGCTCTGTCACTTTTCTTGTAAATATCCCCCTTAGTATAAAATTTCTCAACTTGCAAACGTATATCAATGACCGTGCAGTGCTTAGACCTTAAAACTGGTAACCACATCCGTCCCTTGCCAGATATATGGTTTGCCTCTACTTTGTTAGTTCTGAGTGTAATGAGCGAAGTACCCTGGTTGGAATGGCCCTATAGATTTTCCCCTGCAAATAACACAAGGCTGTGTGGGGGAAGCTTTTGTGCATGATGCAGAGGCAGTTGGATTTAACTCACTTTTTCACCACAAGCTAATGCAGCTCTTGTTGGCTTTCCTAAACCTTGTTTCCTCCTTCACCTCACTCAGAGGCACTTGCCAGCAATTTGGGTTGTCTGTAGTCTTTGAGTTGTGTTCTACAGTCACCAAGATACACAATGTCACAGTGGCCGAGACAAAAATTCACAACAGACCTACCAACATACGATGGTCTGCGGTGAATGATCTTTTTGGAAAACAATACCAGTTAAAGATAATGTTCATTGAATATCTGGCGGAATAGCATCTGTTACCACGCGTGCCTAAACTTCGCATGGCTTAACAACACAGTCAATACCACGACTGTGTCGATACCACGAGTTCCATTACAATGCAAGTCATTACAACAACTTGCTTTAGGGAAGCGCTGGACTTTGGAATAGTTTCAATTACTATTCCAACTCCAGTCGGTGTATCAGTAGGGAAGGTGTTGGACGTAAAATCCAACCCGAGTCCAACACTGCATTCCCAAAAGCAAGTCATTGTAATGACTTGTGTTGTAATGGAACTCGTGGTAACGTCACAGTCATGGTACTGACTGTGTTGTAAAGGCACTGCGTTGCTGCGTTGTAATAGATGTTTCCCATCTGGCGTATTGGCTCAAAGTGAGGAAATTACCAAGCTAAATATCCATATTCCGAACATCGAGATACATCACGATTTTTTGGTTAAAAAAGAGAATAACGTGAAGAGAAAAATGTGTCTGGATTCAGTGAAAGAGGACACCAATATCGTTTTAAGCTTAACTATGTTTATTGGGCGAAATGCACAAGTTCCCATTCACAACCCAAAAGGACTGGTGGTACAGGTCACAACGCAAACACTGATCAAAAGTACCATGAACATGTCACCAAAGGCAAATCTCTTTAAGAATCCCAGTGGCTGTAGGGAAAAGCGAGATAATACATCAAAGTAACTTAGTGCTAGAAACGATTACCTTCTACACCGAGCCAGAGGAGCATGTCTTGAGCCTGCTATGGTCATGAGGCACATACGTCCCCACTGTGAGAAGTTGGCCTGGTATATGCTGTCCACTAGTTATAGTGGGCACCTTGCACCAGTCCAAACGACCTTTATTGATGATAGGTTTAAGACAACCTTATTTGAAAGCTATCCTAGTGGTAGCTATGCAGAGCAGCCTTCAGGCTAAGTCTTGAAGGAGTGTAAAGCTGTTTGTTTTACCAGTCTATAATCTCATGAATGACCAAATGAAAGGAGAACCACATCAGGTATATATATAAAATATATGTATTTATTACTAAACACTTCCCACTAGTCTCTTTATGAGGCTAGAGGTCGAAATACACAAGTTACAAGTCAAATAGCACAGTAAATTAGCACAATATACGATTAGCCCTAGGGGCGTACCAAACCATATATTAAGAAAGTGGTATAAGAACCACGACTTGACTAGACACAAGGCCTAGAGCCTGTAGAATCGCTGGGACCCCAAGGAACCAGCCAAGGTAGTGACACAGGGGACCCACGGGGACGTGTGCAGTGCGTGAACCCAGCTGCGAGCTCCGTTAGCGTCTATGGGGAAAGTCGCGGTTAGAGTTTTAAAGTTTAGGGACACTTCGGAGTGGACTAGGAACAAACCCTTTTGGACTTAGAGGGTTCTAGGGCCAACACCCACGGGAGCACCGAAGTACTTGTGTTACCTCACCCAGGGAAGCCGGGTGCATAGGTGTCAAATGGTGTCGGGCCGCGCCGTCGTTTTCAATGGCCGCTGGCTGGAAGGTGCTGCTGCCGGGAAGATGCGAAGTGTCTGAAGAGATCCAAGCCTGGATCGAGGATGAGAAGAACCTGAAAGCAGAGGGGACAGAGTCTAGGTCACTAGCCAGTGACCAGGGGCACGATAGTCGAATGCCCACCGATGTCGGGTGCTTCAAGTTCGAAGAGGTGAATATTGTCTCTGCAGCCACGAGGACCAGGAGGCGTTGACGACAACCAGGAGCTGGATTCGAGCTGTCCCACAAAGGTAGTAGCTGACTGCAGTGTCGGTGCCCGGATTGGACCCAACAAGCCTTGGTAACAGCAACCCATGCAGAAAGAGAACAAAGGCTTCTGTGTGGACCAGCGAGGTCCGAGGCACTCCCCAAGCAAGGGAGAGTCAGGGTAGGCCTGGAGCAACCAGGAAGGCCTGTTGAAAATAGGGTTGTCATTCTGAGAGACCCACAAGTCGATGGACAAGGGATTGCAAAGGGACCTCAAGCGGAACCACAAAATGGCGGCCCACGGATCACTGGGCGTGGCCAGGCCAGCAATCTTCGGTGGATTCACTGCTCGAGGTTGGGGCTACAAGTAACCCAAAGCACAGCCTCTAGGATTGACTAGAAGCTTATGCACTTGCAAATGTGCACGGTATCCAGGTGTTCCGGTTCCACGGTACCCACAAGGGGTACGGGTCTCAGCTTTGCTGGGAACTCGGGTCAGCCTCTGGGAAGTCTGGAAATCCAACTCCTGGGTTGCAGGGTCATCGGCGTCCGGCGGGAGCTTCAGAGATGCAGACCGGACAGATGCGTCTTTGGTGCCTGCCAAGCAGGGGAGTAACTCCTTTACTCCAAGGGAGATTCTTCAGTCATCTGGCGTTTAACAGATCGTCGAAGGTCCAGGATTCAGTTTCAGAGTTTCGTCCAGGGATATCTAAAGTCCTGTTGCCAGGGGTTCCTATCTTATACCCAAGGAAGGGGTTGGACTAACTCAGGGGACCCACCTATGGGAGGGTTTGGAAAGAGGGGTGGCTACACCCATTTCCTTTGTCCACTTTCACGCCAGAGCAGGGGCTGGTAGCCCCTGCAACCGGTTTGAACTGGGCTATGCACAAGGACACCAAATGTGCCCCCAGTGCAGGACTTCAAAGCACTCTGAGAGTGCACCCACCCAGCCCCAATACACTAAAGCCTGTCTGGGAGGTGGTAACACCTCCCTGTGACAGGAAACCTATTGTCCAGGCCTCCCCTGCCGGAGTTTCGGTCAGCAGTAGGAGGCCAGACTCGTGTCTGTGGCTGCAGCATCCATTTTGTGATGCCAGAGCTCTGTTTAGCTGGTACCGGGTATACCAGTGCTGTCATGTCTCTCCCTCTAGAAGGGTGGGATCATACTCCCACACCAGTTACTGGTGTGGGGGTATGATTCCAAGGTGTTTGACACCAAACACGACATGTTTCTGTGCAGCCATCCCAAAGTTAGCATTTACCGTTGAGATATAATGCACTTAAGAGTATATGGTCAAGCTGCACTCACAGACAACCCTGGAGGATAGATTCCGAAGGCTGCAGAGGGGCTCTGCTCATGCATGGGCACCCTCTCACATAAGACCAAGCACCCTGCCTTCAGGATTGATAAGGCCTGCCATAGGGGTGACTGATAGGTTTATATGTGCAGTGATAGGGTGAGATATAGTGAACCTATATCTCAGTAAGGGGTGCATGCACCATCTCACTCAGAATGCTGTAGCAGTCCTGTGGTGTCATTTTGGAAGGCTTCCCAGGGGTGGCATAATACATGCTGCAGCCCCTGGTAGGCCTCTGGGGTACCTATGCCCTGGGTAAATAGTATACCACATACTAGGGACTTACAAGGGCACCCCAGAATCCAATCTGAAGTGTACCTAAGGTACGAGGAATCCATTTGAAAGAGAAAGCAGATAAGCTGGGGCCCTGAATAGCAGGGTCCCAGTCCAACTAAGTCGAAAACCAGCAAAACACCAGAAAAAAAGTGGGGGCAACCATGCAGTCAGATTCCACCTTCCTACATAACCCCCCCCAAACGAAAGGAGATAAGGCTAACCTTGCCCAGTTGAGCCTTTATTTACTAAGTGGCCATATAAGGAAGTACCTGCACTAACATGGTTACCCCCTGGCTTATGGTCCACAAAGCAATCCCTAACCCCAAGGGGATGGGAGGATCTCCACCATTTGGAGTCACTACCTGTGGTGTGTTTTGGCATAGTAAAAGGCTGGTGGGGTGTCTGAGTAGAGAAGTGAGGCCCTGATAAAGTTGGCCTCAGCTTCCTCAGATCACTAGCCACCATGGAGGCCTTACTTTCCATGACTAAGTTGGGTCTAGCTCTAAGGGTCAACCTTTGGCTGCCTAAAGCTGGGGGTTGGGTCCCTTTGGTTGGAACACTGGAGGGACATGGCAGGTTTGGAACCTTTTGGTCCCAGGTTTGCCTTTGCCCAGCAGAGACCATCTGGGGGAGGTCCCTACACAAGGGTAAGGGGGATCCCTCAGTGGGTTGAGGAATTTTCACCTGGCTAGGGCTACTAGACTGGGTGCCCCTAATCTGCTGATGGGGGGGTTCCTCTGGACAGGGGGCCCTGTGGGGTCCACTGACCTCCCTGACCTCTGCAGCCCTGGGCTGACTGAGGCAGGGTAGAGAGGGGCAGGTTACCTGCTCCAGACTGGGTACCACCTTGGAAGGGTCCCCTGCCATCAGAGGTGTTGCCAGGACAGGCCTGACTACCTCTGGGGCAGTTCCTTCACTAGGGGTAGGATCAGTACCCAGAGGAGGCTGACCCTTACCTATAGTCTGGGGGGAGGAAGACTTTTCTTCAACCCTTGTGCTCTCTTTTGGAGGAGAGTGGGCCATTCTTTCAGGCTCCATCACTCCAAAATTTCCCTGGGGTTGGGCTGTGGCCCTCACAGCCCCACTAACATTCTCAGGGATGCCCAGCATTCTCAGATGGGCTTGGTGTTCAACTTCAGCCCAGGCTGAAATTTCCAGATCATTGCCCATCAGGCAATCTACAGACAAGTTTGGGGACACTGCCACTCTCTTTGGGCCTGTGACCCCTCCCCAGTTAAGATTGACTATGGCCATGGGGTGATCTGTTCTGACACCATCAATGTTGGTCACCTGGTATTTAAACTCAGGCAAAAGCTGGTGAGGGGGGACTAATTTCCCTGCCACCATGGTGACACTAGCCCCTGTGTCCCTGAATGCCACAGCTTTCTGACCCTTAATCAGTGGCTCCAGTCTGTACCTGCCCAATGCATTGGGACCCATGGTAAAAGTGGCAAATCCTATACCACCATCAGAGTCAGAGGAGTCTGGTGAGGGGGCCCTTTCTAAATTAGGGCCCACCTCTGTTCCCCTTGCAAAAGCACCTAACTTTTTGGGTGCACTACTCCCAACTGGGGGATTACTACTGGTAGTACCAGGAGGGGTGGTAGTATTAGCTGGAGGAACATTTTCTTTATTGCCAATCCTGGGACAACTGGGATCAGTCTTCCAGTGTCCAGGCTTTTTACAGACATGGCAATATGGTTTCTTTTCAGGAGAGGAAGGAGTTTGGGACCCTCCCCCAGAAGAGTACTTTTGGGGCCCTGTAGTGGACTTATCCTTAGATTTATCCCCACCTTTCTCTTGGGACTTGGTAGAATCTTTCTTCTGGTCACCACCCTGATTCTTAGGCCTTACTCTGGTTCTGACCCATTTGTCTGCCTTCTTTCCCAATTCTTGGGGAGAGGTCAGATCAGAGTCCACCAGGTACTGGTGTAAAAGCTGGTTTTGACAATTATTAAGGATCTGCTCCCTCATAATCAAATTGTACAATCCTACAAAGTCATGCACCTTGCTGCCAATTATCCAACCTTCCAGAGCCTTAGTAGCACAATCTACAAAGTCAACCCAGTCTTGAGTCTGAGCCTTTTGGGTGTCTCTGAACTTCAACCTATACTGTTCAGTGGTTAGGCCAAACCCATCAATCAGAGCACTCTTCAAGACTTTGTAATTGTCAGCATCCTCTTCTCTAACAGTGAGGAGCTTGTCTCTACCTTTGTCTGCAAAGGAGAGCCACAAGATTGCTGCCCACTGCTCCTGGGGGACCCTCTGAACTTTACAGGCCCTTTCCAGTGCAGAAATCCATTTGTGGATGTCATCCCCACTCTGGTAGGGAGGGACAATCTTGCTTAGGTTTCTATGGTCATGAGACCTTTCCCTACCACTAGGGAAGTTGCTGCCACCATGGGACTCTAGTCCCAACTTTCTTCTTGTTCTCTGAAGCTCTAGGGACTCCCTATCTAAAGCCACCTGCTCTCTTCTGATCCTAAGCTGAGCTTCTTCATACTTGAGCAGTCTCTTTTTCCTTTCATGAGATGATTCCCTCCTATGAGAGGAAACAGAGGTCCCTATTGAGGTGTTAGAATGGTTAGACTTCTGAGAAGGAGACCTTGACCTTCTAGGCACACTCTCAACTCTTCCTGGTGGGACAAAGAGGAGGCCATTCTGGTCCTCCTCCTCATCTGCAGGAGGAGCTGGATTTTCCAGGGTAAGATCATTGTCATCTTCCTGGCCAGCTTCAGAGGTCAGGTCATGGGTATCTTCACACTTTGGCCCTTCCTCATTTGCTGCCTCACCCTCTCTACCTACCCCTTCAGACCATGAGTTCTTCTTGAGATACCCAACAGCAGTACCTCTATGAGGCGTTGGGTGTTTGCAGTTTTTCCTGTCTTCAATTTCCTAGCATTACACAATGCTCTCAATTCCAAGAATTGGAGGTTGTCATACTGGGATGGTGGAAGCCCATTGGCTTCTGGCAGGACCCACTGGCTCCTGGCTTTGAAGACATCACTAGTGAGGTGTGGTGTATGCACTACCTACTCTATTGTGGCCTACTAAACTCTCTTGAGTTGTAGAAAGGGTGTGCTAAGCCCTTGACACACAACTCTAAGTTCAGTAGAACTTACTGTTATTTTTAAGCTTGAATTATATGTACCTCAGGTACCTTTTAGTGGTTTTCAGTTAGTCACTCACTTGAGATTATCTGGTAAAACAAAGGCAAGCTTGAATCCAACCGCTGCACACCAATGTGAAAAGTTGGCCTGGTATATGCTGTCCACTAGTTATAGTGGGCACCTTGCACCAGTCCAAACGACCTTTATTGATGATAGGTTTAAGACAACCTTATTTGAAAGCTATCCTAGTGGTAGCTATGGAGAGCAGCCTTCAGGCTAAGTCTTGAAGGAGTGTAAAGCTGTTTGTTTTACAAGTCTATAATCTCATGAATGACCAAATGAAAGGAGAACCACACCAGGTATATATATAAAATATATGTATTTATTACTAAACACTACCCACTAGTCTCTTTATAAGGCTAGAGGTCGAAATACACAAGTTACAAGTCAAATAGCACAGTAAATTAGCACAATATACAATTAGCCCTAGGGGCGTACCAAACCATATATTAAGAAAGTGGTATAAGAACCACGACTTGACTAGACACAAGGCCTAGAGCCTGTAGAATCGCTGGGACCCCAAGGAACCACCCAAGGTAGTGACACAGGGGACCCACGGGGGACGTGTGCAGTGTGTGAACACAGCTGCGAGCTCCGTTAGCGTCTATGGGGAAAGTCGCGGTTAGAGTTTTAAAGTTTAGGGACACTTCGGAGTGGACTAGGAACAAACCCTTTTGGACTTAGAGGGTTCTAGGGCCAACACCCACGGGAGCACCGAAGTACTCGTGTTACCTCACCCAGGGAAGCCGGGTGCATAGGTGTCAAATGGTGTCGGGACGCGCCGTCGTTTTCAATGGCCGCTGGCTGGAAGGTGCTGCTGCCGGGAAGATGCGAAGTGTCCGAAGAGATCCAAGCCTGGATCGAGGATGAGAAGAACCTGAAAGCAGAGGGGACAGAGTCTAGGTCACTAGCCAGTGACCAGGGGCACGATAGTCGAATGCCCACCGATGTCGGGTGCTTCAAGTTCGAAGAGGTGAAGATTGTCTCTGCAGCCACGAGGACCAGGAGGTGTCAACAACAACCAGGAGCTGGATTCGAGCTGTCCCACAAAGGTAGTAGCTGACTGCGGTGTCGGTGCCCGGATTGGACCCAACAAGCCTTGGTAACAGCAACCCATGCAGAAAAAGAACAAAGGCTTCGGTGCAAACCAGCAAGGTCCGAGGGACTCTCCAAGCAAGGGAGAGTCAGGGCAGACCTGGAGCAACCAGGAAGGCCCATTGAAAGTAGAGTTGTCCTTCTGAGGGACCCACAAGTCGACAGACAAGGGATCGCGAAGGGACCTCAAGCGGAATCACAAAATGGCAGCCCACGGGTCACTGGGAGTGGCCAGGCCAGCAATCTTCGGTGAATTCACTGCTCGGGGTTGAGGCTACAAGTAACTTAAAGCACAGCCTCTAGGATTGACCAGAAGCTTATGCACTTGCAAATGTGCACGGTGTCCAGGGGTTCTGGTTCCACAGTACCCACGAGGGCTACGGGTCTCAGCTTTGCTGGGGACTCGGGTCAGCCTCTGGGAAGTCTGGAAATCCACCTCCTGGGTTGCAGAGTCATCGGCGTCCAGCAGGAGCTTCAGAGATGCAGACCGGACAGATGCGTCTTTGGTGCCTGCCAAGCAGGGGAGTAACTCCTTTCCTCCAAGGGAGATTCTTCAGTCATCTGGCGTTTAACAGATCATCGAAGGTCCAGGATTCAGTTTCAGAGTTTCGTCCAGGGATATCTAAAGTCCTGTTGCCAGGGGTTCCTATCTTATATCCTATCTTATGTCTGTGGCTGCAGCATCCATTTTGTGATGCCAGGGCTCTGTTTAGCTGGTACCGGGTATACCGGTGCTGTCATGTCTCTCCTCTAGAAGGGAGGGATCATACTCCCACACCAGTTACTGGTGTGGGGGTATGATTCCAAGGTGTTTGACACCAAACACGACATGTTTCCGTGCAGCCATCCCAAAGTTAGCATTTACCGTTGAGATATAATGCACTTAAGAGTATATGGTCAGGCAGCACTCACAGACAACCCCGGAGGATAGATTCCGAAGGCTGCAGAGGGGCTCTGCTCATGCATGGGCACCCTCTCACATAAAACCAAGCACCCTGCCTTCAGGATTGATAAGGTCTGCCATAGGGGTGACTGATAGGTTTATATGTGCAGTGATAGGGTGAGATATAGTGAACCTATATCTCAGTAAGGGGTGCATGCACCACCTCACTCAGGCTGCTGTAGCAGTCCTGTGGTGTCATTCTGGAAGGCTTCCCAGGGGTGGCATAATACATGCTGCAGCCCCTGGTAGGCCTCTGGGGTACCTATGCCCTGGGTACATAGTATACCATATACTAGGGACTTATAAGGGCACCCCAGAATCCAATCTGAAGTGTACCTAAGGTATGAGGAATCCATTTTAAAGAGAAAGCAGATAAACTGGGGCCCTGAATAGCAGGGTCCCAGTCCAACTAAGTCGAAAACCAGCAAAACACCAGAAAAAAAGTGGGGGCAACCATGCAGTCAGATTCCACCTTCCTACACCCACATCATAGAACCACCAATAAAACCCCATACACAGAGCAAGACAGTTAACCCTGGACAGGGGTTAGATCATCCACTGAAACCCTTGTGGAGTTCAGCTGTGAGAACGCGTATTAGTTCCTGCATGTTCCGCATTCAATTTTACTGGAAAGCCACATAAACTACAGTTCCTTCCACCACCCTTTCTTACTTGACCTCTAGTAGGGTGCAAGTCCGAGAAAAATAGCTATTGCTGGTCTCCTAGCAACACACCCTTCCACTCGCTCCACTCCACTAAACTCACGGCCACCATCACTGTGTCTCTGACTCTTCCATTCAGTGTCCGCTTTCTTGTGGCCGGCCAATAGGCATACTTCGGCTGCGGTCTGCATGGTGAGAAGGTCTGCCAACTCAATTAGCTTGCCGCAAAGGGCCATGGTAGGAATCTCTGCTGTGATCCCCAGCACACGTGGCTTGGCCCTCTACATAGGTTGGCAAATTGTTCGAACCTCTCGCGCAGCTTCACTATGGGATCCCCTGCATGAGCCTTATTGGACATCATCCCCCTCCTTGCCAGAGAGATCCCCGCTGTCAGCCCCACTTACGCCCTCACTCTGCCCTTGGATTCTTCCTTTTGGATGGTTGTGCTCTGGTCGCCAAAATGTCCGGCTTTCTTTGCAGTTTTTACAGCAGATGCCACTTCTACAATTTTCTCTCCTGATAAATGTGTAGTGATCATGAAACGTAGGAGGAGGGCCTGTCGGTCCCCCTACAAATGTGCATCCTTTGAAGTCTGTTCGCTGGTCTCCTGGGTAGCCTGTGTGTAAAGAGGTCCTCGTTTCCTTGTTTTCACCCCAGCCTTGGTAGGCGGTCAGGATCTATGCACAAAGCTCACATCAAACGCTTCCAGGTCCCTTTGCACTGTATGGCTCGCCCACTGTAGCCAAAGCATGGCTTCAAGGGTCAGTGGGGAGGTCAGTCAAGGTCGGAAGCGGGAAAGGGCGATAATATTGTGCACCCCGGAGGTTCTGAGGTGGTTGCCCTGCCCCTTCAGCCACAGGGACGCAGCACCGGTTCACACACATTCAGTGCTGCCATGAAAGGCACCGCTCAGGTTACACTGTGGCACCTCCAAAGGTCTGCAGCGAGGGCCGCCTGTCCCTCCAATGGCGGTGCCTCCTCAGCAGGCCCAATTAAGATCTGCAGCACAGGGCCGCCTGTCCCTCCAATGGCGGTGCCTCCTCAGCAGGCCCAATTAAGGTCTGCAGCACAGGGCCGCCTGTCCCTCCAATGGCGGTGCCCGTGCCTCCACAGCAGGCCCAGGGCGCGCCTACTGGAAAGAGACTGAGCGACACCACCGGCTCCACTGGTTCTCACACCAGTACAGGGGCACCCGTAATGAGGGCCTTTGTTGGACTTCTCCCTGAAGAAAGGTAAGAAGTGTGGGAATATTTATCACACCCTAATGGTTGCAGTTCGGCTATTCTGAAGACAGATTGTTGGATTCTGCTTCAGGTTCGCTTTTTGAGGCTTCCTAATTGACGGGTCCTCTTTTAGAGAATGTCAAAGCTTTGATGGATGTATAATAAGCGGATTTCATAGCACAAGTACCCAATGTGGTAATGCAGTTACTGATTCGTGGTATTATCACTCCTTTTCCAAGGATCTCTAAATGAGAGCTGCAGTCTACCTCTTCACTTTGTTAAGTATGCATTGCTTTCAAATTGAAATTTAAAATTGTATTTGTCTATTTAGACACAAAGATCCATATAAACAACTTGAATGCAGAAAGCAATCATTGAAATGAGCATTTAAAGCGCAATACAATCCAAAACATAATTTCCCTTGCATTAATATTCATAGGGCCTCATCTACAAGAAAATGGCGCAGCGCGGCGCCGCAAGCCATTTAGCTGCACCATGCTGCGTCATTTTCAAAGCACAGGGATGCATTGTATTGTGCACCAGCGCAGGGACCCTTGCGTCATTTTGCAAGGGTGCCTGCACTGCGTGGATGATTGTTTTTGTGCAGGAAGGAACACCTTCCTGCACAAAAACAATCATTAATGGCATTTTCCTCTTTCTATACGTGCTTCTGCTGCAGAAGAAGAAAAGCCTCCTTATGCCTCCCCTGGGCACGCCTAGGATTCTGACGCATTCCCAGGTTTACTAAATGTTGTAAATCTGGGAATGCGTCAAGTTCCATGGATGTTGCGTGGGAACACCCACAGCAACACCCATGGAAGGCCTCTTTCATGCAGAGTTATGCGTGAAAGGCAAACTTATTTACAAGGCCATGAAAAGTCACGCAAGGTGACTTTACGTGGCCTTGTAAATATGGGCAAGCCCATTGCACCGCCGGTGTGTCAAAAAAAGTGACGCACCAGCGCCGCAATGGGCTTGTAAATAAGCCCAGCAGTCTTTAAAAATAATCCATCCCCTACAGCCACCTTATTGGACTCTAGGGTAATAGAAAATTATATCAAAGTATGGCCATTATTTATGAAGGGCTTGCGCCGCACAACTTTTTTGTGATGCTGCGGTGGCGTAATCACTGGACCCTATTTACAAAGTGACGCATCTAGGCAGATGCGTCACTTTGTAAAGGCCTGCGCTACATTATACCTGCATTAGGTATAATGTATGCAGGGTGGGCGTTCCCCCGTAAAAAATCCTCGTAGAAGTGGCGCCGTGAAATGTATGAGATTTCACTACACCACTTCTACGACTTGACTGCGTCAAAATCCTTACGCCTGCTTCAAGGCTGCGCAGGTCTTTTCACATGGGACTTGCCCATGGGTCATGACACATTGCTGGAGTCGCACCAGTTTTCCGACACACGCCGGCAATGTGTCATTTTTGCATCACTAGATTCGTCAGAATTCCTGAAGTATCTGTAAATCCTTGCGCCATGGAGCGCCGTATTGTACATCCGGCGCATCCATGGTGTTGTAAGGATGGCGCTATGAAAAGTGATGCATCGCTGTTTTTACCCAGCGATGCGCCACGTTTTATAAATGAGGCCCCCAATGTCAGTTCGGTCTGACAAGGGCTTCAATAATGTCTTTCTTGTTAACAACAATAATAAAACACGTCAGGCTTTCTAGTTATAGTAGTACATTAGGTTAGCCAAGTTAAATTCACACCATTTTAATAATAGTCCCATGCGAATAACACAAGCAGTCTAGAACTAGGGGGCAGATCTACAAGAAAGTGCCGCAGCGTGGCGCTGCAAGCCCTTTGGCTGCGCCACGCTGCGGCACTTTCAGAGCACAGGAATGCGACATATTTACAAGAATATGTCGCATTCCTGTGCTCTCCCTGCGCTGGCGCACAAACAGCTGCCAAGCGCCGGCGCAGGCACCCTTGCACCATGGTGCAAGGATGCCTGCGCCATGGGGAGATTGTTTCTGTGCAGGAAGGGGCACCTTTCTGCACAAAAACAATCAGTACAGGCTTTTCCTCTTTCAATGCGTGCTGCAGAATGCAGCACGCATTGAAAGAGGAAAACGAGGAGAAATGAAAACATTTCTCCTCGGTGCGCCTCGCTACGCCACCTCTAGGGTGGCGTAGCTTTCAGACGCATCTCCAGAGTTACGATTTCTCGTAATTCTGGAGATGTGTCTTGTTCCATGGGTGTTGCGTGGGAACACCCACAGCAACACCCATGGAACGCCCCTTCACCGCAAAGTGCTGCGTGTGAAGGGACGGTATTTACAAGGAGAGGAAAAGTCACGCATGGTGGCTTTTCCTCTCCTTGTAAATATCGAGGAGCCCCCTGCGCCACCAGTACGTCACGAAAAGTGACGTACTGGTGGCGCAGGGGGCTTGTAAATCTGCCCCCACGAGTCATTAATAATGTCGGAGCGCGACCTTATCTTTAAGAAGTCCAAGTAGAGAGCTGTGATTACACAGGGCATTTCTATCCATGATGAAAGAACATTCAGCTGGCTTCTTCCATAAATACTTTTTTGTACCATTATCTCTATTCCCTACTTTCAATCATGCGATTAAAATCCAGTTCATACTTGGAAAACAAATGAACCTTGCTTTGGACATTTATCATTTTTATTGACTCCGATTTCCATTTGGATAACTGTTGGCAACTTGTGACTTGATCATAATCTTCAATGTCAGAGGCTGTTTGTGGGGTAAACATTTGAAGCTCCATGGTTATGAGCTTTCATGGCTTTTGTTGGAGCCAAGTTGAAAGGCAGAGGACAAATGACGTAGATAAGCTGTTGATGTGCACGAAATCTGTACATCCTGCAGAATTTCAGCCATCACGTTCGGATTACTCCTGTTGCTTCCTGCGCGAAGCATTTGGGCAGGCCATTTTGAATTGTGCATGGCAAAATATCTAAAGGCGAAGAAGAATAAATCCTTTCTGTACAAGTGCACAGAGATTTTCTGTGCAGCAACAAAAACGACGTTCACCTTCGACCAAACATCTAGGAATCAGCCATACAGTTAGAGCCTCATTTAGAGAAAAGAAGATCTCATGGACTCCTATACCTTCCTCTGCCTTATTTAGATTGCAAGAGAAGGTGTATTTCCTAACGGTATCCCCACCGCTGTCTCCACTATTGGCAAATGGTGTGGACCCACTCACTTATGTGTGGCCCCCTCTGATGCCATTTCCACTGGTATCCTTTCAGTCCAGACACTGTTTGTGGTTGACCAGGACACAGGCGTGATTTCCGCGACGGAGCAGAAGCCTGATGCACCAAGCAGGTTCTCCCGGTCAAAGATTTTACCTTCTGTCTTAGCCTCAGAAATGGAAGTCTAAATCTTCCAATGGGGCTGGCTTGGGTCACGTGAAGTCAGATATGTCATTTTTGATCTCCTGCTGAAACCTTTGGTTTTATTTCCAAAAGCTCAGATTGGGACAAACGTGGATATACTAACCACTGTAGTTGCTTAGCGGGATGGATAGTTTTGCCATCTTGCTCCAGTCCAAAGGTTTGGAGGCTGTAACCAGTCAGGGCTCAACTAGGCCATATGCTTTCACAGTGAAGTTCAGCTCAACCAGTTTTCAACATGCCAAAAAGATCCTAGTGAGACAAACCTGTTTTTCATGCTCACCTTGAGTGCGACCTCACCGGTTAAGCCTCAATACCTTGCCTCAGTCCTCTGGGGATGCAACAAATGACTAAGTCCCACTTTTCTCTAACTGCTAGGAAAGATCTTTCTGGTTAGTCCTGCAGCCCTTAGTTCCTCGAGGCAGGCTTCTAGGCACCAGCTCTCTCTCCAGCTGGCATCCTGCAGGGTACAGTCCTCTGTTGTCAGTCAAGTTTGTGGTATATGAAGGCCACCTGGTGTCGCTACTCAGTCCATCAAACAAATGCAGGTGATATGTCCCAAACTCAATTTATCAGTACACCAAGAATGCATGTCTCTTCTCTGAATCTTCCCGGCGGTGTCTCCAATGACCGTTCATGTGGCTCTCGCTGCTGGATTTACATATTTCACTCTGCATGTCAGAATGTTTTATTTGAAATGGATGAGGAAGATATTTAGGAACTCTAATAATAATGGTTTCATTATAGTTGTCTAGAGAACAAACCATAATTTCTATGTCAAAAGTAGCCCTTTATTTAGTTCATTTCTAAAGAACATGCTTTGGTTTTACAGCTTTGAATTCATCAAAATGGCTTCGGGTGTGGCACACTTTTGTCATCAATACAGAACATTAGTGCTCTAGTATTTCATCAGAACACTATGTGAAGCTGAATTTGATCTCGAGGGAGTTAACTAACAGGTTGCTGCTGGTGTGAAAAGTACATGTTTGATTCTTCATGTCTGAATGTTTTACTGACATGAATCGAAAGATATTTGAGAACTCATACAAAATGTATCTTCATTTTAGCTTTCCAGAGCACTAGCAATAATTTCTATAACAAAGCAAACCCCATTGTGTTCTTAATTTCTAAAGGAAATGCTTTAAGATGGCTTCAGGTGTCCCACAGTTTTGTCATAAAGATTGAATGTTAGCGCTCTAGTAGTTAAATAGAACACTGTTGTAGGCTGCCAGAGAAAACTGGGGAATCAACGGACAGGCTGTGGCTACTTTAGAAGTACATGGCTGAGGTAAAACCGTTTTTTCTCTAACATGGATCATCAATGCAAACAGAGTATCAGCATTTTTCAAAGGGTAAAATCACCTTAGAAGATACCACAATTCCCCAAATTAGTATGGTAACATCAACAAATGATTTATATTGTGACTAAAATCTTCTCTCTCTTATATGTGCTTCTTTGTGTGACCCTTAAAAGCAGTCTTTTTCTATGATGCAATTCAATTAGGACCAGGTTCCCGAGTCCTGTATTGACAGCCACAACATGTTGTTCTTGTTGCTGACCAATCAAGGGGTAGTCCTTTTGGAACCCCGCCCCCCCATTCCCCTTGGTGTCAGGGTGAGCTCTCCTTGCTGTATCGCTTCTGATTTGAAACCGTGGGACACAACTAAACTCAGCACTCCCAAGAGGAGGCAAATGTACTGCTGCACCTTTAAATTTCACACGTAACTCAGCACTCCCTCAAGACGAGGCAAGAAAACAGAACTCAGCACTTTCTCTAGGCAAGGCAAGGAAACGGATTCAGGTGCTTTTAAAATGAAACGCGTGTATTTATTAATCCAATACATTTAGAAGGAAGGCAAAATATATCGGTTAATGCAGATTCCCAAATATCAAATAACAGGCACAAAAACAAGATCATATATGGCATATATACATGGAGCAGAGAACCTTATAGCTTATATACATAAAGTAAGTAAAAAGAATACATCACCGAAAGAGTTTTCAACATTCTTGCCAACTCGGCTGGAGGAGCCCTCGACAGCCTGGCAGAAGTCTCGATCGGGACCCTGTGTTCCACAGTGAGCTCCCATCTGAGCGCCAAGATTTCCCGCCTGGTACTGGTCGGTGTCAGGGTCAAGACAGAAGCTGGCCAGTCCCCTGTATTTTGACTCCGAGACAGAGCTGTACATTACATGCATTTCTCTGGCAGCAACAATCTCTGCCCTGAAAGTACCAAGCACGCATCTCACACAACATGTTCCAGCTTACGCTGCATGGTGAGGAGCGAAAACAAGTGAGGAGCAAAAACATCGCCTCCCCACCCTGCAACTGCGTGAGAGCACAGAAAATGGAATCAGTTACACAAGATGGAGCCAATGGTCAATATATTGTTCCTAATAGCATCACACTTGCCCACTTATATATTTTTAATTCATTTTCAGGATACAGGAGCCACGCCCCTGAGACCTGTAATGACTGCCACAACATAATGTTCAGGTTGTGACCAGCTAATAAGGATTGATCAGCCCCCTTTAAAGTGGCCAATCAAAGCACATCTGGACACCAACAGTCCAGATATCTCTATTTATTTAGCCCCTTCATGACCACCCCACCCCAAGCACCTTGTTAAACGCATAATACTTGACAGCAGCTTTTTGACAGCACCCATTTTCTTGGGCCCGCTTGATAGGTCAGCGCAAAACTTTCCATGAAAGAGCTGAGGAAGATTAACTTTTTGTGGAGAGTTTCATGAAGATTCGTCGAATGATATCAAAGTTATTATCAAAACCAAAAATGCTCTTCCTATAGAATGATCTAGCTATAGGTGCACAGTGGTGTGTGTGTGTGTGTGTGTGTGTGTGTACACACATATATTGCACCTGAAAATTGCTCTCCACCTCCAGGATCGTGCAAAACAAGCCCAACCACCGTCCTTAGTGACAAGTCTTTATTCAGGCAGCAGCAGGTAACATAACACGTTTCAACTCACAAGAGTCTTAATCATATGCATCCAACAAAGTGGCCACTCATTGGTCTTCTTTATAGGAACAATTAATAAACAGTGATGAGGGACACATGACACTGCTTTAGCATTAAAGAATAACTTCTGCCGGAAAAGGTCACCTTTCAACAACTTTCTTTAGTGTGATCAGAAACAGTCCCCTGTTCACACATATTTCGATGCTTGGATAAATCCAGGGAGTTCTTACTGTTTGCATCTCCCCTTTGGGGCACTGAACGTAGTTCCCCCTCATTTAGGGACCACATTAACATTGTAAAATGTGTCCGTGTCCCATCATCCAGTTAATTCTCAGTCCTTATTTCCTTGCCTTTAAAAAACGTAATCACAGACCCTCATCTGGCCATTAAAAGGATTCAGTTCCATGTACGGCTGAGTTGTAAACAGCCACAGTTGTGCCACTTATTGTTAAACCTGCTATTGGATCTCAAAGCTCCTTGGCCTTCATTCACTCTTCACAGGCACGGTGTGCATAGGTTAATACTCCTGCAAATCCTGGCTGTCACTTCGCAGGTTTCCAAACATAAATCGCCTGGGCCGGCTTTCCAGCAATGGCCTGGCCTCGATCATTTTGGTCCGGCTGTCATCTTGTTTAATTATATTGCAAACGAAAGGCAACGCATTAGGACGCCCAGGCTGTCGAATCGGCCCTTGTTGCTTCGCGTTCATTCTCCAAAATATTGAACCAGAAAATTGCTGCCTGAATAAAGGTTAGTCACTGAGATACGGTGGATGGGCTTGTTTTGCATGATTCTGGAGGTGAAGTGCAATTTTCTGGTGCAATATTTTGGGGATGAACGTGACCCAGCAAGCCCCGATTTGACAGCCTGGGCGTCCTGACTGCCTTTTGTTTGGAATGTAATTAAACAGGATGCCCGCCAGCTGTGCGTTAGCAAAGTGGACACAATTATCAAGGCCGGGCCATTGCTGGAAAGCCGTCCCGCACGATTTATGTTTGGAAACCTGCGATGTTTTTTGTTTTTTTGTAATTATTTAAAAAAAAAAAAAAAATCTACTAAGATTTTTTCCTTATCGCCCTGTTTTGCTGTGATTAATCTTGTTATTATACTAATAGAAGACTTACGATTGTCGTCCTCTTACCTGTTTTTTTTTTGTTAACCTGTTAAATCCAAAATCAGAGTACTGTCGCCAATGGGGAAAGGAAAAGCTCCAGAAGGGGGGATAGGCATGGCCAAAAAGAAAAAATCCCAAAAAACCACCAAACACGCAGCTGAGAACTGTGTGTTAGAACGCATTGACAACTTTTCCGGGGAATGTGCAGTGATTCTTCCCCTTCCCAATTCGCCCCCTTCTCTTGCTAGTGCCTTAACCCCCAGCACACCCTCTACATTGACTGACCACTCGCTGAAGCAACAACGTACACCTGGTCTATTCAAGGGGTATAGCAAAAGAGTTCAAGGCCCAACCTACTGAGGCTATAGCTCATCCTCCACAAGTCCTTAGAGTAATACCTCCTGGTCATGATAATGATTGTGTTAATGTCCCGAAGTCCTTATTAGAGGTTATTGTAATGTGCAGCAATCGCTATGCACCCCTGGAGGAAGCAAGTGTAGATCAGTACAATATTATTGATATATCTGCTCGTACTTTTACCCCAAAGGTTTCTTCATCAGGGACTCAAACTGATCAGGACCACCAAGCCACACTCATCCTTGATCTCAATGCCGACATTGGGGCACTTAAAATTCTGGTTCAATCATTAACTGATGCCATGATTCAGTTCCTAGTTTGTAATAAACAACATCCCTCACAGTTTATCCCTTCAATGCAAAGCACAAGCTCCAAGGTACTAGAAGTGGTATGCAAGGGTCCACCTTCATCTTTGAGTAACTCAGTAACTACCAACAGTGCGCAGTGCCCTTTACAACCCTTGGTCGCCAAAATCCATTACTCAAGCCCTAGAACACTTATATCTCGGGGTGGTCATTCTTTGGGAAGTCAGGTAAATTACCGTCCTGTGATTAGCCCCCGATTCCCCCATTCTTCAGGACAATTCTAGGTTCTCCTTTAATACTAACGTACCTAATTCCCAAAGTAGTATCCAAAAGGCTAAAATTATAATGATGACAAATGCCCCTAAGTTGATTACAACAGGGAGGTATGAAGGGAAAGAATCACTAAAGAAAAAGTGACCCATTGGATACGTCATGTTAGAGGTTGCTGCTCCTTTATCCGTGACAATATCCTTAGTGTTAAAAGAATCACCTCTCTCACCTCTAACTATAACATCCTAGAAATTATACTAACGTCAAAGACCTTAGTCGATAGCTTGGTGGCATTAGACGTTAGGACTAGTCCTCCAGGCCATTCCAGGCTATAATTTAAATAACCTTGGTCAGGTTATCACACATCTAAAGCAGCCAAGTGGACAGGTGACGATTCTCATATGAAGCTAAACAATATAGATTGACTGAGAGACACAACTGTTCCACTTTGTTGTCCACCTTCAGTCAAGCCAATAATCTCCAATACACCAGGACGTCTAAGGGACACAGGAGGATTTAATCACTCGACTAACCTTAGACATAACGGGAGTCACTTTTTGAGCTCTCTTTCCCCTAATTCTTTGCCTGTCAATCCTACTTGCAAAGTTGCTAATATCTTGCCTCCAGTGCCACCCAGCAGTATATCACCCCCAATGTTGACATCTATCACCTCCTTTCAGTGTTATGCATTTTCTGACCCTACCAAAGTGCACCTTATATCATGGAACATAGCTGGTCTAAGATCCAAAATACCTCTTCCAGAATGGAATATTGTAATGGACAAACATGACATTTGTTTTTTCCAAGAAACCTGGTTTCTGGACCCCATTCATAGACTGGGATATCTTAATTTCTTTGTCCCTGCTATCCCGAGCCCAAGGGGGCAGGGCTGCAGGGAGTTTGGTTATTTGGATACGTGTTTCACTAAATTCTAAAATCCACCAGCTAAAACGTGATTCTCCTGACATATTAGGTATCCAGCTGGACATTGGTAGCACCTATCAATTAACCATTCTCAATATTTATGTAAGAGGGGCTAGGAATGGGCAGGCCTCATGTACTCTACATGCACTCTTGAATTTTCTTAACCAACACTCTTACCAACACCTTCTAATTTTAGTGGGTGACTTTTAACCTCACATTTGAGTCACTAGATGATGAGGATGCCCATCTAACTGAGGATGAGGATGCTGCTTGGGCAGTCCCGCTTCTAGACATTCCACCAGTCCACAGCTGGACGCGGTTTATTTAAAATCACTTACAATTGAGCATGGCCTGAGGACTCTTAATGGCCGCACCAAGTCTGATATAAAGGGTGCTTATACCTTCAACAAACCCTTCCACACAAGTTGTAAAGATTACATACTTGTTGACCTGGGACTATGGCCAACAGTCATTGACATGTCAGTGTTAGATAGAACTGAGAGTGATCACAATCCTCTATCTGCCACTTTTCAGTATTTTTGAGAGCACATTCCATTGGACCCTTAAACTCCCTCCTACAGCAGGGAAGTCACCCCGTCTACAGACAATCGTCAATTAAAGTAGAAACAGATTGCTGCGTGCCAGAAATCTACACACTATCCAAGATGACCTCAACGCTGTTCTCACCGATATTTGGGAGGTCTATCATGGTTGTCCCGACCAAGTGGTGGCTCAGCATGGGGTACTCTTTGAGCACATTCTTTCTCACTTTACTATCCCGAATGCACGTATTCGGAAAAAAAGTAGGCAAATATAACTCCTGGTACAACAGAGAATGTCGTATAACCAACTCCTCCTTAAAGTTATAAAAAACAAAGACATGTCAAGTATCCTAGTTCTTAGAAAGGAATAAAAAGGCCCATCACTCGGGCAAAAAAAGATTGGGATGAAAAGAGGTGGGTGGCCCTTTTAGAAGCCTGTTCAGCCAGTAATCTTTCTAAATTGTGGTCACTTGTCTCACGGGGACGCTCAGTAGTTGCAACAGACTTTTCTAATAATGCCGCTGCTGCAGACTGGGTCAACAACTTTCACAAACTCTACTCTGGTGACTCTATTGATATCACAGTGAAAATAGACAACACTGTTGTTTGGAGGGACACTGAACCCGACCCCTTGTTTGAGATGGCTGATATTCAACAGTCCTTTAATGCTGTCACGCATGGTCATGAGGCTGGCCCAGATGGCATACCAGCAGACATATTTGTATTTGATACAGAGGCCTGGTCTTGTTACATTTTAACTTTGATTAACGCTATAGCGGCAGGGGCACCCATCCCCGATTCTTGGAAAGGAGCTATAGTAATACCTATACGTAAAAAGGGTGACTGTTCGATACCCTCCAATTACAGACCAATAAGTCTTATAGATTGCATTCAAAAAGTCTTTGGTCATTGTCTCCTCAACAAAATACTAGACTGGATGGGCGAAAGTGACGTTTTAAGCCTATTTCAAGCAGACTTCTGTTGCAGGGTTTCAACTATTGATAAGGTCTTTTGCTTTGTGTTAATATAATGAGAACAGTTTTGATCAGGGACGCGTGAGTGAGTGACCCAGTTTTTTTTTTTTTTTTTAAAGCGTATTTTAGCTACCTTTTTAAACTTGTTATTTCTCTTTGCACTGACACCGTTACGCTGAGCACAGGCACCCAGCCCTTACCTGACACTGCACCAGTCTCATTCCAGCAGCTTCCTACCGCCCGCTCCCCGGTCCACCACGGGTCTTCCTGATTGCGTGGAGGGAGCACGTGGCAATTAGTAGCTCACTTCCGGGAGGAGGCAGGGGGCGGAGCGCACGGTCAGCAGCCTAGCTGCTGAAAACTACTTAAAGCACTGGATTCCATGACGCGCAGCGGACGCGTGAGTGAGTGAGCCAGTATTAAAAAAAAAAAAGTGTATTTTAGCTACCTTTTTAAACTTGTTATAACTCTTTGCACTGACACTGTTACGCTGAACACAGGCACCCAGCCCTTACCTAACATTGCACCAGCCTCATTCCGGCAGCTTCCTACCGCCCCGCTCCCCGGTCCACCACGGGTCTTCCCGATTGCGTGGAGGGAGCAGGTGGCAATTAGGAGCTCACTTCCGGGAGGAGGCAGGGGGCGGAGCGCACGGTCAGCAGCCTAGCTGCTGAAAACTACTTAAAGCACTGGACTCCACGACGCGCAGCGGACACGTGAGTGAGTGAGCCAGTTTTTTTTTTAAAAGCGTATTTTAGCTACCTTTTTAAACTTGTTATTTCTCTTTGCACTGACACCATTATGCTGAGCACAGGCACCCAGCCCTTACCTGACACTGCACCAGCCTCATTCCGGCAGCTTCCTACCGCCCCACTCCCTGGTCCACCACGGGTCTTCTCGATTGCGAGGAGGGAGCAGGTGGCAATTAGGAGCTCACTTCCGGGAGGAGGCAGGGGGCGGAGCGCACGGTCAGCAGCCTAGCTGCTGAAAACTACTTAAAGCACTGGACTCCACGACGCGCAGCGGACACGTGAGTGAGTGAGCCAGTTTTTTTTTAAAAAGCGTATTTTAGCTACCTTTTTAAACTTGTTATTTCTCTTTGCACTGACACCATTATGCTGAGCACAGGCACCCAGCCCTTACCTGACACTGCACCAGCCTCATTCCGGCAGCTTCCTACCGCCCCACTCCCTGGTCCACCACGGGTCTTCTCGATTGCATGGAGGGAGCAGGTGGCAATTAGGAGCTCACTTCCGGGAGGAGGGAGGAGGCAGGGGGCGGAGCGCATGGTCAGCAGCTTAGCTGCTGAAAACTACTTAAAGCAATGGACTCCACGACGCGCAGCGGACGTGCGCAGTGGGCACGCCGGCGGCCCGCCGAAGGTGCGCCAAAGCCAAGTCCGTCTGCACCCGTCTGCGTCCGGAATGCGTCCAGGGCCAGAAACGCTGCCCTTTTTCCTCCTGGTCAGCGCCCTACAAGGGATACCATTCTAGCCTTAAAAAGGATGCTTTCAAACTGTAACAACTCGTTCGATGTGGCAAACTGGAAAGGGCCAATCTGTTGCTTGAATTGTAAACAAACTCATAAGCCTACACAGGATATAGTATCCGAAACCTGCACCAAACTGACCTGCTTACGAAGTGGTCTAATAAATGCTCGATCAATGTGCAAGCACACCCAACACATCTACGATTTGATAATAAATGATGAACTTGACTGCCTTTTTGTAACTGAAACCTGGCTGAAGGCCTGGTGCAACCCCGACATAGTCAGTGCCCTCCCCCCTGGTTACCTTATTCAGAGATTAGACAGACCAGAACAACGCGGGGGAGACCTGGCAATTATTTATCGTAGCTTACTGAAGTGCTCTATATCCCAATTATCAGATCTCAAAGGAGCAGAGGGTATCAGCTTCTGCTCCCAACTAGATGACTCCTTCGCTTTTGCAGGAGCGCTACTTTACCGCCCACCGGGGCCGTATAAGGCCTTTTTGGACAGTATTGGAGACATTGTGAGTTCACTCACACTTAGATTCTCCAACTTTACCCTGTTAGGAGATATCAACATCCACCTTGACACACACAATGACCCAGGGGCAACAAGCTTTAAGGAAATTATGGACACACTTGGCCTTGAGCAGCGGATCTCTTCCGCTACTCACAACGCTGGCCACATGCTAGACAGTATTTGCTCCAACCTCAAAACCCTCACAGTCAAGACCCCAGTTAACCTAACCTGAACCGATCACAAGCTGATTCCCTTTGAAATTAGAGCCCAGCACATGCCTAACACCAAGGGGCGCACTCGGCCCATTCAACAAGATAAGCCTAGGTGGAAGGAGATGACAGCACACCCTGACCTACATCCAGCTGCGCTAGCCTGCAGACCTAACCTGTCAGGAGATCCAACAGTAGACAACCAGCTTTTCACGCAGTGGATATATACCCTAAAGGACCGTTTTGCATCCCCACGTCCACAAAACGGCCGACCACAAAAGAAGCCCTCCGCCCCATGGTAGACGCAAACCCTGAAAGAATTACAAGCCCACTGTAGGACCCTAGAACGTAGATGGCGATTGAACTATGAGCAGACGGAACTAAGCAAATTCAAAATGGCCCTCAAAAACTACCACATCCAGATCAAAATAGCCAAAAAAGCCTACTATACAGAAGTGATTAAAATGACCAACTCAAACCAGAAAACTATCTTTAAGATAGTTAACGCTTTCACCAATCCAAAATTATTACAACAAGAGATTCCCCCCTCGGGGGGGCTAGGTGGCGCACATTCGAGATGGCCGCACACCAGTGAGGCTCAGGAAGCTCGGCGGTATAATCCGTTATTTCTCCGCACATCTACCAGCGATTTTTGGAAATTAAACCTGCCTACCTGCTGCTCAGACCTTCCGGCCGCACTGGGCGAAAAATCACGGCTCCCACACACTCCGGCGGTAGGACTTTTCGCGCTGCGGGCACGGAGGCGGGTGCCGCGGCTGGAGACCTGGTCAGCCGCTGCCTCCACTCGAGTCCCGAGGATCCCATGTGGCGCTGGGCCGGACATTTACTGGACTTGGGCTGAGGATCCCCCGCTACGCGCCAGCTCCTGTTACATCGCCATGTGCCTTGCCATGCTGTTTGCGCATTTTAATACGGACGCCTGAATCCTGCATCCGCCGTGACAGAGATGAGATCCCTGGCAGCCGAGACCGCTTCTCCTTGGCGCGAAGCGTGCCATTTCTCCGACTCACACCGCTGCGCTGGGCTCACACCCCCAAGGTCAGCGCCGCATAGCGCATCGGGGGCCTATCACGCACTGCACCATCTTGTGGGACCTCAAAGCCGGACTTTGCCCAAAAACTGACTTTCTGTACACGTGTCTGGCATAACTGGCCCCCCACAGCCCCTATCCAGCTCTGAAGGTCACGTCCTTGCAGCATACCCCATTCAAATTTCTCCAGTGACACTGCGGATAGCTATCCTTCTGCTGTGGGGAACCGCTGGCGCTGCTGCCCCCACGGAGCCCAAATTAACCACTGCCTATCTCCAGATATCGGCAGGCAGGCGCTCTCCGCCACAGCATGACTGCCTCCTACTGTGTATGTTTTCACATGGCCTGCTTCTGGGCATATGCCTGCAACTCCTGATCCCACAATACTGTCTGAGGCAGCTGCATCCACACCTTTTAATCAGCAGAAACCCACGCTGAGGCTCTATCTTCAACACGTGGATTGGGCGGGACACTGCACGCCGCCGCTGACCGCCAGGTGGTGAAGCCTCCCCCCCCCTTTCCTCCTTTTCATGCCTTCCCGCCGTTGGGTTGTTCTACGGCCCCAGACCTCCTGGAGAAACCCCCTCTCCCCTAGGGCTATTGCACTCCTGCTTAGATTTGCCGCACCTCCACGACGCGCGCGTGGGAGATTGGGGGATAACTGTCAACACGCTCTGCTACATAGTCTGGACGTGCGGATCTGTGCAATGGGGAAGCCTGACAGCTGCCAACCTAGACTGACCTTTGATGCCAAAAAGGCTGCAACACGCTCATCGTCTGTGGACACTGAACTCACTACTATGGAGCAAGCGCAAGCACCCTCCCACTCTGCTGAGGATGATGTTAAGACACTGCTCTTGAATGTACAGCATAGTCTATCGGACCTGTCTGGGAAGATGGACACAATGAATAATCATCTGGACTTCCTCGTACAAAAGGTAGACAAGCATGATGGGCAATTGAAGGAGGCTGAACGCTGTATATCTGAGAATGAAGACACCACCTCTCAGCTGCAAACCCAGGTAACGCAAATGGACAAGCTCCTGAAAGTCATTGCGGCTAAAAACGAAGACATTGAAGCCAGAAGCCGCCGCAACAACATCCGTTTAATAGGCATACCGGAGAGCACAAATACAGGACGCATGGAGGACTACGTCGAGCGTCTCCTGAGAAGCTCCCTCGGTGCAGAATCTTTCTCGCCCCATCTAGTGGTTGAACGTGCACACCGCTCCCTGGGGCCACGACCTCCGCCGGGCGAAACCCCAAGACCCATCATTGCAAGACTTCTTAATTATCGGGACCGTGACGCCGCACTTCAGAAGGCCCGTGAACTGAAGCCACTACAATTTGAAGGGAACACGTTCACCATTTACCCAGATTTCACTCTGGCGGTTCAGGAGGCCCGCTGAAAATTCCTTGCAGTCAAGCAGAAACTGCGCAAAGCCCAGATGGAATATGCCCTCCTCGCATGAGGGCAAACATATTTTTTGCACGAACCCGCAACAAGTGGAAGACTTCCTAAAAACTGTTTCGAGACGCTCACCACGCCGGGACCGCACCTCCAGATCCCCTTCGCCACCCAGGGGCTGAGGGGTAACAGGAAGACACATGCAGTGGCGTCTGCTGTTCAGTCCACTTGTCCTTACTGAACCTGCGCCAATTTGTTACGAGATGCTGACATCCTATGCAACACCCATCGCCTCTTGAAGTTCCCTTGTAAACCTCTTCCGGATGGTCCTACACTCCTGCAGAACTGTCATGGACAGATAAGTGCCCTAGTGGCTTTGACCATTGACTGTGTTATCCATGCATGTTTACACTCGCCTTAGTATAGAATTGGTAGATTTAACTAATGCATCGCCGAGCACCCCTTCCCCCCCAGCATCACTCTACTCCCCTTAATGGGATGATACCCAGGGGACTGCATCGCAGTTAGAGTTGGGACATGGGAAGGGATTAGTGCCCTCTTGGCGTCCCCCCCCCCTATGGGAGATCCCCTTTGCCTTTTTTGTCATTGGACTGTTTTTTGTTGGTCTTTCCTTTTGCTTCGCTGGCCTTATCAGGCTCAGGGAAGCCGGTTCAACTATTGGGAGACTTTGGGTGGGCAGAAAAATGCCGGCACGTTTGGGGTGCCGTTGTGGGTGGGGGAGGCTTCAAAGCTAAACAAGCATTCTGATGTTAGCTTGATAGAGTTTTCTTTTTATGGGGGGGGGCGGGAAGGGATGGGAATGTTTCTTATTGTTCTGTTGCACATCTGAACGCTGTTGCTCAACATACCCAACCACACGTGAATGGACATAATACCTTTCAACACCGACACATTCGCCAAATACAATTCCACCTTCTACTATGACAGCACAACCTGATCACTCATGCATCAAAATGCTCACATGGAATGTCAGGGGTCTCAGGGACCCGCGTAAACGGAGGCAAATACTAGCATATCTAGACAGACACCATATACAAATCGCTATGCTCCAAGAAACCCATATGGACCCTCGTCGCCCTTCCTGCTATGGTAGTAAATGGGCTTCTTCACGCGCGTTCTCCTCTTATTCGTCATACTCACGATGCGCCCTCATACTAGTTAAAAGGAACACACCATTTGTATTAGGTGGCACATACAGTGACACGGCTGGTCGCAGCTGCATACTTTGGGGTACATTGGGTACGCAATCGGTCACACTTGTCTGTAGTTATGGTCCTAACTTGGACGATCCCGACTATTTCACCTCGCTCTGGGGACAAGTACTTAAAATCGGCTCCACGCATGTTATATGAGGGGGCGATTTTAACACAGCTCTACGCCCTACCCTAGACCGTTCTAACCCCCTTCCTCATCACTATACCAACACTCGGGAGGCCCTATCGGGGATAATTGTGGAGCAAAGCCTAGTGGATGCATGGCGCTATGCCCACCCCACTGACAGGGAAGGCACATTTTATACAGCAGGGCATGCCGCGTGGTCCCGGTTAGATTATTGGATCTGCTCACGTGGAGTGGCTCCCTGGATTCACTCTGTCAAACACTTGGCCCGCACATACTCCGATCACGCACCGGTTTACTTAGAAATAATTCCCCCTAACTCAATCGCCACCCCACGCTGCTGGAGACTCGTGCCCGAAGCACTATTAGACACCGTCTTTCAAACCGAACTAGGGGACGAGATTGCGGATTTCTTTACCAGGAATAAAGACTCTGTTGATCAGGTGGGCACGCTGTGGGAGGCCTTTAAGGTCACTGTCCGAGGCATAGGTATGTCCAAGAGCTTTGGGGTGCTCCGTGACATTAGAAGAAACTTGCACCGTTTAGAGACTGAGATCAAACAGCTAGAAGCTGGCATGTGGACTACAGATTCTGGCACCCAACGAGCCACGCTTCGCGAAAAGCTTACAGACTATACTGCTACTGCAGACCGTGAAGTGAAGTTTAGAGGCAAATATTTTGTTGCTCGTCGCTATGGGGAGGGCGAGAGACCTGGTCGTGCCTTGGCAACTACTATTAAACAACCTCGCTTCTCCAACTATGTGTTGGATGTGATCGATAATGCAGGGATACGCCATAGAGATAGTCTCGATATACTAAACACATTTGCCGCTTACTATGCAGATTTATATAGCTCACAACGCACCTCTCCTCCTGACTTTGGTCCCTATTTAGAAGACATAGCTCTTGGATGGTTGGGCGACTCACAGCGCGACTTCTTAGCAGCGCCATTTGAAGATGATTAGCTGCGGGAAGCCATCATGCAGATGAAGTCGGGAAAGCACCAGGATCCGATGGCCTCCCCATTGAGTTTTACAAGACCTACATTGATCAGTTGCTCCCAGTGTTGAAAGAGGTTTTTCTCGAAGCCTGGGAGGCACAAATCCTGCCTGCCTCGATGAGAGAAGCCCTAATCACGTCATTATTAAAACCAGGTAAACCCGCAGACCGCTGTGAATCCTACAGGCCCCTCTCTCTCATAAACACAGATGCAAAAATACTTGCTAAATTAATAGCGAATCGCCTCAGCCTACTAATGGACAAGTTGGTCCTCCCAGACCAGGCAGGGTTTATTCCTGGAAGGGTGACATCTCACAACCTTAGGACGCTGTTTTCCATCTTACAAGCGGTAGATCCCAAGCTAGCGCTGGTGGCCGTATTTCTGGATGCCTCTAAGGCTTTTGATTCAGTGGAGTGGGATTATCTTTTCACCATTTTACAATCCATGGGACTCCCCACGAGCTTTTTATTATGGGTCCGACTTCTGTACACCTCACCAACGGCGAAGGTTTTGATCAACGGACACACATCACCCTCTAATTCTCTATCCCGCGGCACTCGCCAGGGGTGTCCGCTCTCCCCCATCCTCTTTGCCTTAGTAATGGAGCCACTGGCAGCCAAGATTAGGCAACACTATAACCACGTAGGCCTACGCTGCTTCCTTCGCCCAATTCTCATCTCTCTATACGCGGATGATATTACCCTCTACATCAAAGACCCTCGCCAAAATCTAAACCCACTGCTGCGCGAATTTGTTAAATTCGGCGGCCAATCAGGTATTCATATCAACTGGTCCAAATCACAAATATTCCCGTTGACCAGCTCTGCCACTCCTTTTCGAACCAGACTATCCCATTGTGTGGTGTGCTGAAGATGTTAGATACCTGGGGATCCGCGTCACGGCGGATCGAGAGGAGCTGATGTGACTCAACTATGGGTGTGCAATGTAACATGTCACAGCTGCATCAATCGATGGATAGCACTCCCATTAACTATGGCTGGTCGTATATCCCTCATCAAAATGGTCATACTTCCCAAATTCTTATTTTTATTCCTTAATATTCCCTATGGCCCCGGACGGCACTTTTTCGCTACCCTCCGATTGGAACTGATTAGATTAGTATGGGGCGGAAAACAGCCATGTATTCAGTGGGACACGCTTATGCGGCCTTATGCGCACAGAGGCTTTGACGTGCCTAACTTTGAATTATATAAGCGCGCAGGCACACTTTGCTCATTTCTGATTTAACTCGCCCGCTATACTCCACACGTCGCCACTGAACATTGGCTCGCAGATCCACTCCCACTGGATGGCATCCTCCTCTCTAGAGTTGAACCCCGTGGGCGATGCCCTACTTCTGTAGACTGCACGATCAAAGCCTGGTCCCGCATCTTAGATCGCACACCTGAGTCTTGCCTCTACTCTCCCCTTTTACCACTCACCTATCATCCAGAGGTGTCGTTATTACAAAAAGGTATATTTAAGAAAGTTGCGCGTGCACGAAATATTTGCTGCTGGGGAGACCTATATGTAGGTGGCAAATTCTGCACTCTTCAACAACTGTGTCATGACCCCCCACCATCTACCATGGAAACCTTTCTATATGCCCGCCTTCGTCATGGCATCCAAGCATGTCACCCCACATACCCCTCTGAGCCAGTGACATTGGCCCCACTGCACCAAATCTTACGTGCGTCCTCAGCCTCGCACTTGGTGTCCACACTCTATCATACTTTATATATGGACACTGTCTATCCCCCATGCGCAGCCCGTGCTAAATGGGCGGCGGAACTAGGTCACGACCTCACTGACGAACAGTGGTCATTCTGCTGCAAACAGACGGAGCAGGTCTCCTCCAATAGCAGACTCCGCATCATCCATTATCGATTCCTACACCGCAGCTACTACACTCCGGTCAGACTCCACAATTTTGGTTTACGAGACACAAACAGATGCGATAGATGTAAAGTAGAACATGCTGATTTCCTGCACCTTGCTTGGGGATGTCCTAAGGTACTTACCTATTGGCGACAGGTCCTCACGGCCCTGGACTCTTTGACGTCCGCACCTATCTCCCGATCACCACTTATAACTCTCCTTGGGTACACTGAACACATCCCTGCCAAACATTGGAAGTTTGTGTCCTTTTGTCTTGTGCTGGCTAAGCGGCGAGTGGCCTGCAGATGGGGCCGGGGCCGGGCACCTAAATTTAAGGACTGGCTGGGAGACATGATTCTTTGGCAGGACCAACTCTGCACCTATGCTGAATTACTTCCTCACTCCTCACGTCACCACGACATTTGGGGCCCACTGCAGGCATACCTGCTGGAACATCCTTCCAATGCTACGGACGGGTCATGAGACCTGCTCACATTGCCCCCTGGGCTTACTTAAATTGGTGCACACTGTGGCCCCTGCTTGTAATGGCCCTGTGGGATACGCCCTCTTTTCCCCTATCCTAGGTAACCTATGTTCGACCCCCCTGACATCCCGCATATGATGGCGTTCGTTATGGCGATTCTGTGAACTGCTTCTTTACTCTTCCATATGCCTCCTTACTGATCTTTGGTAATGTGTATTTGTCCTCACTGATTGCTGTCATTTGCTCTTATTGCTACAGCTGTCTTTTGATTCATGATATTTTATTACTGTTCACGATACGGCTGTATATTCACCGCAACTGCTGAAATCTTGATTGTATGTCATTGTTGAAAAGTTCAATAATAATAAAAAAATAAAAAAGAGATTCCCCCCTCGCAGTCTCTCTGCAATAGCATAGCAGACTATTTCGAAAAGAAAGTTCTGACATTACAAAAAGGTTTCACTCTACCCCTCTGTCCCTCCACCAAGAACGATGCCGCTTTAGGCAAAAATAGACCGATTCTGCAAACATTTAAGCCGATCAGCCTCGACCAATCCTGTCAGGCGATCCTTGCTATTAAATCGGGATCCCCCTTTGACCCCTGCCCTCCCTTGATCCTGCACGCCATAATCGACACCGTAAACCCAATCACAAATGAAATAATTAACGCTTCCCTGTCATCTGCCAAGATTCCCGCTGAATGGAAGCTCGCAGCAGTCAAGCCGCTACAAAAGAAACAACATGCGGACCCCTCCACCCTAACCAATCTCTGACCTATTTCCCTACTACCATGCCTTAGCAAGATCACGGAAAAACTTGTTAACGCCCAACTCACAACATACCTGGAAGAAGCAAACATTCTACACCCCAACCAATCTGGTTTCAGATCCCAGCACTCAACAGAATCAGCTCTACTGTATACGGCTGAATCCCTCAAAGCAGCCCTTGATCAAGGAAAAAACGCAGTTCTGGTCTTATTGGATCTGTCGGCCGCATTCAACACGGTCTCACATGTCATCCTTTTAGACCGTCTCGAATCCTACGGCATTTCCCACATAGTCCTGGCCTGGCTCAAAAGTTTCTTGCAGAACCGCAGACAAGTCATCACGCTTGGTCAATACAAATCAAAAGAAAAACCACTGCTCTCCGGTGTCCCTCAGGGGTCCATTCTTAACCCTACGCTTTTTAATGCCTACATGGCCCCGCTGATCAGCTTGATATCGCCCTTCAAGATAGAGACCATCTCATATGCGGACGATACGCAGTTAATCCTGGTCCTGGACAAAAATACCACGCAGGCGGAAGAAAACCTCTGCTTATGCCTCACTGCTACTTTCCAATGGATGAAAACCAATCATCTAAAGTGCAACTCAGAAAAGACAGAAATACTACCATTAGGACAAGAGAACACTTTCTCCCCTAATACTTGGTGGCCAGCTGACACTCCCCCACCCCCAAACACAGTGAAAGTAGTCAGAAATCTGGGAATCAAATTTGATGCCGCACTCTCCTTCAAACAGCAATCACTAGCAGTTGCCGGAACTTGTTTCCACATCATAAAATCACTCAAAAAGTTTTTTGACTTGCTCCCTATCTCAGCCAGACAGACAGTTGCTGTGGCCCTAATCACGTCTAGATTGGACTACTGCAACAGCCTCTATGCAGGTACCAACAAGTCAGTATTACATAAACTCTAAATGGTCCAACACGCAGTAGCACGTCTAGTGCTGAAATGGCCCAGGAAGTCATCTGCATCGGCGGCTCTAGAAACACTCCACTGGCTGCCAATTCATAAAAGAGTCTTGTTTAAGATTCTGATAATCACCTTCAGAATATTTCACTCTTCAGGCCCACACTACCTTCGTACTAGATTCACGCGTTATACACCTTCCCGGAGCCTTAGATCCTCTAATGCAAACCTGTTAAAAACACCAGCATTTAGATATGTCTCAAAGGGAGGAAAATCGCTCGCAGTGATTGGCTCCAAAGCATGGCACCAACTCCCTAACCAGCTCCGGCAGATCCAGTCTGAAACACTGTTCAGGAAAGCCCTAAAAACTTGGATCTTCTCAGCCCCTGACGCCCTATGCAAAACACTTATCTAACTCTTTTCCCACTCCCGCAGCCACCCAGTCTTGTTCCAACTCTGGGATCCGCACAGCGCCATGATGCTCCTCAGAGTGACAGTCGCGCTCTATAAGTGTCCAATTACATTACATTACATTACATCAGCAGGGGTAGCCTTTATGTTACCTTTGTCGATCTAAAATTGGCCTTTGATTTGATTCCTCGATCTGGCCTTTGGAGAGTCCTAACAGATCTAGCTATGCCTCCACTCATGCTATTCCTTCTAATTCGTTTGCATGATAATGACTATGCACGTATTTGCTGGAGAGGGGACCAGGCCCAGTTGACAGAAAAGGTGCCAGTCTGCAAAGGAGTCCGCCAGGGCTGTGTCCTGGCTCCTACCTTGTTTTCACTCTTTATCAATGACATTGTGTCCTTTTTGTTCACAGTGGAAGCAGATGCCCCATCTTTGGCGGGTATTAAAGCTCCAATCTTACTCTTCGTAGATGACACCTTGTTGATCTCCAAGACCCCGAGCGGGCTTCAGAAATTGTTGACTCGCTTTAACGAGTTTTGTGTCGAACGCGGCTCGGAGATAAACACTGATAAAACTAAGGTATTGTTTTTCAATCAGCACAGATCCTACAAGGGTAGGTTATGTCTAGGGGATGATTCACTTCAGAGGGTGAACTCTTTTGCATATCTAGGGGTCACATTTGCAGAGGGCATGTTGTGGCACCTCCATGTTAGTAAGGTAACCACTAAATGCAAGCAGATCTCAGGGGTAATACTCAAGGAACATACACTAATCCCATTCAATCAGCTGTGAAGATCTATGAGGCAAAGGCTTTGGGCTCAGGACTATATGGTGAAGAACTGTGGGGGTATTCAGATTATGAGGATAAAAGCTGAGATCAAATTCCTTAGGAACCTGGTCTCCCTTCCACCTAGTACTCCATTTTATCCATTGTTTAGTGACTTGAGGGTCACAGGGGTGGCGTACAAAATCCAATTACGGCCCCTGCTTTTCTGGAGACCTCTCTGGACTACCCCTGAGCTTGCTCACTATGTTGATAGTGTGAAGGATGTTATGAAGGCCGATCATTTTAGAAAAATCCCTCGGTTCAGGAATTTGAAATCACAACTGTACTCCCTAGGGCTGAAAGATTTATGGGATTGCCCGCCCATAAACGCTTTTCCAACTAAAGCTGCACTGAAAAAGAAATATTGGGTACATGTCATGGAGAGTCCTCTGCTCTAGATTGGGCACATGCCACGGGGAGCCATCAGCTCTAGATTGACCAGTGAATACATTGACATCAATCCCGTAAGCGGGTCTGAGCAGTTTTGGAATCTGGTGACTGTTCCTTCACACATAAATGTATATTTTCAGTTTCGCATAGGCACTCTACCACTAAGGATTTTCACTTCTGGATGGGTTGGCAAAGGAGACACTTGTTGTCCCATTTGCCATATTGCAAAAGAGAGCATCAACCACATATTGTTTGTCTGTCCAGGCTATGTATCACCTAGTCACACCTGGTTTGCACCGGCATGCAGACTACTCGGAGTACGTACCCATCAAGAGGCCTTAAGCATCCTCAGATCGGTTCCCTGCCCAGTCTTAGTCATTTCCATCTCTAAGTTTCTGGGTGCAATGTGGGTGATTCATAGCAAAGCCTTTCATCGCCACGTCACTTGAATGCACTACAGTGCACTATGATTTTGCACTCTTTGGCCCCTCTAACTAACTATTTGACATAACGGCATTTCCCCTATAAACAAGAGGCACTTTTTCTATATATTTCTTTAAACAAACATTTTTTAGACAATGTATGCATAATTTTATATATTTTAACCCTATATTTGTTTTATTGATGATGACATATGAATGTTTAATAAATTGCATGTTTTTACAATGTTCCTACTTTTATGGCCCTGGCGGCCGAAATAAAGTAATTTGAACTGTGAATTGCTCTGCGCCTTGTCTTACAATTCAACAGCAGCTCATAGCAGTTTTTACAGTTGCATAACCTGGAAAAATATAAAACGACATGCTAGTCAAGCCTCAGCCCATATAGCAATCAAGCTCAAGTGGGCTAGAGCACCTCTGGGGCCAATAAAGGCTCAGGGGGGGCGTGCACACCCCTCCGCTTAAAAAAAGAACGCAGCCCTAGGAGATGGGGTCCCCAGGGCCTGTAAAGGCTCAGGGAGGGGGGTCGTGCGCCCCTCCCCTTAAAAATAGAATATGGCCCTGTGGAATGGATCGCCTGTTCCTGTGATGGCTCGGGGAGGGGACCGCATGCCTCCTCCCAAATAATTAAAATGAATGCTTGTAGGAGAGCCCATGGGGCTGCGTCGCCCTGCGGCTCCCCCTGCTGCCCTTAACAAAAGATAAGGATCTGGGTGTCCTGGGTGGGCACCAGGACATCGAAAATAGAAATACTAAAAAAAAAGAATAATTAATGAGTGGCAAGAGCATTTATTTTTCACTGCTTCTTGAGGGAGTGCCCCCATAAGGCCCTGTGAGGGCTCTTCAGATTTGATTTTTGGATCTTTGTGATGTCCTTATAAGGGGTAGGAGCACCACCAAACATAATTTTTAATGCTGTTGGGGGCTGCAGGGCATACAGCACACCCCCCAGCAGCATTAAAAACAGTAAGTCTCCTGAGTAATTAAATCTAGGACCCCAGGAGAGCTTGCCATGTTTTTTAAAAGCACTCCTAGCTGGCGCTCTATGCTCTTAAGCTGGAGTGCAGAGTTCTCTTGAGGTGGGTTCTATGGCCCCATGGGACCCCTTCCCTTTTGTGACTGGCAGCGAAAATACTTTTTAAGTGCAGGCAGTCTACTGCATGACTACTCTTAAAAAATGAAACTGAAACGTTTCATTTTTCTATTTTACATGCATCCCGTTTTCCTTTAAGGAAAATGGGTTGAATTAAAAAAAAAAAAAAAACTGCTTTGTTTAAAAAGCAGTCAGACATGGTGGTCTACTGACCCCAACAGGCCACCATCCCTGTGAGTGCTGGCCATTCCCAATGGAGTCGCAAATTGCGACCTGCCTCATGAATATTAATGAGGCAGGTCATTTGCGACCCCATTGGGAATCGCAAACAGTGTCTAAGACACGGTTGTACATTCCATTTTGCGAGTTGCAAAACAATGCAATTTGCGACTCGCAAAATGGAAGGATCGTGCAACTGGCCCCTAAGTTGTTCCTTACCTTGGAGAAAATATTGTGATATACAGAATATCATGGAACATATTACAGAAGGTAAGCTTATTGTTTTTGCACTCTGTGGAAAATATTGATGCATATGATATTATTTGAATTATTTCTTTATTAATTTGTTATATTTTAATAAAGATATTTTTATTTCTTTTGAATATATTCATAGTTTTTAATTGAATGTTTTTAGTATTATAATTTTGTAGGGTTGTTTGACTTGCAGGGGAGTAGTGTGCGAAGTGTTTTTAAGTATGTAAATAACGTTTTAAATTAATTTTTCAATGACATACAAAAAAACATTTCAATGGGCAAAAATGTTACTGATTAGGTAAATTACATATTTAATAAATTAATGGTAAGTTATTTAGTGCATCTGTTGGTTATAGTTTATAAATTATTATTATAGTTGTAGTAATTAGGAATATTTTAAGTGAATTTCTTACTTTTCTGGTGTTTTTGTAATTTAAAGTATTTTATATTACTTATGTGTTATGATGTATTTTATGTGTTATGCATTTAAATTGTTCAGGTGTAAAATTTCGACTTATTTTGCTATTGTGTTGGATTTGGTTTCTTTTTTAATAATTATTAAAATAATATTTATTGTATGGAAGTCTGATTTTGTTTGTCTCAAGTTTGATTTAAGATCTAATAAATTCAGGAGTATTAATAAATAATATAATAAAACATATTTTATTAAAGGTTACCGAATATACTGGTATTGGGTTTTATTTGTTGGTGTAGTGGTATATTTCCTATGTTGTAACATTATTTTTTGCAGTGTAAGTGCAATTGACTCAAGATAATGCAATCCTTGATTGTTTGGGAATAAGGGTACTTTAATGGTTAGCATGTCATGCCTTTGTCTTGTTTAACTAGCAACTTTGGGGCCTATTACGATGTCGGGTGGATGCCGTCTCGGTGTGAGAAGCGACCGACCACAGGTCGGCGGTTCCGCACCCCTATTATGATGCGACCGCACATGGTGCAGTTGCAAACTCCCATTTTTCTATGGGAGCTTGTGCAGAGGTCAGAAACCGGCCATAGAGAAATGGGAGTTTCTGTGAATCCCTGCACCGCATGGCAGGCACACGGTGCAGGGATTTACAGGGGGGCACCATAGGAGCCCCCCAGGCCCCCAACCGGAGGCTGCTGAGGGATGGGGGCCTTGCTAGGGGCCCCCTAAGTTGCTTTCCATGTCGGAAGCCCGACATGGAAAGCTTGTCTGAAACCAACGACATAATCCTGACGGCGTAAATGCCATCCTAAAGGGATCATGTGCGGCCTCATTGAGCCCGTCGGAAGCCAGCCGGATTGACCGGCTTGTTTGAATTCCGACTGCTGTAATTTTAATAGGGCGGCCGGAATTCAAACCAAGTATGTCGGTTGGTAAGCCTCCGATGAGCGGTCGAAGGCTTACCGACCGACATCCTAATTAGGGTCTTTATGTCTTAGGTGTTGTACTAGGGATTGTGTTAGCCATAGTTCTTGATAATTGTGCTCTTTTTTAGTACTTATATACATTTTTACATTGTTGTGTGGTTTGAAAGGAGTTGTGCGACCCTTCCACTGCATTGTTTGTGTTTGCCTCCGGTTGTACACATTCCACCAGAGGATGTGGAATTTGGGTTGGGGTCTTTGACCTAAGCGGTGCAGACGTCCATCTCAAGTGCCTTCAAAATAATCTAATTGGGGAGGGTCAGTTTTTCTTCTTTGGCCTGGTAAAATGGTGACTCTATTAATAGGTCATCATTTCTGGTGACTTCTATTTGTGAAACATAGGCCAGGCTATTAGCTTCTTTATTTTGCATGCAATGTGGACATTGGTAGCCTCATCATTACTGAGGGGCAGATTTTCTAACATTTTGCACTGATTTTGTATCACAAAACTAATGCACACCAGCTCAAAATTTATTTTGTTGCATTTACTTTCCAGTGCAGAAAGTTGCCTGAAAGTAACACAAAGCAATGCTTTGCACTGTATGGCATTGTGTCACATGGGCGTTCCATGGGTGGTACCTGGACATTCCTATGCAACCACCTATGGTTTTTGATGCAAAACCCTATCTACTGACAAGAGTTGACAGAGTTTTGCATAAAAAAACACCTCTTTTGATAAGCAGAAAAAGGAGAAATGCTTTTATTTCTCCACGATTTTCCACCTTTGCATGTGTGCTGCAATGTGCAGCACATATCCAAAGAGGGAAAGTTTTAATTTTTGTACAGGCACAGTATTTTATACAGGAAATGTATCCTTTCAGTACAAAACCTATGCTAGACGTGACGCAGACACCTTTGCACTATGGTGCAAATATGTGTGCATGGTGCTTGGCAGCCTGCTTGTGCATCAGCTCTAGGGTGAGGGCAGGGCAGTGCCAAATCTTAATAGAAATGGTGCTTTCCTGCTCTCTTCCTCTCATGGAATGCACTACAACAACTTTAGGTGCTGTGCTATGTTGCGTGACATCTTTGTATATCTGGGACTGATCTTTGGAGATATCGCCACTAGCCTTAATTGAAGTGATAGTAACAGCTTTTTATCACTGCATGGGGATAGACTTTTATTTCTATTTATGTCATGGCTTATTCAAAGTCCATGACTATTGTTTGCGGTAATAATTATTGTTTTTGTCTTTTACTGTTGTTACTACTACTTGGTATGTGGAGTTTTGCTTGTTGAACAAAATTACATATATTTCTCAATCATCATTTGTATAGTGCAGCACTGTCACCCCTGGGGTATTTGGGCGCTGTCGGTGCAACGCCTCCGTCGAAAGCCAGGTCTTGAGTTTCTTCCTGAAGTCCATCACGGACGGTGCTGTTCGAAGATGGAAGGGTAGGTCGTTCCAGGTCTTGGCGGCAATGTAGGAGAAGGAGCATCCCCCGCTGCAGTTGCGACTGATGCGGGGATGTGCACGGGCTAGTGCAGAGGAGCACAGGTGTCTTGTGGGTAGGTGGAAGTTCAGTCATTGGTTGAGGTAGGCCGGCTCTTGATCATGCAGGGCTTTGTAGGTGTGCATGAGGATCTTGAACTGGCATCTCTTCTGGATGGGGAGTCAGTGGAGGTTTCTGGGGTGAGGGGGTGATGTGGGTCTGTTTGGGGAGGTCTAGGATGAGTCTGGATGCACCATTCTGCATGGTTTGGAGTCCTTTGAGGAGCTGGGTGGAGATGTCGGCATAGAGAGCGTTGCCGTAGTCGAGTCAGCTGGTGACGAGGGCCTGGGTGACAGTCTTTCTATTGATGACTGTGATCCATCTGATGATTCTGTTGAGCGAAGCAGGAGGAGGTGACTGCGTTGACTTCTCATTTCATGGTCAGCTCGCTGTCTAGGATGATGCCTAGGCTGCATGCATGGTCTGTAGGTGTGGGTGTTTGTCTGAGTTCTGCTGGCCACCAGCTGTGGTCCCATACGGTTGTGTTCTTCCCGAAGACTAATACTTCTGTCTTGTTGGAGTTGAGTTTGATGCAGTTGTCCCTCATCCAGTTGGCAACATTGGTCATGGCGCCGCAGAAGTTAACTCTGGTGTTGGTGGGGTCGTCGGTGAGCGAGGTGATGAGTTGAGTGTCCTCGGCATAGGAAATTATAGAGGGGGATCATTTAGTTGTTAAACAAAGCGTGGCTGAGGGATGATCCATGGAGTACGCCGCATAAGATGTCCTTGGGTTCGGAGGTGAAGGGAGACTGCTGGATGCTCTGTGTGGTTCATGTGAGGAAAGAGTCAATCCACTTGAGGGCGTTTTGATGAATGCCGATGTTGTAGAGTCTGTGATGAGGGTGTGCTGGGAAACAGTGTTGAAAGCAACCTAGAGGTTGAGGAGGATCAGGTCCACAGTCTCCGCGGTCAAGGAGGGTTCTTATGTCATCTGTGGCAGTGATTAGGGCGGTCTCAGTGCTGTGGTTGGCACAGAATCCTGATTGGGAGGCATCAAGTAGGTGGTTTTGTTCCAGGTATTCGGTGAGCTGTTTGTTGAATGCCTTCTCGAGTACTTTAGCCCAGTATGGGAGCAGGGAGTTTGGTCGATAATTTTTGAGTTCGCTGTGGTCGGTGGAGGTTTCTTTTAGGAGGGGTCTGACCTCTGCATGTTTCTATCTGTCCGGGAAGGCTGCTGTGTGATGGAGGAGTTGATGATCCTGGTGAGTTCCGTGCTGATAGGGTTGGTTCCGAGGTTGGAAAGATGGTGGTGGCAGAGGTCCCTGGGTGCCCCTGAGTGAATGGATGACATGATGGCCGTGGTGGTCTGAGTGGTGATAGGAGACCAAGTGGTGATCATTCAGCTGGAGTGTGCTGGTTGGTCGAGGCTGTTTAAGTTGAGATGGGTTGTGGGTCGAAGTTGTTGTATATGGTGGCAATCTTGCTGTGGAAGTAGTCCGAGAGGGTGTTGCAGAGTTTTTGAGAGAGTTGGATTTTGTTCTCTGTGGCTGCTGGGTTGGAGAATTCCTTGACTATTTTGAAGAGTTCTTTCGTGTAGTTGGCTGCTGTATCGATGCGGGCTGTGTTAGCTTTTCTCTTGGCTTCCTTGATGCGCTGGTGCGCTGGTGGTAGTTGATGGAGCCTGCTTTGTGAGCGGCTCTGTCGGAGGTGTTCCTCGTGGCTCGCCACTGTTTCTCGGGTCAGTAACAGTTGTATTTGGTGGTTCTGAGCTCTTGAGTGTACCAGCTGGCTTTTTTTTTAGGTTTTGTTGGTTTTTGCTGGTTTCATCGGGACGACTCTGGCAGCGTATTTGGTGATCCATACAGAGAAGTTCTGGATAGCCTGGTCAAGGTCTGATGAAGTTTCCGGTTAGGTGGTGATGAGGGCCTGCGTCCACTTTGTCTAGGCTACCTTGCCCCAGCTGCGGTGGTAGGAGCTGTGGTGCTTGGGGATGGTGTGCTGAGCATCAGAGATGGTGAAGATAACAATGGCGTGGTCGGTCCAGGTGAGTTCTGTGGCGTAGCTGAATTTGATTCTGTAGTGTAGGAAAGTAGGATCTGCTTCTATGGTTACCCCCACTTTTTGCCTGGTGCTAAGCTGTATTTGTTTAGTCTGACTTGGATCCTGCTAATCAGAACCCCAGTCTATCTGCTTTCTCCCTAAAGTGTTATGTTCAGTACTTAGGTACCCCCCAGATTGGATACTGGGGTACCCCTATAAGTCTCTAGTATATGGTACCCGTGTACCCAGGGCATAGGTACCCCAGAGGTCTCCCATGGGCTAAAGCATGCATTATGCCACCCATGAGAGACCATTCAAAATTGATTGAACTACAGGCCTGCTGTTGCAGCCTGTGTAAGCTGGTGCTTGCACCACTTACTAAAGATATAGGTTTCCTATATCTAGGGTCACTGCACATAAAACCTATAAGTCACCCCTCTAGCAGGCCTTTACAATCCCGAAGGCAGGGTGCTTGGTTCTAAGTGAGAGGGTGCCCCTGCATGAGCAGGACACCGCTGCAGCCTATGGAGTCCATTCTCTCGGGTTGTCAGTGAAGCAGCCATATATTATATAGAGGGGCACTGCGTAATTGCGCGATGACCATCTCGAAAACGGCTGCAACAAATCCTATCATGTTTGGTATCAAAAATGTTAGAATCATACCCCCACACTGTTTACGGTGTGGGAGGTTTGATTCCAAGCACTGGAAGAGCCCTCTGTTAGGCTCTCAGTGTTCCCGGTACCAGCCTTCTTGACCCGGACAGCTCAAAATGGTTGCTGCCGACCAGAGACACGATTCTGTCCTCCTGCTGCTGAGCCAAGCTCGAGCAGGGGAAGGCAGAACAATAGGCATCCTGTCACAGGGAGGTGTGACCACCTCCCAGACAGGATTTAGTGTATTGGGGTGGGGTAGGTGCGCTTGCCAGCGCCACTCAGTCTGCATGAGGGGCACATTTGGTGTCCCTGTGCATAGTCCAGTTCAAATCAGTCCTGGGAGCCGTTGGCCTAGGGTACTTAAGGGCTTACCTGGGTGTAGGTCCCTAGATTCGTGGTAGGAAAAAATTAAGATCAGACACCACTTCTTTTTCTACTGTCTGGGCACTCTGGACTTCGCTTGGGCCTGACTTCGTCTTCCTTCCTGTCTGCTGCATCGTCTGTGCCTGTGCATCATACAGGAACATTCCAAGGCCTGTGAAGCATCAAAGACACTTGAAGGAATCTCCCTTGGAGTGAAGGAGTCACTCCCCTCCATTCGCAGGCACTGCAACAAAGTCGACTGGTCTGCTGATCCTGAGCTTCTCCGGACTCCGATAGGTTCTGCAACACAGGTGGTAGTTTTCCATAGCTCCCGAGGCCTGCCCTGCCCTCTCACCAAGTTTGAGGCCAGTGTCCCTCGTGGGCATTGCAATAACTGAACCCCTGTGCACCGCGTCAACTTGCAGTTGCAAAGGCTTGTTGGCTTCCTTCCAAGGAGAACTTTAGGCTCCAAGTAGCCCCAACCACGAGCACATCCAGCGACCAGGATCTTCAGCAACACCACATCGTGTGCTTTGTGGCCTGCATCTTTTGGTGAGCTGCTTGAGGTCCTCTCGCGACTCCAGTGCCTCCGGCCTGTGGGTCCACTTGAGGGTCACACGTTGGTTGCATTTGCTAAGGCTTGTTGGTGCTCCCGCCCGACACCGACCCCTCAGCAATCGACATCCTTTGTGGGACAGCTCATGCACAGCTCCTGGTCCTCCTCAGCGTTGCCTGGTCCTCACAGCTGCAGAGTCAAGGTCATCGTCATCCATCCTGCAACATCTGACATCGGAGGGCATTCGTCTTCCAAGTCTCCTGGTCACTCGTGAGTGACATAGACTCTGTCCCCTCTGCTTGCAGGTACCTCCTATCTCGAATCCACCTTTGGATTCCACCGGACACTTTCTCCTCTTCCAGCAGCAGCACTTTCCTGAAGTCCTCCATTGGGTTCGATGGCGGTTTCCGACACCACTTCACACGTATGCACCCGGCTTTCCTGGTGTAGGTAACATGGGTACTAGGGTATCCACGGGTGGGGTGGCTCTCCAGCCTTCTGTCTTCCACAGGGTTTCTTCAGGGTCCACTGGGAAGGGTCCTTAATCTTAAAAAATCCAACCACTACTTACCCGTAGAGTTGTACGGAGCACGCGGTGGTGTTCCCACACTGCACACGCTCTCCATGGGGTCCTTATCTACTCACCTTGGGTGGTTCCTTGGGTCCCCAGCACTTCTACGTCCTCTCGACATTGTCTTGACCCGAGTCGTGGTTCTTATACCACTTTCTTAGTATATGGTTTGTTCCCCCCCTTGTGACCACTGTGTATTACGTGTTATTTACTGTGTTTCTTTGCTGAAGTATTGTGTGCATTGTGCATATCTCCCGCTAGGAGATATTTCTATGTGTTAGAGAGTATTATATAATAAATACATATTTTTATAAATACTTTGTGTGCTTTCTTTTTACTTAATCTATACAATAAGATTGTATTCTGGTAAAACAAGCTGCTTTACACTCCTTCTTTCGGGCCTAAGCCTGAATGCTGCTCTCCACAGCTACCACTTAGAGAGCTTCTAAGGTTGTCTAAGACCTCTTAAATCACCATAAGGGTTGTCTGGACTGGTGCAAGGTGCCCACTTACATTAGTGGACATCATATACCAGGCCAGCTTCTCACATTGGTGTGCAGCGGTTGGGATTCAGGCCTGCATTGTTTTACCAGATAAATCTTTGTGTTGATTAAATGAAAAACCATCACAAATACTAGGCACATATAATACAAGCTTAGAATAAGTAAGTTCTACTGAACTTAGGGTTGGGTAGTTAAGGGTATAGCACACCCTTTCTCCAACCTCAGAGAGTTTAGTTCCCACTAGGTTAGGTAGGTTCAACACCACACCACACCACACTTAGTATGTCTTCAAAAGGAGATGCCAGTGGATCTCTGACTACTAGATACAGTGAACTTTCGTTCCAAGAACTAAAAGCACTGTGTGCCTCTAGAAAGTTGAAGGCAGGGAAAGAAGTCAACACTCAACACCTCCTAGAGGTGTTACTGTTAGATGACCTCAGGAAAACCACTGGGTCAGACGAACAGGAAAGAGTGGGTGGGGCAGGAAATGAAGATAGGCCATGAGGGGAGCCCCTCTTTGACCTAGAATCTAACCCTGACCAGGTGGCGCCTGATGACTCCCACCTGGACAATTCAGACCTCCCAGAGGAGAACACAGGTGGCCAGGAGGATGCCCCCTTTGATCCTCTTGGGAAGGTACAGAGTAGACCAAGGAGGTCTAGATACTCTTCTGTAGAATCCAATGCCTCAGAACTTTCAGTAGATTCCTCCATTTCTAGTAAGAGGGGGAACTCTTTGGATAGGGAGTACCAACTTCTTGAGCTTGAGAAAGCTAGGCATAGGCTCAGGCAAGAGCAGTTGGCCCTTGACAGAGAGTCCCTGGAAGTCCAGAGAGCAAGGAAGAAACTGGGACTAGAGTCCCATGGTGGCAGCAACAGTGTCCCTAGAGTTAAGGAACATTCCTTTGAACATAGGAACCTGAACAAAATTGTCCCTCCCTACCATGTTGGGGATGACATCCACAAATGGATACCTGCTTTAGAGAGGGCCTGTAAAGTTCAGAGGGTCCCTCAGGAGCAGTGGGCAGCTATCGTGTGGCTCTCCTTTGCTGACAAAAGTAGAGATAAGCTCCTCACTGTTAGAGAAGAGGATGCTGATAATTACACAGTTTTGAAAAGTGCTCTCATTGATGGGTTTGGCTTAACCACTGAACAATACAGAATTAAGTTCAGAGACACCCAGAAAGCACAAACCCAGGACTGGATAGATTTTGTGGATAGTGCTATTAAAGCTCTTGAAGGTTGGTTGCTTGGCAGCAAAGTGCATGACTACCAAGGATTGTATAATTTGATTATGAGGGAGCAGATCCTTAATAATTGTCAGAACCAGCTTTTGCATCAGTACCTGGTGGACTCAGATCTGACTTCTCCCCAAGAATTGGGAAAGAAGGCAGATAAATGGGTCAGAACCAGGGTTAAGCAGAAAAATTAGATCAATAGTGGTGACCAGAAGAAACAGGATTCTTCAGAATCCCAGGATACGGGTGGGGACAAGGGTAAAGACAAGAAAGAGTCTTCTCAACGGCCCCAAAAACCTGCATCTGGCGGGGAGTCACAATCATCCAGGAAAGGCAAGAATAAATCTTGGTGTTACTTTTGTAAGATGAAAACCCATTCGACAAAAGATGCTGATTGTCCAAAAGCCAAGGAGAATACTCCTACCACCACTGCCCCTAAGGCAACTGCTCCCCCTAGCACAAGTACAAGTGGTGGTACAGGAAACAAGGGAATAGTGGGGTTAACGTTGGGTTCGGAGATGGGTTCTGATTTAGTCAGAACTCCAGCCCAGGCTGTTTTGGTCTGTGATGGTGGCATAGATCTTGCTACCTTACTAGTCAGTCCCAGTAACCTGGGCAAGTACAGGCAACAGCCTTTGATAAATGGAAAAGAGGCTATGGCCTACAGGGACTCAGGGGCCTGTGTCACAATAGTGACAGAAAAACGTGTGTCTCCTGACCAAATCATACTTGGACAAATGTACCAAGTGACCAATGCTAACAATGTCAGGACTGACCATTCCTTGGCAGTTGTTAATTTCAGCCGGGGAGCGGTAACTGAACCTAAGAAGGTTGTGGTATCTTCAGACCTACCTGTAGATTGCTTGTTGGGCAATGATTTGGAAACTTCAGCCTGGGCTGAGGTAGAGTTCAGGACTCATGCAGAAATGTTGGGCATCTCTGCAAGTGTGTTTGCTGTGACCAGGTCACAAGCCAAACAGCTTTACACTGAACAGGCCCTGGATCCTGGAACAATGGACCAGGTGCCTTCCAAGAGAAGGAGCAGAAAGGGTAAGGCTGTACCTTCCCCCAGACTCAGAGTGAGGATCAGTCTCTTGAGGGAGATGATCTGAACCTCTGTGAAGGAACTGCCCCAAAGGAACTGGAACATGATCAGGTTGAGTTCTTGGGGGCAGGGGGCCCTTCCAGAGCAGACTTGAGTTTGGAGCAGCAGACCTGCCCCTCTCTTGAACCCCTCAGACAGCAAGCTGCTGCTGGGAATGTCAGTGGGTCCCATAGCATCTACTGGGATGAAGGACTTCTGTACTCAGAAGGTAGAGACCCCAGGCCTGGTGCCACCAGGAGGTTGGTTATACCCCAGAAGTTTAGAGGCTTCCTGTTCACCCTTGCACATGACATTCCCCTGGCAGGACACTTAGGGCAAAGCAAGACTTGGGACAGGCTTGTCCCTCACTTTCAAATACACAACAGGAGCACAGGGGGAAACAGGTCAGATCGCCCCCCACTCAATCCCTTATAAACATCATGAGACCTGACCTCCTCAGAACAGATATTTTTACAATTTTAGGACATCCAGGGAGTTTTTTGAAAATATTTAACTTCCCTCACAGGACAGGCTAACTGCCAATAACCTATTAGTCCGACTGTTCAATTTTTAAAACAAACACGTCAACCAACCACATAATCATACACATAAAAGAGTGATTTAGAACCATAGCAAAATTGTGTAAGACAAAAACATGTGTGTAAGACAAAAAAATGTGAGAAAGGTCAGAAAGCACCTCACGTCCGCACACCCAAGGAGCTGTTGGATGGTACTCGCCAGTATGCCCACGTTATCATCATCGGTTGCTTTCGTGACCACAAAGAAAAAACAGGTGTGTTGAAATTCCTCAGAGGTGAGAAATCCAAGAAAAAAAGAACGTGTCAAGCAGCACTGAAAGTGCTTGTGTCACTCAGTGCCCACTGGTCCCCAAATGTGAAATAGAGAAGTACTATTCTCAAAGTTAAAATGGGGTACCGCTCACATGCAAAACATACTTTATTTAGTGCTGTGAGTGTCCTCAGGTTAAAAGAAAGGCAAATGTATGGCCCACTTTCAAGCACGAAAGGCCAACATGTTTCGCTGCCAGCCTGTTTTCGGCAACTTCGACGGAGCACGAAGGTGAGGCTGCCCGCGGACGCGGTTGACACTGACGATTGCAGTCTTTAATGGGATACGCGACCATTTGGCGCGGGATCCTGAAAGAAGTGGGTTTGCAGGTGCGAGGGATGACAGCAACCACTCAGTTTGGTGTGATATATAAATGAGGTGAAGACTGGTTTCCCCATCAGCCCTGACAAAGTTGCCGAAAACAGGCTGGCAACTAAACATGTTGGCCTTTCGTGCTTGAAAGTGGGCCATACATTTGCCTTTCTTTTAACCTGAGGACACTCACGGCACTAAATAAAGTATGTTTTGCATGTGAGCGGTACCCTATTTTAACTTTGAGAATAGTACTTCTCTATTTCACATTTGGGGACCAGTGGGCACTGAGTGACACAAGCACTTTCAGTGCTGCTTGACACATTCTTTTTTTCTTGGATTTCTCACCTCTGAGAAATTTCAACACACCTGTTTTTTCTTTGTGGTCACGAAAGCAACCGATGATGATAACGTGGGCATACTGGCGAGTACCATCCAGCAGCTCCTTGGGTGTGTGGACGTGAGGTGCTTTCTGACCTTTCTCACATTTATTTGTCTTACACAAATGTTTTTGCCTTACACAATTTTGCTATGGTTCTAAATCACTCTTTTATGTGTATGATATGTGGTTGGTTGACGTGTTTTAAAAAAAAAAATGAACAGTCGTACTAACAGGTTATTGGCAGTTAGCCTGTCCTGTGAGGGAAGTTAAATATTTTCAAAAAACTCCCTGGATGTCCTAAAATTGTAAAAATATCTGTTCTGAGGAGGTCAGGTCTCATGATGTTTATAAGGGATTGTCCCTCACTTTCACTGGCCCAATATGTCTGAGGACACTAAGGAGTATTGTCGCTCCTGTGCCACCTGCCAAGCCAGTGGCAAGTCAGGTGGCATCACAAAGGCCCCCGTAATCTCACTTCCAGTGGGTGGGGTTCCCTTTGAGAGGGTTTGGATTGGATGGCACACAGGTTGTACTGGGTAGCCTCTATGCCCCTAATTTTGAACAAGATAAATTCCTTATGGGGCTCAAATCAGAATTAGCGAGCTGGACAGCTCACCCATGGATACTAGGTGGGGACTGCAACGCGGTCATGGATATAAGCATAGACCACTCACACCCCCCAATTCAAGGTGCAGGGGCCATAGAACAAGCAGAGGCACTATGCAGATGGACGGAAGGTTGGACACTGGGAGATGTATGGCGCCTGAAAAATCCGACCAGCAGAGAGTATTCGTTCTTCTCCCCAACTCATCAACTCCACACCCGAATAGATAGGATACTCTGCTCTGTCCCCCTTACTGCACAGATCACACACGCCACATATTTAGGTAAGACTTTTTCGGACCACAACCCCATTAGAGATCACTCTAGCCTGGGGAAGAATCCCCACTCCGGTCCCCACCTGGAAATTATGGCCACAAATGTTGGAAGACTCCGCATTCCGTAGTGCACTGGCAATGGGTATCACAAATTACTTCACAGAAAATGCTGGTACAGCCTCCACGCCTCACATAGAATGGGGCGCGTTTAAAACAGTGATAAGGGGCATAGCCATAAGCACCACAGCTGGGGCTAGGCAAGAAATACATAATAATATCAAAACAGTCAAACACCATGAATAAATTAGAACAAGAAGCGGTAGGCGACCCTACAAAGACAGTGTCACTACAGGAAGCCCGCATTAGGGCACGCAGAACTGCTGGAAACCGTTAGACAAATAGATTACAAATCGTACACCCAGATAAAGCACACCGAGGACGATAAGGATGGCACGCTTCTGGCACGTATAATACGAGATGCACCCCCCCCGCTACAACAGTGCACAAAATAATCACTCAGGGAGGAGACATTGTGAACACTCAGCGGGAAATCAACAAGGCCTTTTGTGACTATTATGAAACACTATACCAATCCCCCCCACAATTAGAGGATGACTCTTTAAATGCATTCCTAGACAACCTAACATTCCCCCAACTGAACCGCGCAGCCCAAGATGACCAATCTGGCCCCATCACAAAAGCTGAAATAAAAGAAGCTATCCGGGATTTACCATGAAATAAGGCCCCGGGTCTTGATGGCCTGCCAATAGAATTCTTTGCTACTTTCTCGGATGCCCTGGTCCCACAACTAGAACGACTATACCAATCTGCATTAGACACGGGGACGCTCCCCTCCACCACAATGCAGGCCTTAGTAATATCCCTTCCTAAGCCGGGTCGCTTAGCATCAGACGTTTCGGGGTACCGGCCCCTATCACTCCTTGCTACCGAGTACAAAATATTAAGTAAAATCCTATTGCGCCGCCTACTCCCATATTTACACAAGCTAATCCACCCAGATCAATGCAGATTTATACCAGCGCGTAACACCTCACTGAATATCAGGCGACTCTACCACGTAATGGAATCAACCTCGGCGGGGCATCATAATGCTGGCTGCATTACGCTAGACTTGAGGCAGGCATTTGACACCCTCAGGTGGGACTATATGGCCAGGGCCCTCAAAATATTTGGCATACCACCAACCTACCTGAAGTGGGTACAACTCCTAAACTCGGCCCCTACAGCGAGGGCCCGCACTGGTAGCCACATCTCACGGGCATACCCGGTTGGCAGAGGCACACGGCAGGGATGTCCCCTATCCCCCTTATTATTCGTGCTTGCATAAGAACCGTTGGCCATTAAGCTACGGTCATCTGCAGAACAAATAGGCATCAGGTTTGGTAACTCCACGCATGTGATATCCGCCTATGCAGATGACATAATTATTTATGCTAATGACCTGTCCAACGCACTAGAGCCGACACCGGAGATTTTTTCTCAGGCCTCACCATAAACGAGACAAAGTCTCAAGCCTTTTTCTTCTGCCCTGGAGAACAACCAGACGCGATCCAGTTTGGGCGACTCTCCCTCTCTGTAGCACAGCACACCTTTAAGTACTTAGGCATCCAAATTTATAGAAGTTCACAAGATCTAATAGAGGGTAACTTAACTGAAGCAATAAGGGCACTCAGATCACAGATCACCTTCTGGACCTCACTGCCGCTTTCTGTGATGGGCCGAGTGGCTATATCCAAAATGGTGGTCCTCCCATGACTTCTATATTTCTTTACAAACCTGCCGGTACTAATCCCCGCTCCGGTATTTAAATCACTAGACATACTACTATCAGATTTGATATGGGGAACTGGCCGCCGCAGGGTGGGACTAGCTAAACTGCAACTAGACACAGATAAGGGAGGACTGGGCGCACCGGATCTCCGGGCATATTGCTATGCTAGCCAACTTCAATGGCGTCGTACTGGCTCGCAGGCCACAATCTGCACGAATTAGGGTACACTGCTCGAGATATAAACAGAGGTACTCTACACACGCTGCTGCTACCACGGGCCATAATACCCCCCGATGCCCCGACATTACTGCGTACTGCGCTCGCATACTGGAAGAAGACGCTGCATTATACACTCAGGTGCCCCCCATATGCTGATAACACACCACTACTAGGTATCCCTACACCCACGGGCCTAATCACTAGAAGGAGGATTCTCGTGTGGTCTGAAGCAGGGGTTACCACAGTAGGGGCGCAAATTGACAACAGAACCCTAATGGACCACGAAAATTTCACCAGGCAAACTGGGGTACCAGGTAATCTATATTTAACACACGATGCAATACTCCACTACACCAAAAGTCAATGGGCCCCACTTAGGGTGGAACTCCCAACACACGAACTGGTGGGGGCGATTTATCTAATGGGGGTAGGGCGACACCTCACGAAATGGCTATATAAAGGCATTAGAGCACACACAGGGATTCCCCTTACAGATGTACGCAACAAATGGGCTGAGGACCTTGAGAAGGAGCTAACAGATAAAGAATGGAGTAGGATGTTGGAATACCCCCGAAAAATATCCTGCAATGCCAAATTAAAATTCATTCAGTACATGATATTACATAGGGCCTACCTCACCCCGCACCATTTGCACCGAATGTTCCCGGCTACACAACACCATTGCCCTAGATGCAAGACAGAGGAAGCCGATATCCTACACATGCTATGGGCATGCCCTGTGCTCACATAATTTTGGAGTAATGTAATTTCGAGCATCAGCTCGGCGACAGGTCTACCTATACCGGAAACAGCTGGCAGCTGTCTGTTGGGTATGACTCGGCGCTCAAAAATGCAAAAAGTGCAACTACGCTTCACTGATCTAGCGTTACTTATAGCTAAGCGCCCCATAACAATGCAGTGTAAATCAGCCAGGTCCCCAGCGGTTTACACATGGCACGGGGAGGTGGTGAGATGGGGGAGTGCGGAAAGTGTTGCTATTCGACGTGAGGAAGCCTGGGGCATACGTAAAAAGCCTATATCGATGGACTGGGACCTCATAATGGAAGCTTTCAAATCACTTGAACATACACCTGTCCCCGCAGCCCAAGAGGAGCAGATATGACCAACATGCCAGTCCCTCCACAACTAAAACTAAAATAAAACAACCCTAAATATAGTACTGTTGCACAACAATACCACACTAATATGGGCTGCTCCTACATGAGTTAATGGGGGGCATCAATCGGAGTCTCATGTCAACACTACACGTTGGGGATGGGCCAGCAGAGTTGGGAGAGTTGGGTGGGGTGGGAGGGGAGGGGACAATCACGCTGTTTTGGAATAATGTCACTGCACTCATATAGATACATAGATAACTGACTGCAGATACGATTGTTCTGACTACGATCTATACAATACGGTAAAAGGTATGCTTAGCCTCACAAATTAAACTCTTGTTCGAATATTAAGTGTAACTGTATTGCATACTGCTGTACTATAGATATCACATGTACCTATATCTGTATAAGATACAAAACTTGAAAAACTGAATAAAGTGTGTTAAAAAAAAGAGAGGTTTTGGATTGATATTATTGGTTCCATGAACCGTCCAACTGCATCTGGGCACAGTTATATTCTAGTGGTGGTGGACCATGCCACTAGATACCCAGAAGCTATTCCCCTTAGGACCACTACAGCTCCTGTGGTGGCAAGGGCCCTCTTAGGAATGCTTTCCAGAGTGGGCTTCCCTAAGGAGGTCTTAACTGACAGAGGTACAAACTTCATGTCAAGTTATATAACTGCAATGTGGAAAGAGTGTGGAGTGAATTTCAAATTCACCACACCCTACCATCCTCAATGCAATGGGTTAGTTGAAAGATTCAACAAGACCCTAAAGGGTATGATCATGGGCCTCCCAGAAAAGCTTAGGCAAAAATGGCATGTCCTGCTACCCTGCCTTCTCTTAGCCTACAGAGAGGTCCCTCAGAAGGGGGTTGGCTACATCCCTTTTGAACTTCTGTTTGGGCATCCAGTTAGGGGTCCCTTGTGTTTGGTGAAGGAGGGATGGGAGTTACCTCTCAAACCTCTTAAACAGGACATAGTGGACTATGTACTTGGTCTGCGCCCCCGCATGGCTGAGTACATGAAGATGGCAAACAAAAACCTGGAGGCAAGCCAAGAACTCCAAAAAGCTTGGCATGACCAAAAGGCTGTCCTGACTGTTTATCAGCCAGGTCAGAAGGTGTGGGTGTTGGAGCCTGTGGCCCCAGCAGCACTCCGGGACAAATGGAGTGGACCCCACACCAAACTTGAACAAAGGGGTGAGGTCACCTACTTGGTTGACCTTGGCACTCCCAGAAGTCCCCATAGGGTACTTCATGTGAACAGGCTAAAACCTTTCGTTGACAGGGCTGACATGGGCTTGCTCATGGCAACTGATGAGGGACAGGAGGGAGAGAGTGATCCTCTCCCTGATCTCCTCTCTCAGAACCCCGATGATGGATCAGTTGATGGAGTGGCCTTGGCAGGCAGCCTCACTGATCAGCAGCAGATTGATTGCAGGAAAGTCCTCAATCAATACAGGCATATGTTTTCTTTGACACCCAGTCAAACCACCTGGTGTACCCATGAAGTGGACACAGGTGAGAGTCTACCTGTTAAGAATAAAATCTACAGGCAGCCTGACCATGTCAGAGATTGCATCAGGACAGAGGACCAAAAGATGCTGGAGTTGGGAGTGATTGAGCCCTCAGATAGCCCATGGGCTAGCCCAGTAGTTCTAGTACCCAAACCTCACACCAAGGGTGGAAAAAGATGAGGTTTTGTGTAGACTACAGGGGACTCAATGCAGTCACTAGGACTGATGCTCACCCATTTCCTAGGGCAGATGAGCTTATTGACACTTTGGCCTCATCCAAGTTCTTAAGTACATTTGACATTACTGCTGGCTATTGGCAAATCAGATTAGCTGAGGATGCCAAACCAAAAACAGCATTTTCAATCCCTAGTGGGCATTATCAATTTATTGTAATGCCCTTTGGCTTGAAGAATGCACCTGCCACATTCCAAAGGTTGGTGAATAAAGTTCTCACAGGTCTGGAAGCCTATAGTGCAGCTAGATGATATAGCTGTCTTTGGCTCCACCTGGAAGGATTACCTGTTGCACCTAAAGAATGTTTTGGAGGCTCTGCAGAAAGCAGGCCTCACTATCAAGGCTACTAAGTGCCAGATAAGGCAGAGTAAGGTTGTGTACTTGGGCCACCTTGTTATGTTATGTTATGTTAAATTATCTTATAGAGCGCACAAACACCGATTGGTTTCTTGGCGCTAGTTATATGATCTGCTGAAGCCCTGTTGATTTATTGTGTGCTTAAATTCAGATATACGCTTGGATGAATAACCATGTTTTAAGGAGCTTTCTAAATCTCAATAAGTCTGGGCAGGCTCTAATATCGGCTGGAAGCGAGTTTCAGAATCTCGGAGCCAGCACAGCAAACCTGCTTCCACCTTGGCGTTTCAATTTGTGAGGAGGTATGGCCAGCAGGTTCATATGGGATGAACGCAGGTTGCGAGTAGGTACATGTCTTTGGATAAGGCTGGAGATGAATTTTGGGCTGCGCAGGGCCTTAAAAATAAGGCAGCCGTCTTTGAATGCTGATCGTTGAGGGATGGTGAGCCAGTGCAGCTCTCTCATGAGAGGGGAAACATGCTGCCATCTAGGCTGCTGGGAAATCAATCTTGCTGCCTGGTTTTGTACCAATTGCAGTCTTTTATTAAGGTATAATGGGATGCCAAAATATAAAGAGTTGGCATAATCTAAATGTGATATGACCAGGGCTAGGACAGCCTGTATCAATGCCTCCCTGGTAAGGAGTCTACTGATCTTCTTTATCTTTCTCAGCTGGAAGAAGCAGGTCGAAGTGACTGACCCAATTTGGGTTTTCATAGTCAGGTCGCTGTTGATTATCACCACAAGGCTCTTGGCTGAGTGTGATGGAATAGGGGAGGAGCCCGACTCAGTTGGCCAGAAGTGGGAGCTCCAAGGGTTCTGAGTGCCTCCTATCACGATGAGTTCGGTATTGTCTGGATTAAGTTTTAGGTGGTTGCTGTTCATCCAGTCACGGATGTACAGCATGGTATCTTGAAACTCTGACACAGAGGCGGGAGTGTTATTGATGGTAAACATTAATTGCAGATCATCAGCATAGATATACGTACACACCTTCCTTTCTTTTAATGACCGAATCAGAGGGAGGAGGTATAGGTTGAACAGGTGAGGTGACAACGATGAACCCTGGGGTACTCCACATGTTATAGTCATTTTAGGTGCTGTGAACTGGGCTAGGCAGACTGACTGGGAATGATCCTCCAGAAACAACCTTATCCAGCCAAGAGCTGAGACCTGGAGGCCGGTGTCCTGGACACGGTCGATCAGAATACCATGGTCAACCGTGTTGAATGCAGCGGAAAGATCCAGCAGCACCAGGACCTGGGGGGAACCTCTATCGGCTTCCTTCCGAAGTGTGTCCAGCACGGTCAGTATCACTGCCTCTGTTGAGTGGGCTGGACGGAATCCTGCTTGATGGGGGTCAAGATATTCTGATTGTTCAATAAAGTCACAGAGGCATTTAGCCACATGGGATTCCAGTATCTTGGCCAGGTAGGGGTGCAGAGAGATAGGGCGGTAGTTAGTCAAGGTCTGGGGATCTGCCCCTGACTTTTTTAAAAAGGGAACAATAATTGCTTCTTTAAAGGCTCTTGGAATGGAGCCCTGAGACAGTGACTCGTTAAGCAAAGAAAGAGCAGGCCTCGGGAGAGAAGACAAAACTTCTCGTAAGATGTGAGGCGGGCAGCTGTCAATGGGTGACCCAGATTTAACTTTAGACAGGAGGTCCAAAAGCATTAGACTGTCTAAAGCCGGAAACTGGTCCAGGGAAGAGGGATTTGCCGTCGTAGATGGAGGTGTCTTAAAGGTAGTACAAGTAGGGATACTGGTTTTAATGGCACTGATTTTATCTATAAAAAAGGTGTTAAGCGAGTTACATAGTTCTTGAGATGGTGTAGGTTTTACTGTAACTCTGTCGGGGTTGGATAGTTCATTGATGATAGAGAATATTTCCTTTGACCTATTGGAAGAATTAAGAATTGTTGAAGAAAAATAAGTAGCCTTGGCTGTGGAGATCGACTTTTTGTTTAGTTTAACTTGGGCTGCATAAATCTTTTTTTTGTCAGGGGAGTAGCTACGTCTCCATCTCCTTTCGGATTGACGGAGGGCTAGTTTTTGTATTTTTAGGTCCGTAGAGAACCATCGCTGGGCTTCATGGCGCCTTGCAGATCTTATTGTCCTAAGAGGGGCGTGTTCGTTGCTGGCCGCTGTTAGCCATGTTGCAAGAGCTTCCTCGTTGGAGGTAATAGATCTCTGGATATCGGGGACTGTATTAGTCAGTGTATTCAGCAAAAGATTTTTGTCAACATTATTCCAGTTCCTGGCCATGAGCCCTTTGGTAGCTAGGGGTTTGGCCATAATTATATTGTTCATAACAAATTGTAATATATGGTGGTCGGACCAAATACAAGGAGAGACTGTTAATGCAGACACTGTGAGATTGGCTGTCCAGACGTGGTCAAGAGTATGTCCCTTAATATGGGTGGCAGAGGTTACCTGCTGATGAAAATTTAGGCCATTAAGTAAGTCAGTCAGTTCTCTAGAATGAGGTCCACCCAATATGTCATTAGCCCAGTAATTAAAATCACCAATCAGCAATATTTTTGAGTGATTCGTAATGAGATGGGCCATCTGTTTACTCAGAGAGTAGGGAAACGGGGGCATATTCTGGGGAGGCCTATATAATAGTACACATATTAGGGGAGCCGAAGTCGACACCAATTTAATAACTAAGGGGCATATTAGCAATGCCTGGCGATAATTATCGCAAAGCGCAATTAGCGCTTGGATAATTATCGCCAGGCATCGCCGGTTTCTATCGCGGAGTTAGCGTGCAATCAGCAATGCTAATCTCCAAAGCGATAGAAACCTTGAGAACAGTGTGAATATCGCCTGAAAACAGGCGATATTCACACTGTTCCCCAGTTCTGCTTGCTGATAGTGCGAGGGGACTTAGCCATGTAATCCACCTCTCATTGGATTACATGGCTAAGTCAGGGTGGGACCAGGTGTTAGCAAACCAGCGCTAAACGTGTTTAGCGCTGGTTCGCTAATCACCGCCCCTGCCTCGCTCATAGGCGTTAGCGACCTCAGCGACTGTTTCCAGTCGCTGTTAGGTGGGAACGCCTTCTTTGCATGCCATTAGCGATAAATATCGCTGGCATGCAAAGCGGCACCCAACCCGGTCGCTATCGCCTACAAGCTGTCGCTAACAGCAGTTAGCGACAGCTTGTTGATAAGGCGATAATATTATCGCCGCTTTAGCGGGAAAAAGTCCCGCTAAAGTGGCGATAATCGCCTTGCTAATATGCCCCTAAATTGTCTACTAACATTAAAGCCAGTGGGGTTAATGAGGTAAATTTTAGCTCCTGACGTATAATGGCAGCAACTCCCCCACCAATCTTTCCTGGAGAGCGATTCGCCTGTAGGATATAGTAATTGTTGGGAAGTGCAGCCAAAACATCAGGGGCATATTCTTGTGATAACCACGTTTCCGTTAAAAAGAGAACGTCTGGTCGAATTGAGTCCAGTAAATGAAAAACATCAAGCTTATGTTTAGGCAAGGAACGGGTATTTAAGTAAAGGATAGTTAACTCTGTTAGCCCGGTTTTAACAGGTTTCTTGTTGAGTCCTGTATGATTGATGCGTATCTCATGTTGGTGGAGGCCAAGTTCAACCACTACAGAGCAAAATCCAGACCATAATGGAATGGGTTGCTCCAACTACCCAGACTCCGGTCATAGCTTTCTTGGGCCTGACTGGGTACTACAGAAGATTTGTAAAAGGATATGGGTCTATAGTGACTCCCTTGAATGATCTTACATCAAAGAAAATGCCCAAGAAAGTTCGGTGGACAGTTATCTGTCAGAAGGCATTTGATGACCATAAGCAGGCCATGTGCACTGCTCCCATTCTGCAAAGTCCTGACTACTCTAAAACATTCATTGTCCAAACAGATGCATCTGAGTTGGGGGTAGGGGCTGTGTTGTCACAACTTAATGCAGAGGGCCAGGATCAACCAGTAGCTTTTATCAGCAGAAGGTTGACCCCCAGAGAGAAACGTTGGTCAGCTATTGAGAGGGAGGCCTTTGCTGTGGTCTGGGCCCTGAAGAAGCTGAGGCCATACTTGTTTGGCACTCACTTCATTGTTCAGACAGACCATAAGCCCCTCTTATAGCTTAAACAGATGAAGGGTGAAAACCTCAAACTTACGAGATGGTCCATTTCCCTACAGGGGATGGACTATACATTGGAACATAGACCTGGGAGTGACCATGCCAAGGCAGATGGACTCTCCAGATATTTCCACTTAGAAAATGAAGACTCAACTGGGAAAGGTTAGTCTCCTCTCCTTACGTTGGGGACGGGTTGTTTACGAAAGTAAGATCTGCTTCTATGGTTACCCCCACTTTTTGCCTGGTGCTAAGCTGTATTTGACTAGTCTGACTGGGATCCTGCTAATCAGGACCCCAGTCTATCTGCTTTCTCCCTAAATTGTTATGTTCAGTACTTAGGTACCCCCCAGATTGGATACTAGGGTACCCTTATAAGTCCCTAGTATATGCTACCCATGTACCCAGGGCATAGGTACCCCAGAGGTCTCCCATGGGCTGAAGCATGTATTATGCCACCCATGAGAGACCATTCAAAATGGAACTACAGGCCTGCTGTTGCAGCCTGTGTAAGCTGGTGCTTGCTCCACTTACTAAAGATATAGGTTTCCTATATCTAGGGTCACTGCACTTAAAACCTATAAGTCACCCCTTTAGCAGGCCTTTACAATCCTGAAGGCAGGGTGCTTGGCTCTAAGGGAGAGGGTACCCCTGCATAAGCAGGACACCTCTGCAGCCTACGGAGTCCATATTCCCGGGTTGTCAGCGAAGAAGTCATATACTATATAGAGGGGCACCGCATAATTGCGCGATGACCATCTCGAAAACGGCTGCAACGAATCTTATCATGTTTAGTATCAAACATGTTAGAATCATACCCCCACACCATAAACGGTGTGGGAGGTATGAATCCAAGCACTGGGAGAGCCCTCCGTTAGGCTCTCAGTGTTCCCGATACCAGCTTTCTTGATCCGGACAGCACAAAATGGTTGCTGCCGACCAGTGATCCGATTCTGCCCTCCTGCTGCTGAGCCAAGCTCGAGCAGGGGAAGGCAGAACAATAGGTATCCTGTCACAGGGAGGTGTGACCACCTCCCAGACATGATTTAGTGTATTGGGGTGGGTTGGGGTGGGTGCGCTTGCCAGCGCCACTCAGTCTGCATGAAGGGCACATTTGGTGTCCCTGTGCATAGTCCAGTTCAAACCAGTCCTAGGAGCCGTTGGCTCCCGCTCTGGCACGAAAATGGACAAAGGACATGGGCGTAACCTCCTCCCTGTCCCGACCTTCCCCTGGGAGGGTCCCCTGAATCTTCCCAACCCTTTCCCTAGGGTACTTAAGGGCTTACCGGGGTGTAGGTCCCTAGATTCGTCGTGGGAAAAGATTCAGATCAGACACCACTTCTTCTTCTACCGTCTGGGCACTCTGGACTTCGTTTGGGCCTGACTTCGTCTCCCTTCCAGTCTGCTGCATCGTCTGTGCCTGTGCATCATACAGGAACCTTCCAAGGCCTGTGAAGCATCAAAGACACTTGAAGGAATCTCCCTTGGAGGGAAGGAGTCACTCCCCTGCATTCGCAGGCACCGCAACTAAGTCGACATGTCTGCTGATCCTGAGCTCCTCCGGACTCCGAAAGGTTCTGCAACACAGGTGGTGGTTTTCCATGGCCCTTGAGGCCTGCCATGCCCTCTCACCAAGTTTGAGGCCAGTATCCCTCGTGGGGAATGCAATAACCGAACCCCTGTGCACCGCGTCAACTTGCAGTTGCAAAGGCTTGTTGGCTTCCTTCCAAGGAGATCTTCGGGCTCCAAGTAGCCCCAACCTCGAGCACCTCCAGTGACCAGAATCTTCAGCCACACCACATTGTGTGCATCGTGGCCTGCATCTTTTGGTGAGCTGCTTGAGGTCCTCTTGCGACTCCAGTGCCTCCGGCCTGTGGGTCCACTTGAGGGTCACACTTGTTTCTTTTGGGCTCCCCTGATTGCTCGGGGCCTGCCCTGACTCCCCTGCTTTTGGTGAGTCCCCTGGACCTTTCTGGTCCTGACGTTGCTCCTTCTACAATTCTTGCATTGGTTGCATTTGCCAAGGCTTGTTGGTGCTCCCCGGACACTGACCCCTCAGCACTCGACATCCTTCGTGGGACAGCTCGTGCACGGCTCCTGGTCCTCCTCAGCGTCGCCTGGTCCTCACAGCTGCAGAGTCAAGGTCATCGTCATCCATCCTGCAACACCCGACTTCGGAGGGCATTCGTCTTCCAAGTCTCCTGGTCACTCCTGAGTGACATAGACTCTGTCCCCTCTGCTTGCAGGTACCTCTCATCTCAAATCCACCTTCGGATTCCACCGGACACTTTCACCTCTTCCAGCAGCGGCACTTTCCTGAAGTCCTCCATTGGGTTCGACTGCCTTTTCCGACACCACTTCACACATATGCAGCCAGCTTCCCTGGTGTAGGTAACGTGGGTACTAGGGTATCCAGGGGTGGGGTCGCTCTCCAACCTTCTGTCTCCCTCTGGGTTTCTTCAGGGTCCACTGGGAAGGGTCCTTAATCTTTAAAAATCCAACCGCGACTTACCCGTAGAGTTGTACGGAGCACGAGGTGGTGTTCCCACACTGCACACGCTCTCCGTGGAGTCCCTATCTACTCCCCTAGGGTGGTTCCTTGGGTCCCCAGCACTTCTACGTCCCCTCAACATTGTCTTGACCCGAGTCGTGGTTCTTATACCACTTTCTTAGTATATGGTTTGGTCCCCCCCTGGTGACCACTGAGTATTACGTGCTATTTACTGTTTCTCTTTGCTAAAGTATTGTGTGCATTTTGCATATCTCCGGATAGGAGATATTTCTATGTGTTAGAGAGTATTATATAATAAATACATATTTTTATAAATACCTTGTGTGGTTCTTTTTCACTTAATCTATACTATAAGATTGTATTCTGGTAAAACAAGCTGCTTTACACTCCTTCTGGACTAAGCCTGAAGGCTGCTTTCCACAGCTACCACTTAGAGAGCTTCTAAGGTTTTCTAAGACCTCTTAAATCACCATAAGGGTTGTCTGGACTGGTGCAAGGTGTCCGCTTACATTAGTGGACATCATATACCAGGCCAGCTTCTCACATGTAGCTTGAGGTAAAAATGGAGTTGAGTGTGTGTCCGGCTTTGTGCGTGGGTTCTGTAACCAGTTGGGTGAGGCCGATGTTGTCCAGGTTCTCCAGGAGGAAGGTGCAGTTGACATCGTTGATGTGGAAATTGAGGTCGCTGAGTAGGACTTAGAGGTAGGAGTCGATGGTTAGGGAAGCGTTGAGGTTGGAGATGGCGTCGCAGAAAGCCGGTTGGGGTCCCGGGGGTCTGTTTACGAGAGTGCCTCTTATCATGGTCTTGGCATAAGTCTGTAGTCGGAAGTGGAGGTGTTCCATAAAGGGTGTTGGATCATCGTTGCTGTCAATGCATCAGATGTTTTCCTTGAAAATGATGGCGATGCCCCCGTCGTGTTTGTTGGTGCACTCTCATTGTATCATCTTATAGCCATCAGGTGTTGCGGTGGCGATGCAGGGGTTCATGTATGGGTTGAGCCATGTTTCAGTGATGAAGGCAGTGTTTGGGGAGAGCGTGCTTGCAGAGGGAACAGTCTTTGAGCAAGATGCATTAGAGTGGTTCCGGGTTGTTTGTGCTCCTCCGGGCGGGTGTGGCGTGGGATCCTATGTGGACTGGAGGTCTTGTATTGCAGGAGAAATGGTAGTGGCAGCAGGTGAAGGGTCCTTTGGTTGCTCGCAGGGAGGCAATGCAGCAGTTGTTGTTTCAGTATTTGGGGTCCAGGGCCAGGAGTTCCTCTCCGATGTAGTGGAGGGCGGCGGGAGGGCCAGGGTTCCTGGCGCTAGGCGCGGTCCATGTTCGGACGCATGCAGACAAGCTTCCCTTTGGAGCGCCAGCAGCGCGGTCGCACTGTGGCCTCTATTGAGTAGGTCCTAGGGGAGAGTGGGGCACTGGGTGGCCGGAGAAGGGAAACAGCAGGAGGAAGGAAACGGTGGGAAGGAGGAAGAAACAAGCAGCAAAAGGCAAAATAGAGCAGAAAAGGCAAAAACAGAGTGGAAACAGGCAAAAACTGAGCGGAAAAGGCAAAACTGAGCGGAAAAGGCAAAACTGAGCGGAAAAGGCAAAACAGAGTTGGAAAAGGCAAAATAGAGGGCCGAAAAACGAGCAGAGAAAGGCAAACGGGTCAGAGAAACAAGCAGAAAGAGGCAGAACAGAGCAGAGGCAGAAGGTAGCAGACTGCGGGCAAGCTGGACAGGAGAACTGTTGCAGGGGGAGCTGGCATGAGGACCTGCTCAATGGGGTCACGCTGCGGCCTCCATTTAGTAAGTCCTGGGGTGAGGGCAGGGCGCTGGGTGGCGGGAGGAGTGAAATGGAGGGAGGAGTGAAACGGTGGGAAGGGAGAAGAAATAAGCTTCAAAAGGCAAAACAGAGCAGAAAAAGACAAAAACAGAGTAGAAAAAGGCTAAACAAAGCCAGAAAGGCAAAACAAAGGGTAGAAAAACAAGCAGAAAGAGGCAAAAACAGAGTAGAAAAAGGCAAAACAGAGTAGAAAAAGGCACAACAGAGCAGAAAAAGGTAAAACAGGGCAGAAAAACAAGCAGAGAAAGGCAAATAAGGGGCCAAAAAACTAGCAGAAAGAGGCAAAACAGAGCAGAAAAGGCAAAACAGATTGAAAAATGTCAAAACAGATGGTAGAAAAACAGGCAGAAAGAGGCAAAAACAGAGTAGAAAAAGGCAAAACAGAGCGGAAAACGGCAAAACAGAGGGAAGAAAAACAAGCAGCGAAAGACAAAACAGAGGGCAGAAATCTGAGCAAAAAAAGGCAGAACCGAGCAGAGGGTGGAGGACTGCGGGCAAGCTGGACTGGAGAACTGTCGCAGGGGATTCTGGCACAAGAACCTGCTCAATGGGGTCGCGCTGCGGCCTCCATCAAGTACGTCCTGGGGGAAGGCGGGGCGCTTGGTAGCGGAAGGAGTGAAATAGCGGGAAGAAACGAGCAACAAAAGGCAAAAACAGAGCAGAAAAGGGCAAAAACAGAGCAAAAAAAGGCAAAAACAAAGGGCAGAAAAACGACAGAGAAAGGCAAACGGGGCAGAAAAATGAGTAGAAAGAGCCAGAAACAGAGTAGAAAAAGGCAAAACAGATGGAAAAAGGCAAATCAGAGGGTGGAAAAACAAGCAGAGAAAGGCAAAACAGAGGGCAGAAAAGCGAGCAGAGAAAGGCAGAACCGAGCAGAGGCAGAGGATAGCAGACTGCGGGCAAGTTGGACAGGAGAACTGTTGCAGGGGGAGCTGGCACAGTAGGCGAACTGTCACAAGGACCTGCCCTTGGGGCATAATAGTATTTTGGTGCTGCCCATGAATTGTGTGAATGGAGGGGGGCATGTTTAAAGCTGGCATACATCAACCAGGTAGTGAATTAAGAGAGGGTTAGTAAGTTATCGGCTGTAGAGAAAATTACACTTCTTTTTGCATTGTTCTTGTCACACAGAATAAAGTTCTCTTTCATATGAGGATAAGCTACTTTTAAATGCTTTTTATTTTTGGAAGGGTCTTGAGGCTCTTGTTGGTTGCCTAGTAGTTTTTGCTCTTGTTATGAGTCTTTTAGCATTGAAACTGTGTGTAACTGTCCCCATTGATTCTTCGGATGCAAACGGGATTATATATTTGAATATTACCCTGGGAGGATCGACATCTTGAAGAGGTTGAGGAGCTTGCATATCTCAGTGACCTTGAGAGCTATGCTGGCAAGAGTTTAGTCTCCTGGCAGAGTCGTTCAAGCAGTGTACAGAACAGACGAAGCACAATTCAGTGGTCCTGCAGTTTGGAGGTTGGGCACAAAGCTAACAAACGTGTCCCATAAAAACCTTTGTTACAGAAACAGCACCAAGAAACACTAAGACTTCTGGGCACAAGGGACTTCCAAAGTCTCTGCATAAGACATGCATGATTAACAGTAGTCAAAGCCACAAGGAAACTACTGACAGGATGATCGAACCTCTGAGTACCAAGTGCAAGACCAGAATCGGATTCTGAAAAGTACAAGCTATGTGTCCTGAACCACAGCTGGGGCACCGTACAGAAACTCACTCAAGACAAACAGAAGTGTTGTTGCTTGCCCACATGTCAGCTGGCATAATGGACAATAGATAGATAGATTTTAATATTGTTCCTGTTGGGGCGGTTGGGGCTGAGGAACTTGTGCTATCTTCCTTTAGGTTTTGTGCTACACTTCTGATTGCACTTCTGCTTTGTTGGAAGTGTGATTATGTTCTCTACCATTTTCTGGTATGTCATTAACAGTGGTTGCTTCCCCATAGGACCCTTTGAAATAATGCTATTTCCAATGGGTTCTTTCGTTTGAACTACTTGCTTTACTACGCATCTAACCAAGTATCCTACATGACATGTAATACTTTTTAAAACTGCCAATAAATAAAAATAAATATAAAAAATAAATCTGTGAACATTAGTGGAATGCCTTATTTGATTAGAGTTGTTCGTTATTGCAGTTCTTTTAGAGCTACCACTGCTTCCTGCAGCAGCCCAATTTATCTTCTTTAGACAACAACTTCCTCGACCTTCTCTTCAGCATTCAACTGGTTTGTCTTAGCAAAAATGGACAAACTCATCCTGGAGTTAGACTTCTGCTTGTCAGGTAAAAGCCCCAATGCCTTCAAACTTGGGTCTATGGCATCAAACATTCTCTAGTATAGCAGCCCATGTTCTCAACCTGCCATTCCTGTCAAGGGATGTCTTGTCCCATCTTGCACCGTTTCCTCAATTGAATATTAGATGATTTCTGATCTGATGCCTTATAGTCTACAAGGGTAAGAAATGCATCTAGTTACACAAAGAACATTAACTTACAATCACCTAAGAGATCGTCCTTTCTTGTATCAGCAATAAGTCTATTCAGAAGTGCCGACCTTCCAGGATTATAGGCTCACCAAGTGACCGAGAGGGTCTCTTTATTACTTTTGTCATTAAAATCACCCTGCACTGCTACTTTGTTGGAGTATTGTCGTTATGCCTCCAGTAGTTAGCAAATTGAAGAGATGAAGCACACGGGATAGGAAGTAAGGGGCATATTATCAAGGGCTTTATCGCCGATTTAGCGGCACTTTTTGCCGCTAAATCGGCAATATTTTTAACGCCCTATTAGCAAGCTGTCGCTAACAGGCATTAGCGACAGCTTTCAGGCGTTAGAGGCCGGGAATTACATCGCCTTGCATGTCAGCGATATTTATCGCTAATGACATGCAAGGTAGGCGTTCCTCACTAAAAAGCGACTGTAAACAGTCGCTAACACCACTAACCCCTATTATCAAGGCAGGCGAAGTGATAAAATAAATCGCGCTAAGCACGTTTATCGCTAGATTTTAACACCTGCTACTGACTATGACTTACCTGTTTAAGGTATAGGAGGTGGATTCTAATGCTGAATCCACCTTAGCGTTAATGCAAGAATATCGCTGGTTTTCCAGAGATATTCTCGCATTTTGCCACTATCGCTGGAAATATTATCGCTATGGAGATAAACCTTACTAATAGGGTGTTATCTCAGCGATATTTTCCAGCGATAGGCGGCGTTAACAGGATTCGCGCTAAGCGCGTTTAGCGATAAATATCGCTATTCCTTGCTAATATGCCCCTAAGTACTTTATTGCTCGAGTGCAGAACAGGACCGCAGGTCCTCACAGCTCCACCAACCGATACTTCTGACAGCACACACAGTCCTAACAGCCTGGAGCGTAGAACCACATACAAACCTAAACACACATGTTAGTACGGGAACCCATTCAGCATGAGACAAGCCAGCACAGGCCACAACACATCCCCCACCCTAAAAACAAAACAAGGAAAAAGACTATAACTAAAATAAGAATGAAAAACATGGACTGCCAAAACCCACAACATTACCCCTTCAATAGAAAGAAAGAAAAAAATAACGGTGTAGTAATTATTGACAGCGTTCCACAATAAAATCCTTTAGCCATGACAGTGGTTTACACTTGCGTTTGTCTAACCTATTTTCATTTATATGAGACTGAGGATCTCCAATATTTTGAGCTGGAAGTCCTGTCTCATCTAAATGAGAATTTACAGAATTGTCTTGGTTATCATTTGTAATTATTGAATTGTTCCTTTCATTAGATGAAACATTGAAATCAGTACAAATCTCTTGTGAAGCAACATTAGTTTCAACATTGTCATTCAAATCACAATCAATACCCATTGAGTCATCCAAATCTACATATCTTCTTGCCTGATTTTTATCAATGCCCCAATTCGTATGATTCTTGCGTAGTGCAACATGTTTGAGATTCCAAACTTTGCCATTATCAAGGCGACCAGCAGAATAGCATTCTGTAGAACCTCACAGACTTTTGCTGGTTGAAAAAACTTACTTTCCCCCTTTGGGATGAAATCTGGCTTAAGTATACGCACCCAATCACCAACTTTAATGTTAACAGGTTTGGTACCATTTTTTGAATCAAAATAACATTTGTTTTTCAACTGAGTATTAGAGATCGTTTTTCTGACTGCTTCCAAGGACCATGGTTCAACACTGGAATTAAATAACCAATTAGGATAACATTTTGCTCTTGGTCTGCATCCTCTCATTATTAAAAACGGAGAAACTCTGGTCAGCTCATTGTCGGTAATTCTATAAGCCCAAACAGCTTTTGACAATTCAACTTCCCAATTTTTGTTATTGACACAAGCAGATTGTATAACCCCTTTAATGACACGGTTAAACCTTTCAACCATGCCATTTCCACTGGGTTGTAAAGAGAAGTTGTTTTCAATGAGACTCCAACTCTACTACGATATTGTTTAAATGTATTGGATTGGAATTGTACACCATTGTCACTAAATAAGGGCACCGGAATTCCATCTTGACTACAAATTTCATCTAAAAATGATAGTACTGCCATAGTGTCAACTTTTTGCACCACTTTGACCACAGGCCATCTTGAAAATAGGTCAATTAAAACAATTATGTAAAGGTGTGATGGTCCTACAGGACCCATGATATCTAATGCCACAGACTCCCATGGATTCTGGGGATGTTTTCCCACAACCATGGGAGGTTTACACGTTTGCAAAAATGTGTCAGCTCTTGAGCAATCAGAACATTCTCTCACTAACCGTTCAATAGCTGAGTCAACACCTGGCCACCAAAACAATTTTTTAACAACGGACTTAGTGCCACCAATGCCAAAATGGCCCTCGTGACATAATAGTAGAATGTCATTTCGTAGACTTATAGGAGGAATTATTCTCTCCCCTCTTAGTAGTAAATCATTGTCCACAGTGAGTTCAGATCTCACTTTCCAAAAAGGTCTTACATTCACAGAAATATTTATTTTATCTGCCCAACGGTTGCTTGCAAAACCTATGATCTCTTGTAACAATGTGTCTTTTTCATACTCCACTTTCCAATCTTCCTTCTTAATGGAAGGGATACCAGAGTCAAGAACCAAAGAAATCTGACACCCATTCCATTTCATCTTCACATTCTTCTAATAAGGTAGGCATGCGTGACAAAAAATCAGCCACCACGTTGACTTTACCAAGTTTGTAAAAAAAATTGTAAATGAATTCTTGCATTCGAACAGAAATGCGGGTGATTCTGAAAGAAGCACTAGCTGTACCTTCAGTGGTCAGTAATTTCACTAAAGGCTTATGATCGGTTTGAATTGTCACAGGTCTTCCCCAAATAAAAGCACGGAAATGTTCAAGGGCCAAAGCGCATGCTAAGGCCACTTTTTCGATGGTGGGATATTTTTCTTCAGTGGGAGGCAAGGATCTGGAAGCGAAAGCTATTGTGTATTCCAAACCTTGTACATCCACCTCAGAAAGCATAGCTCCCAGACCCTTATTGCTTGCGTCAGTGGAAATGACACAATCCAAACAAGGATCAAAGCTGTGGAGCTTTGTGACCTTGGAAATTGAATCTTTGATGGTTTTAAAATAACTCTCACACTGCGGCGACCATTCAAATTTACACCCTTGTTTCAATAATTGTCGGATGTGATAGCATTTCTCTGAAAATCTAGCTATGAATTTAGCACAATATTCTGCTAACCCCAGGAAGGATCTCACATCATCCTTGGACCTAGGAGTGGTAGCATCAATAATGTTTTTACTAAAGAAGGTTGCGGTTTGACTCCTGCCTCATCAATAATATGCCCCAAATATGTAATGCTTTTTTCAGCAAACCTACACTTCTCGTACTCAACGGTAAGCCCTTTACTTTCAAGAATGGAGAATGCTTTCATCAACTTCGCATTATGTTCCTCCTTGTCTTTTCTAAAGACTAATATGTCATCCTGAAAAAATAACAAATTCTTTTCTTTGGCAAATAAGTTGAACATAAGTCTTTGGAAAACGGCTTTAGCCGAAGCAAGTCCAAATGGCATTCGCTTATATTGAAAACAACCATTAGGGGTAATAAATGAGGTGTAGTTTCTAGAATCAGGAGTCAATGACACTTGATGGTATGCTGAAGATAGGTCGATGGTGGAGAACCACCGAGCTCCCTTCAGCATGGCAACCATTTCATTAATCTTGGGGAGTGGAAATTTGTCAATCATGATATTATTATTCAAATAGCGCAAGTCTGCACTTAATCTGATTTTTCCATTATTGCGCCTTGCGATAACGACTGGAGAAATCCACTCTGAGACTTCTACAGGTTCAATTATACCAGCATTTACCAACCTCTCTAACTCCTTAGACAGTTCATCTCGTACAGCTATCGGTACATTCCTTGCTTTATGGATCTTAGGGCATGCATCATCTTTTAAGCAAATTTTGTGTTCAAAATCAACTAAATTCCCAAGAGTTTTACTGAAAACTTTGGGAAATATTTTTCGTACTACATCTGCAAGAGACGTACCTTCATCTAAAATAAGGACTTGTTCTTTGCTGTTGGGATCTAAAATTATATGTAGATCCTTTTGGTCTCGCCAACCTAAAATAGAAGGTCCTTTTTTAGCTACATACAATTTTCCCCGTGAACTTCTGTGCTTAAACATAAAAGTAAACCAGCAAAAACCCCAAATTTAAATTTTTTCTCCACCAAAACCTTCAGGGTTAATATCAGCCTCTAACAAATATTGGCCCACCTTCTCTACAAATTTTTCCTTCCAAATGTCTTCACCTATAATAGTATATGGGGACCATGAATCTGCATACATGTTTAAACCAACACCCCCAATTAACATCCAACATTCAGGTTTACCTTTGCAATAAGCTTCATTCACATTCAGAATGAGTTTTTCTTTGACATCCATCACAAAGTTTGACATGTCATCCTCTTCCTCTAAACTCTCAACACTAAACTGATCTTCACTTACATACTTGACGCGTTTCTTTTTCCTACATACTTTAGCATAATGACCTTTTATGCCACAATTACCGCACTTTGGTGCTATAACTTTTAAACACCCTATTAATGGAGCATGACTCTTTATCTTTAGCTTGTAAAGATACTGCACTCTTTTCAGACAACTCTGCTTTCCTTACTAATGTTAAAACCGTATCTAAAGGAGAATCACCATTTATCCATAGCCTTCCTTGGATTGCTGGATTGCTACAATGCATAACAGCCTGGGGGCATATTATCAAGCCTTTTATCGCTGCGTTAGCGGCACTTTCCTGCCGCTAACGCGGTTTATTTCCATCGCCCTATTATCAAGCTGTCGCTAACAGGCGTTAGCTACAGCTTTCCGGCGATAGCAGCCGGTTTTTCTATCGCCTTGCATGCCAGCGATATTTATCGCAAATGACATGCAAGGTAGGCGTTCCTTCTCTAAATTTCACTAAAACTCCAGCTAACCGCACTTCGCCCTACTAGCAAGGATAGCCCGGACCCGCGAAGCGATAAAAAAAGTCGCGCTAAGGCCTGTTAGCTGCAGGAACTTAAGACCAGAAAATAGCTGGTCTTAAAAATGGGGATAAGTCTTGGGCCCACATCTATGCATGTTTCTGCTGCTGGACAGCGCTGCAAGCAATGTTGCAGCACTGCCCTGCGACAAAAATACAGTGCAGGAATGCGCACAATCAATAAGACAGTGCGCATTCCTGTGCCACAGTCATGAAAAGTGTTGCTGCGCTGCGACAAGACAGCGTTGCAACACTGCTCACTACGCCCTTCTTGCGACAGCATGGATGCACTGTAATCACTGGACAGCGCTCCATGACGCAAGTAATGACAGATACGTCAGGAATCCTGACGTATCTGCCTGCGCTAAAGTCACGCATTGCTGCAGTCGTGTCACAACCATGGCGCAACTCCAGCAATGCATGGGGCCAGCCTATCCCTGTGGCACTGCCTCACCCTCACGCCTGCCATCAGGCAGGCGGAAGGTACTGACGCAGTGCTGTTCATGAGGGGTGCCCGAATGTTGGCGCTGTTGGAGATCCATCGGTGGTGGCTGCGCGCTGCGGTGTCATCGTCTGGAAGCATTGGTGGAGTTATGGTGCGGAGGGAGTTGACGAGACGTTCTTCAGTGGCCTTGATCCAGCTGCGAGGGGGTGCAATGATGGCGGTGGCGTCCGGTGGGCAAGGTGAAGATGTGATGTTACCAATGATGGTCAGTCCAGGAGAGTCCGGTGTTATGGCAGCAGTTGAAGTTCACGCTGAGGGAGGTGACGTGCTCGACCATGTGTCCTGCTATGTGGCTTGATGAAGTGACTTGCTGCTTGCGTCTGATGTAGGTGAGCTTCCACAGGAGTGGGTGGTGTCCTTGTCACTGAGGTTGTCCATGTGGAACTTGAGTACACCAAGTAGGATGTAGTCGGTGGATGGGAGACCCTGTGGTGCAATTATGTCTACAATGGTATTGGAGAATGGGGGGCCATGGCCCGGTGGGCCTGCACATGAGGGTGCCGCAGAGGAGGTGCTTGTGCTTGGTCCGGATCTGGGAGTTGAGGTGGTCCATGGTCACCCTAGGGTCATTCGAGTGCGTGGTCATTCGGAGTGAGCCTCTGTAGGTGATGGCAAGGCCTCCTCCTTGATGGGCGGGGTGCTCCTTGCGGTTGAAACTGCAGCCGTCAGGGATGGCGATGGCGATGTTCGGTCCGGAGCAGAGGTCTGTCCTGGCAGGCGAGGTGGCATCCAGGGTTGATGGCGAGGAGGGTGCTGGCGTCGTAGCGGTGGAGTGTCCAAGAGGATTGCACCTTGGTGCTGAGCACGGTCCAGGGGCAGACGGACGCCAACGCCGTAGCTAATGTGTTGCCTTCGTCACGGGAGACGACCCTTACAACGCAGGCACTACATCGTTAACAACGCAACTCCGACAACGTGGGTCTCTTAACATCGCATTTGATCACAACGCATTGTGAGGTCAGTAATGGGGTAATCCAAACTTTTTCAGGTGTGCATGGGTTTTGGATGTAAAAAATGAAAATTGGACTATGTCTTGGGGTAAAATATGAAAAATGGGGTGTTTTTTGGGGTGAAATATGAAAAATGGGGTGTTTCTTGGGGTAAAACATGAAAAATGGGGTGTTTTTTGGGGTAAAACATGAAAAATGGGGTGTTTTTTGGGGTAAATTTTGGAATTTTTGGGTATTTTTTGGGGTCAAATTTCTAAATCTTGGGTGTTTTGTGCCAAAATGAAGAGAAATTTGGGGGGTGCATTTGTCTCAAATGTGATCTTTTGGGTGTCTTTTGGGGGTTCAGAAAGGAATTCCAGGGTTCACGGTTGGGTTTGTTATGCAAAGGTTATTTTTGGGTCGCACTCACTGTAGTGGGAACAGTGATCTTCATGTCTCCGCTATGCAACACCTACTCTACTGTTGCAATGTGCCTAGTATTAGTATGTATCAGAATGGAATGCGATGTTATGGCATGCATCGCAACTACGTATGTGCCTTTGGCACACGAGTGGGACGCCCGCTGTGCATGGGCGCACAGCGGCCACCATTGAGAAGTGTGGGGGGGTGTCTGGACAGCTGTGAGGTAGTAAACCCCATAAAGAACACTGGATGGGGCGTGGACGCGGGGATGTGTGTATGAGCGTGTGTTGTTAAAAATCTATTGAGGGAAGTCTTACCTCTAAGCTGTGTCCCGTGTCTTCGTAGCTCCTGCTCTCCTGCGTCTGCTTCCAGGAAAAGGAAGTAGGCAGCCAGGCTCCCTCCCCTGAGTCAATCACAACGCTGCGATGCGGCGGTGGGATTGTTAATTGGCAACAGGACAAGTCATGCAGGCAGGGGCCGGAGGGGTGGGCATGTTCTCCATGCAGGCTGTAATGCAGCCTGCATTGCGAACAGAGAAGTGTGCATGTCTGCATTGGGCGGCCTGAGTGGGCCGACCAAACAGTCATTGCGCACTTGAGTGTGCATGCCAATCCGCACATTACCTGCTCCATTTTTGGAGCAGTCCTGACCTGAGGATACATAGCATGATTACATGAGTTATTTATCCCTTGTTTTTCCCTTTTTTAACTGTTGTATTGGCTTCTCTGAGCCCACACTTCCCGCTTCCCGCCGCTGCTGCCCCGCACCCCTGTCCTCGCACATTCCCGCCTCCTAGCTGATCGTTCCTCCACCCTCCCCTATTTGATGGCGGACGCTGCGCGATTGCGCAGCGGACACGCGCCACTGGCGCGCAGAAGGCATGCCTAAGACAAGCCCATCTGCGCTGGTCTGCAACGCAACCGCGACCAGCGCCAGGAAGCCTGGATCACGGGCCACCCACTGCTACAGCACAGCCACCCTCCACGCACTCAACCACGGGAAAGTCAGAGACTGACATCAGGCCTCGGCAAAGACGACCCACGGCCAGTTCTCCTGCCTCCACTGCCACCAGAGCTTAACCACCACCCCGGACTCCAACACAGCCGACGCCAGCACCGGCGACACCCTAGGATGCATCCTCCTCAACGTGCGCTCCGTGCACAAACACGCCGTGGAAATCTGGAACCTACTTGACTCTCTCTCGCACAACATCGCCTTCTTCACAGAGACCTGGACCAACGCCTCCTCCGCCCACGACATCAACACCGCCATCCCGGATGGATACAAGATCCAGAGGAAGGACCGCACCAACCACCCGGGAGGGTGCCTCGCCATTGCCCACAAGAGCACCCTCCGCCTCACCAACTCCAGCGAAACCTTCCCCTCCGCCGAACACCTGCACTTCCAGATCCAGACCAGCCACAACTCCACACTCCGAGGAACCCTCGTCTACAGACACCCCGGGCCCCGGACACACCAGCCAGCCCACCATCTCCACCTGGACGCCAGTCACAGCCGAAGACACAGCCTCAACCATGAAAGGCATCCACTTGTGGGCCCCCACCAACCCATGCCCTTCCACATCTACCACAGAGCCGCGGCCGCCATCAAACACGAACTGCAATGCACCATCAACACCACCTTCAAAACAGGCACCTACCCAGACGACTGTAAGCGTGCAGAAGTCTGGCCCCTTCTCAAAAAGACCACAGCTGACCCCACCGACCTCAAGAACTACCGGCCCATCTCGCTCCTCCCCTTCGCGGACAAAGTTGCAGAGTAAACAGTCAACAGGGAACTGACACGATTCATTGATGACAACGCCATCTTCGACCCGTCCCAATCCAGATTGCGTACCAACCACAGCAACGAGGCCATCCTACTCGCCACCACAGACGACATCCGCACACTCCTGGACCAAGGCCACTCCGCAGCCCTCATCATACTCGCCCTTTCAGCAGCCTTCGACACCGTCTCCCACCACACACTAGTCGCCAGACTACCCGACGCCGGCATGCAAGGAACAGGCCTCGACTGGATCCGATCATTCCTCCTCGGAAGAAGACAATGGATTAGACTGCCAACCTTCCTCTCCGATCCCACGTAAATCACCTGCGGAGTCCCAGAGGGTTCATCTCTGAGCCCGACCGTCTTCAACATCTACATGGCACCCTCGTCGCCACCGTCCGACAACACGGCCTCCACATCGTATCCTACTCTGATGACACCCAGCTCATCCTCTCCCTCACCAAAGACCCCACCACCGCCAGACTCAACTTCCAGAAAGGAATGCAGGATGTCGCAGTCTGGATGACCAACAGCTGCCTGAAGCTCAACGCTGAGGAGACAGTAGTCCATGTCCTTGGAACCACACCTTCAGCATGGAACATCACCTGTTGGCCTTCACCCTCGGAAGCCCACCTACCCCCTCGGACCACGCCAGACACCTCTGCATCGTACTCGACCCATCCCTCACCATGAACAGACAGGTCTACGCCGTCACCTCCAGCTGCTTCAACACCCTCCGCATCCTCCGCAAGACCTTCAAATGGATCCCCCCAGAGTCAAGGAAGACAGTCACCCATGCACTCATCACCAGCAGACTGGACTATGGAAACGCACTCTATGCCGCCATTTACAAGTTCCTACTCCGCAAACCTCCGACATTACAGTACACCGCCGCCAGACTCGTCCTCGGCATCCCCCGGCACTAACACATCAGCCAACACCTATGTAGACTCCACTGTCTCCCCGTGGTGAAAAGAGTCACCTTCAAAATCATCACTCACGCCTACAAATGCCTACACAACAACGTAACCAAATACCTCAGCGACAGGATCAACTGCCACGTACACAAATGAGACATCCGATCTTCCAAACTCGCACTGTCCGAAACCCACCGCATCCACAGAGCCAGAGCAGGCGGAAGATCCTTCTCCCACATTGCATCCAATGCCTGGAACGGGCTACGGGCAGACTTCAGAGGTGCCCCCTCCCTGAACACCTTCAGGAAGACCCTCAAGACCTGGCTCTTCGGCTAACAGATCTGCGGCCCCCCACCCCTCAGTGCCTTGCGTCCCTCACGGGTGAGTGGCGCGCTTACAATTCCCCTGAGTGATTGATTGATTGAGTTATCATCATGTGATGATTGTTCTTCTTCTGCACTGCTTGAGGTGGTGGGGCAACGCTCTTCCAACATAGCGGTAGAGCCGCCACTTGGGGTGCTTCATCTACGTGTGATAGGCATGAGCGACTCCCCCCCAGGCCCTCCTGCGCTACGCGTCCCACCTTCTCCTTACCTGGACATTGACCCCGTGGCGCAAACCACTGCACTCTCTCCCAGTGGCGTCACTAGGGTTGGTGTCATCCAGTGCGGACACCTTTCCCAAATGAGACTATTTAGTAAATAGTCTCATTTGGGAAAGGTGTCACCCCATGTGATGGTGTCATCCGGTGTGGTCCGCACCCCCCGCACCCCCCTAGTGACGCCACTGCTCTCTCCAAATCTGTGACTCAGCCAACAGGAGCCTGAGCCAGGTGTGCTTTCACTGGGCTGGGTACAGCAGTCACCGCGTAGTCTGCTGGTGGACCACCCGATGCAGTTGATGCAGCAGGGCTCCCTTAGGCGTGTAGTTGCAGCGCTCAGTCCACACAAGTTCGGCGTAGCACAGGGGCCTCACCCTCCAGAGCGTCCGGCCAGCCCAACATCATCCGTCCTGTGATGCAGGGAGACGGCACCCACCGTTGGTAATCCCCTCCGTGCACCCCGGTGTAGTGGTGGGTCATAGTACGCGAAGTGTACCTCACTACGTTGGTGCGCAGGATCACCTCTACGATTGACTGCACCGAGGTGCGCAAGGCGGGCTTCTCACACAGGTCAGCAACGTGTTTCCATGCGACCTGCCAGACTTCACCACCAGGTACGGGTGATCGTCGCACATCAATGTCTCCCGCCACGGCTCATCGACTCCACAGCTACTCCACATCCCACTCCAGGCCACAGACGCAGGTTCAGCGAGGGATCCAGGAACCAGACGCAGCTCCAGCGAGGGATCCAGGAACCAGACGCAAGTCCAGCGAGGGATCCAGGAACCAGATGCAGCTCCAGCAAGGGATCCAGGAACCAGACGCAGCTCCAGCGAGGGATCCAGGAACCAGGCGCAGCTCCAGCGAGGGATCCAGGAACCAGACGCAGCTCCAGCGAGGGATCCAGGAACCAGACTCAGTTCCAGCGAGGGATCCAGGAACCAGACGCAGGTCCAGCTAGGGATCCAGGAACCAGACGCAGCTCCAGCAAGGTATCCAGGAACCAGACGCAGGTCCAGCGAGGGATCCAGGAACCAGACGCAGCTCCAGCAAGGGATCCAGGAACCAGACGCAGGTCCAGCAAGGGATCCAGGAACCAGACGCAGGTCCAGCGAGGGATCCAGGAACCAGACCAGCTCCAGCGAGGGATCCAGGAACCAGACGCAGCTCCAGCGAGGGATCCAGGAACCAGATGCAGCTCCGGCGAGGGATCCAGGAACCAGACGCAGGTCCAGCGAGGGATCCAGGAACCAGACGCAGGTCCAGCGAGGGATCCAGGAACCAGACGCAGGTCCTGCGTGGGAACCAGGATCTCATCCTGGTCAACCAGGATGTTGGGTGGCTTGAGGGGGTTGTTGATGTGTGCTGCACTATGCCCTGGCTGCTCAAATCTGCATTTTTCCTTTTTTTGTGTGCATCTTTTATATTTGGGGTGGACAGATGGGCTAAGTCCAAACTTGCGGGTTAGCGTGCCTTTTTCTATCGCTAAGGGCTTATCGCTGGATTCCACCCGCGCCGGTTTCATTGACGCCATCACGCTAATGTTAGCGGCGGTTTTCGCCACTGATCCCTGAAGCTATCGCCTGTTAACAAAACGATGCTAATACGTCGCTAACAGGGCGATAACTTGCAGGGATCGACGGCGATAGGAAAACTAGCGCTAACCTAGGTTAGCGATAGTTATCGCCATTTCTTGGTAATATGCCCCCTGGTCTCTAATGAGGTCATTTAGTAAAACTCCAAACATGCAGTCAGCTCCTAATTTTTGTAAGTCTGCTACATATTCATCAATAGTTTCTACTTTAGATTGTTTACGTTGGAAAAATTTGTATCTACTGATACCAATGCATACTTTAGGAGAAAAGTGCTTATCAAGAACATTAATAGCATCAGTAAACCCATTGCTGTCCCCTACAACAGAAGTCTTTGAAATGCGAGAAAACATTCTTATACCAATTGGACCTAAAGAGTGTAACAAGATTCTTTTTTTCTGTTCTGTTGACATCTCTCCCCCAACATTGATTGCATCAATATAGTTAATAAAATTTTCTTTCCATTCGATCCACATGAGTTGAGGTTCATTTCCTGAAACCCAGAATGGTTGAGCAGGGCTAATGGTGAAGTTTGGAACACTCATATTTAAATGGTCTAGTTCAGTGATAAACTTCAGAAATTATACACTGTCCTTGCTTCACCATTTAATGTAGAGATGAATTGAGACTTACTTGCTGTATTGGAACGTAAAATAATGACAGTTTCCCTGAGAAAATGTTATATTGAAGAGTACTGCAGATAAATAATGTGAAAATTGCAGAAAGAAACTTCAAAAATAATGTGGAAGTATTCAAAACGCACCAGTAATGTACGATCTCCAGGCAGGGAAAACTCGATGTAGAAAGCTTGATTAGAAATTCAATTACGCTGTATTCTTTAAAAAAAACAAAAAACAGCTGGCATTTACTGAGCAGCTTTGCTAATGCGGTGTGAGACACCGCTGTCAATAAATCTGTACATCAAACAGTCGGCAATTTACTGAGCCGCGTTGCCAATGCGGCGTGAGATACTGCCGTCTGTAGAACTGTACAGACGCCATAGCCAGGCAACCAGAAAATGGCTTGCGCGTATGCGTGTGGAAGGATGCCGTAGCTAGGCAACTTGAGAGTGCCTCGAGCGCATACGTTACCAAATGGAGACATCGTGGTGACGAAAAAGTTACTGGCGCTTAATCACGGCGCAGTGAAGGCGCGTGTGTTGCTACGGGGTGACGTCACGAGCTCTTAAAGGGTAATCGTGAAAAAGGGCTCAAATTGACTCACCGGAAGGCAGAAACGACACAGGAAAGTCGGTCGGGAAGTCCAGAGCAAAGTACTTCGTCTGCGAATCGAATTCCTTGAAGATTCCGCAGAAAGTTTGCAAATCGGATTTTTTGCGAAGATGAAATCCCAAGAAAACGAAACTCCTGCAGTGCGTAGCTTCGGAAGCACTTGAGATCCCTCGTCGCCAGCTTGAAGAGATGAAGCACACTGGATAGGAAGTAAGTACTTCATTGCAGAACAGGACCACAGGTCCTCACAGCTCCGCCAACCGATACTTCTGACAGCACACACAGTCCTAACAGCCTGGAACGTAGAACCACATACAAACCTAAACACACGTGATAGCACAGGAACCCATTCAGCACGAGACAAGCCAGCATGAGCCACAACTTAAATGTTGTGGAAAATGACCTCCCGGTCCTCTTTAAATAACGCCCAAATGAAAAGAGGCATTGCAAATCCACTCACCTTTTATGGAAAATGTTCAACACAAACATTGCAATCAATCTTCACCTTTGTGAATTTTAATGGAGCTCAAGTTAATATCCCGGATACCAACCTTCCCTCCTGGTTTTCTCAAAGTCAGGCCAAACTAATTTGCCAAGCAAGCCCCAATGACTAGGTTTCAGCCTGCCGTTCAAAATACGTATCAAATCAAATTTAATCCAGCCAAAAGATCATGCCCTAGGGTGATCTTGTTAACTGTGAATCTAACATAAAAACCTCACATCTATCCTGGCTCGTGATGGATTGGTGGGAGGAAGAAGCAGACACCTTTCCCATAAAATATCCAATGGCTAGGAAGAGAAGAACTTTGGAGCGAAGATCCTTAAATGAGTTTCTCACTACCCAACTCAAGTGAGCCCATGCTCAACCATTCCTCTAACTGAGTCTTTCTTTTTATTGGCTTGCTGAGACATGGTGCAATGCGTTATGTGGCAAAACTGCTGCCATCTTCTGTCCTGCCTGACCTGTTCTCATCCAGGCAGATCCAAACAGGATGCAATCTCTACTAGTATGATGTGATCACATCATGACACCAACAATCTACACTAACAGTCTACATATATTCTATGGCAAACTGATGGCTGTTTTAAAAAAACCTGGACAATATTACGTGACAAAACAATTAACATTCTCTTTGGCAGTTTTTTAGGACATCAAGAATAATTTTAAAGTTTTTGATGTTTACAACAAAGCACTTTAGTTTTGGGAGGCAGGAATGTAGGTAGGGAGCACTTGTTTCTGGATTTCTGTATCTGAATCATCAGAATTGGTTTTGAAATGGGACTCTCCATATCTTCGCCAGTCTGACTTTGCTTCAGGGAGTGGTTGAACCCCTTGTTATGATATGTGTAGTTGTAAAGCACACTATCACCTGCAAGGGTATGCTGGCCCTAGGGATGAGTCAGTGAATAAGCTTGGTCTCTGCCTACTAAATACATTTTCCTCTGGAAAGGTATTACCTATTTCTGCCAGCTCCATTGACAGTTTTGAGCGTGGTCCTCAGAACATCTTGAAAGCTGGGCAATCCTGCATGAGAATGGGGAGGTGTAACACATTGTGGCTTGTCCTATGCAAGGTGTAACACATTGTGGCTTGTCCCATGCAGGGACAAAATGAATTAGCAGGTGAGAAAAGGCTCATCTCTTTGGGAAGTGGGGAATATGCATCCCCATCTGCGCAGGGGCTAGAGTGAGAGGCATCGGAGACTTCACTCCAGCTGCCCGGTCTCCCTACAAGGCAATGGCTATATGCCTCAAAGCACATTGCTGGATCGACAAGGCCCCTAAATTGACTCTGCACTATTCAGCTGTATCACTGTTTAAAGCCTTCATTTACTGCACCAGTTTCTTTGTGTTTAAAAACGGAGGTGAGGATGCTACTGTATTGTCAGGACAGCCAGAGCGCCACTGGAGGGTGCACAGACACTGTACAGCTGCACAGCATGGATGCCGTGCCGGTGAGCTGCCACTGCCCTAGATGAACTCCCACAGCATTATAATGAAACTGCCAAAGTCCAACTGCAAAGGCTCAAGGTGCAAGCACTGTGCCATCAACAGAAGGGGAGGAAGAGCCAGACTCCCTACTGCTAATGGAGCATGAGCCAGAGCCCAACACCCGAGGCTGGTGGCTGGACTACAGAGACAGTTGACCACCGAAAGACTCTGTTGGGCTGATTCCCAAAGGCAGTGCACACCGTTGCACCCATAAGGAAGAGTAGAGACTCAAGTGGCTAGAAATTTCCCTGGCATAGTCAAGAAGAACCGAGAAGAAGGAATGAAAAGAGTGTGACCACACTTGGAAACCTGATGACCAACCAAGCCTGAAAATAGAGACGATCAGGTGGGAGGAGGCCTAGAAGTAGCACCAGTCACCTACTCATACTAATGACTGTCAGTGCATCTACCTACACAAGTGAGTCTAGGATGTGGAGTGATGATGACCTGGTGACAGCCCAGCGTGAGAACCAAGAGTAAGCCGCACGCATGTGCAAACCAAATCTCAGCCCCAAGCTTCCCAGTGCAAACATCCAGACACAGTCACCGGCGGCATAGCAAACTATGGCATGCACGCTAAGAGGCACAGGTGCCCTGCACAAGTGGAAGACAGAGAGGACCAGCAGATCAGATTCTCCAGGCTATGAAGGCCATCTGGTTACCATCACTCCAACATCTGATCAACCAATGAAGAATCCATGTAACCATGAAGGCAAGTCATCGATACCTATCGTACAGGTTCACCCTACTTGCAGCACCATCATGCCAGCCCCTATTAATTGCATCACCACCACTATCTGTGGAGCATCTTACAACCAGTGGGGAGTCTGACATCATTGTTACCCCAAAGGCAAGAAGCACCAATGACACTTTGAAGAAACAGTCATCCAGCAACTACCTACTCACCCTACCTGCATCCTGATCCTAGTAGCAGGAGCAAGTCTTGACCATGACCCATCTACCCCTACGGTTGCACGAGTGACCAGGTGTGCACATCTGCAGTCTTGTAGCATCCCAGGCATGGCACACATACTGCCTCAGCACAAACCACACGCAATCCCATGGCAACCCATCCAAGAGATGTACTTGACACTGCTCCACCTACAGATCCCTGGCAGTAGTAGGGCTTCTGAGCAGAGAATTCAACAGTTTGCATATTATCTTTCCTATCATGATAAAACTGTCTTCAGTCAGTTAATCAACATCACCAAAGCAAGCTTCACGATGGACTCCAACAGCGCTCCTGATGCACTCTTTTGAACTGATGACACCAATCACAAATCATCCTGAGCATCAGCAAAGTGGACCAACTTTATATTATGGATATAACTCCAGCCGATATGCTGCCAGATGGTCCAGGACATCTTTGCACCAGTGTTTGTGTCCTGTTTCACACCAGATTAAATAATGAATGTAAGCGGAGATGTTCCAGTGCAACCAGTTTCATCAGGCCGTGCGTCCACTACTGCCCTGCTGATTGAATCCTGAGGCTGACAGACTATGTGGAAACCAGTTTATTTTGTTTTGTTTGAACAGGCTGGACTTGTCCTTTTGTTTGGATTTTGGGATGAATGTAGTGTCTGGTGGACACGTAACGAGGCAGCCAGTTCTACACACTCACATCTGGTGTCTTAATCATTGTTTACTCACCACGTGGGCCTAGGGCCCATGATGCCGCACTAGAAATGAGGCAGAGTGGATCTGGTTGCCACTATGGCCCTCCCCAAGAGCAGGCCCACACCAGCTGTGGTGCTGCCTCAGAGGTCATCACCTGCCTCGCATTGTGGAGGCTGTGTAATCCAGTGTGAAAATGGGGAGGTGCAACATGTTGTGGCATGTCCCATGCGTGGACCAAGTGAATAAGCAGGTGAGAAGAAGCTCATCTCCTTGGGTAGAGGGTAATGTGCATCCTCATCTATGGAGGAGCTAGGGTGAGAGGCATCGGAGACTTCACTCCAGCTTCCAGGCATCTCAACTGCACCATTCAGTTGTATCGCTGTTTAAAGCCTTCGTTGACTTCAACAGTTTCTTTGTGTTTGAAAATGGAGGTGAAGTTGCTACTGTATTGCCGGGACAGCCAGAGCACCACTTGAGGGTGTACAGGCACTGTACAGTTGCATGCCATTGATGCCATGCAAGTGAGCTGCCACTGCCCTAGACGACTCCCCACAGCATTACAACGAAACTACCCAAAGCCCAACTGCAAAGCCTCAATGAAGCAAAACTCCCTACTGCTCATGGAGCACGAGCTCCAAGAAGATCCCTGATGACAGTGGGGGCTCCTCTGCTAAGGCGGAGGAGCGTCGCCTCACTGCCAGGAGCAGCAAAGAAAGGAAAAAATAAAATGTTAATAACAGAATGTTATCATTTTATTTTTTCCTCCTGCTGCGGCAGTGCATGAGGGGGCGGGGTGGAGCTGTAGGGGAGGAGTGGTAGAACACTCCTGTGCGCAATGACTGTTTGGTCGGCCCTCTCTGGCTGCCCAAAACAGTCATTCGTACTCCCCTGTTCTCCATGCAGGCTGCATTACAGACTGCATGAAGAACATGCCCACCCCTCCAGCTCCACTGCAGCATTTTGATTGGCTTAGGGGTGGGAGGCTGGCTGCCTGCTTCCTGTTCCGACCTGGAGTCGGACACAGGCGAGCAGGAGAGAAGACGTGGGACCCGGCGGCGGCAAGGAAAGTTTTAAAAGAAAAAAAGTATTTATTTTTAAAAAAAGAAGCCCGCGCCCCCGTCCCCCGGGCCTGCCCTCCCACCCCGAGCCGTGCCAGCCGCCCCTGCCTGATGAGGGAAGGGGAGAGAGGCTGCCTGCTTCCTGTTCCGCTGGACTCGGCCAGGAACTGAGACGGCGCGGGACCTGGGAAGGTAAGTTTAAAAAAAAAATGTATTAACCTTCCCCCCCTCCCCCGCGACCCCACCCCCACCCGCGAGTCATGCCGGCCGCGACTGGCTGATTCGTGAAAGAAGTGCACACCATTGTACCCAAAAGAAAGAGTTGAGACTCAAGTGACTAGAAAGTTCACTGTCGTAGTCAAGAAGAAGTTGCATGCTGGGGCACCAAGAATAAGGAAGGAAAGGAGTGCGGCCACACTAACAAACCTGACGACCAACCAAGCCTGGTGTGACACTTATTGTGGTATTTACTTGCAATGCCGACCTAAATGAGACAGAGAGGAAATCCTACTTCACCAAGAAACCTTCCTCTTGTGCTTTTTCCACTCTACAAAAGGAATTCCGAATAATGCAGAATTATCATACAAGCACAGTGATGCAGGATGTTAGTGCCCATTTAAATATAAGCTTGTGTGAATGGTTTGATTGCCGGTTGCAGTAACAGTAACACAAAACTGTTTTTTTGCAGTTTTTTAGAGCGCAAACTCGACATGAAGGTACTGGAGCACTTTACATGAGCACCAGCTCCATTGAACAAGGACACATTCATTTTTTGGCACGAGGAGATTAAGCGATTTGCTCAGAATCACAGGATGCTGAGCAGAAGCCAAGACTCGAGCCTTGTTTTTCAGTTCCAAAGGAATAGGACACGTTGCAACGCAAACATTTACAACGCATGCCTTTACAACACGGTTTTTACATCGCAACATCCATTACAACGCATGATTTTACAACGCATGCCATCACAACGCATTTTTAGAAACTACATTTACAATGCATTCCATTACAACGCATACCATTACAACGCATACCATTACAACGCATAATACTTTTAGGGCAACAGTACAGTAAGTGTTGGATAGTGTAGGGGTAAAAATTACTATTCCCACTCCAGTGAGTGCAACAGTAGGGTAAATGTTGGATAGTGTATGGGTAAAAATTACTATTCCCCATTACTGACCTTATAATGCGTTGTAATGGCATGCGTTGTAGTGAAATGCGTTGTAATGGCATGCGTTGTAGTGACATGCGTTGTAATGACTGCGTTGTAATGGCATGTGATGTAAAGCCAATTGCGTTGTAATGACTGCGTTGTAAATGTAGTGCGTTGTAATGACTGCGTTGTAATGGTTGTTTCCCGTTCCAAAGTCGGTAGGTCTGGCTCTAACGCCATCTTTCTATTACAATGAATAGTAAAAAGTACTTTCTTCACACAGTAGTGATGTATGAATCACGGTTTATTTTTCTGTTGCTGGTAGTTACATCCATAAAGGACCAGCCAGTAACTGCCACTCCAACACCCCACATTCCAGTCCCTCTAAGCTCATTCAGAAAACTCTTATGGCATTCTGTATTCCATGCATCAAAAACAAAAACAAAAATCATACACATATCCAAAAATTAACTAGACGAAGCCAAAGGTATTGCCCCTGATAGAGGATCCAATTTAATTCACCAGATATTCAGGTTTTCACGAGGCTGGAAGATAAGCGGTAAGAAATGGGCGCCATACAGAGAGCGCTTGAAGTGGGTAGCACTGTCTTTAAGAGAAGTGGGGGGGACAAAGGGGGTGAGGATCAATCGATACAGGAGGCATAAGGTTGGTTGGGTGGAATGAACCATATTTGAATAGTATTCCAATTAATCGAAGTGAAGCATATACATTGCAAATCTCCTCTTCGGCGTGCATCAAAGAATGTAGGAATAGAGGGATAAGAGATATTTTGGGTATGGGCCCCAAGGCGGTGTTGCACTTTGCTGTTTTTAGGAGTAATGCTGGGCAATTTACTCATTGGTTATTGTAGAGTGGAGTTGAATAGAGTTAGGTTTCAGTAGAGTGCAGTGTCATAGAGTAGAGTGAAGTGGCATAGAGTTTAGTGGCGTAGAATAGAGTGACATAGAGTGCAGTGGCGTAGAATGCAGTGGCATGGAGTGGAGTGGTGCAGAGTATAGTGGCGTAGAGCGCAGTGGCATAGAGTTCAGTGCCGTAGAGTAGAGCATGGAGAGTAGAGTGGAGTGGCGTAGATTGCAGTAGTGTAGAGGAGAGTGAGGTAGAGTACACTGCAGTGATGTGGAGTGCAGCAGCATAGAGTGTAGTGCAGTTGCATAGAGTGCAGTTGCATACAGTAGAGTAGAATGGCATAGATTGAAATGGCATAGTGTGCAGTAGTGCAGAGTAGAGTGCCGTGGCATAGAGTACAGTGGCATAGAGTGGTGCAGAGTAGGGTAGAGTGGCATAGAGTGCAGTGGTGTACAGTGGAGTGGTGAAGAGTAGAATGGCATAGACTGCAGTGAAGTAGAGTGGTGCAGAGTAGAGTACATTGGCATAGGGTGTAGTGGCGTAGATTACAGTGTCATAGAGTAGAATAGAGTAGAGGGACATAGAGTAGAGTAGAATGGCTTAGAGTGGAGTGGGGTAAAATGGCATAGAGTAGAGTGGCATTCTGTGGAGTGGAGTAGAGTGGCGTAGAGTGGCACTGTGTGGAGTGGCTTGGCATAGAGTAGAGTGGTTTAGAGTGGTGTGGTATGGAGTGCCACTGAGTAAAATGGAGTGGTGTGGAGTAGAGTAGAATGGACTGGCTTAGAGTGCAGAGTCACAGAGTGCAGTGGCATCGTTTAGAGTTGTGCAAAGCAGTGTGAAGTGGTGTAGAGTACACTGACGTAGAGGAGTGCAGAGTAGAGTAGATTGGTGCATAGAGCACTGGGTTACAGTGTTGTAGAGTAAAGTGTTGCAGAGTAGAGTAAAGTGGAGTAAGGTGTAGTGGCATAGAGTCGAGTGGCGTGCAGTGCAGTGGCATAGAGTGCAGTAGCATAGAGTAGAGTAATGCAAGGAAGAGTAGAGTGGAGTAAAGTCATACGACGGGATAAGGAAAATAAAATAAAACCACTTCGATGCAGCGAGAGAAAGGTAAGTGGTATTATTTATTTATTTTATTTTACCTATCCCGTCGTTTGTCGACTCCCCCCCGCCCCACCGTTCTTACCTGTACCGGCTGCGCCTGAAAGGAGGTATTGACAAAGCAACTAAAGTGAATATTGGAGAGGGGGGTACAACAACAAGTGTTGCAACAAGAAAATCAACGAGAAAAACAGTTCAGAGTTCTGAACAAGAAGTACACAACTCCTGAATGGGTTATCTGACATAGATTGGAAAGATATTGAGTCAAAAGGTTTTTGATTTTTGTTTGGAGATTCCCAAGAACCACAGTGCAATAGAAAAAGGACTGAGCTGAGAAATGATCAATGCTGAATAACTTCCCTGATGAAAGTTGTGACCTGTTGTCCTGAATGTTTAAAAGACTATGGGCCTGATTACGATGTTGGCGGACAGGGTACTCCGTCACAAACGTGACGGACATCCCGTCTGTCAAATTATATCCAATGGAACTTGTAATACAGTGGACAGGATATCCGTCATGTTTGTGGAGGAGCATCCCATCTGCCAAGATCGTAATCAGGCCCTATGTTTTGTTTTGTCATTTTTGTTTTCGATAGGTTTGATTTATGAGTGTGGCTACATATTACTTGGATTCTCCCAGACCTTACTAAGATCAATGTTTTTGAATACTACCAAGCATCATAATTTAGAACATAGAAATAGTTATGATGAAGACTTTGAGGAAACTCCTACATAGATTTTTGAAAAATTATAGAAATTAATTTGTCTGTTATATATGGACTCACTTACAACTTCTGTTTCAGAAGGTGTGACTTATATACCGTTACCTTCTACTTATAGTTTATCTGGTGCTGTTTATTTTCCTATATTATGCATCAGGATTATTCAGAAGAATTTAATATAGATTATGATCTTACTATAGGTTACTTACCTGTTATTTCAAAATTTTAAGCAGCTGAAGGGTATAAGGATCCTCTAGAGTTTCAAAGTACTGACATCAAAAGTGCTAATATACAGAGTGTGTGCAAGTTGGCGGATGTAGAGGGTCACTTTATTAAAGATTATGACAAGAAAAGGTATTGTGATAGGATGATGATTTCGAAAGAGATGAAATTTGAATTGAAGGAAAAGACTGTGACTAAAAAGTCACAATTACATCCAAGGCTTAGACTTTGGAAAGAGAAAGAAGGAAGTTTGTTTATGATTCAAATAAAACAAAGTGAGTATGATAGACCAGTTAAGATAGGGAATAGATCTGTGCTTATAATTATATTACAGATGGGTTCTATATGCTAGGTAGTGTTCACATTGTGTTTAGAGGTATTTATCATATTTGTAACAAATCAGCTTATTTCACTCTTACACAAGGTTGGGCAGGTTCCTGTTACTTAGCTTTATACATTTTTTTAATAGTCTATCATGTCAATAGATTGAGTAATTATCAAAGGAGAGTAAAAGCAAAAGAGTTGGTCAACAAGTGTTAGATGTGTTTGGTGTTTTGATTCCTTTGATAAGTGAAGCAGGGAAATTCGCGAAGGAACTGTACACGATTCTTAAATCATTTACTTCACCTACAACTTGCGCCAATCCTATTCCTGCCTCTCAGATTTTATGTGATAATATCTCCAATTTTTTTGATGACAAAATTGAAAAGATCTATGACTTTTTTCCCAGGGAGGCCAGTATCTCTGATACTCTCATTCCCCCTCTCACAGTGTCCAACGAGAATGATGTGCTGGCTCGTTTCCCCCCCTTGCAGGATTCTAAAGTAGAAGAGATGTTAAAAGCAGCGAAATCAGGATCCCCCACAGATATTATGCCAGCCAAAATGTTTGCCTTGCTGGCTCGGCATCTCGCCTCTCCAATAGGCTCTTTATGCAACTACTCCTTGTGTGAGGGTAAAGTGCCTTTGGCTTGGAAATCTGCGCAAATCCTTCAGATTTCTAAGAAAACCAACATGCCTCCAACAGAGCTATCTAACTATCGCCCGATCTCGCTCCTTCCACCCTTGAGCAAACTTTTGGAGGGATACATCAACTCGCAGCTCATGGAATACATTGAAGTTCAAACATGTCTTGACCCTTCCCAATCTGGTTTTAGACCTAGACACTCTACCGAAACCACCTTGCTAGGGGTGACAGATTTTATTAATCTTTCTCTGGATAATAATAAGGCAGTATCATTAGTGCTGCTATACTTGTCTGCAGCCTTCGATACTGTAGCACATCATAGACTATTGCAACGACTGATGGAAATTGGTGTAGTAGGGCCGGCTTTTAAATGGTTCTCCAGCTTTTTGGAGCAGCGCACCCAACCGTCAATTTGGGTCCCTTTCGTTCAGGAGCTAAATTTCTTAGGAAGGGGGTTCCTCAGGGCTCATGCCTCAGCCCCACGTTGTTTAATATATACGTCCCCCCCATGCAAAGTTCATCAGAGACAACGGCTTTGTCCCCTTCTCATATGCGGATGACACGCAACTTCTGCTTTCGTTTGATAATAATTCGGAGGCAACAAAACAGCTTTTTGCAGAGGGTATGCGTGCCATCTCCGACTGAATGACGAAGAACTTCCTCCAGTTGAATGCCAATAAAACGGAAGTCCTCCTGTTTGGCAAAGCACAACTTCTGTGGTCCCCTGATTGGTGGCCGGTAGAATTAGGCCCTGCTCCCATCCCCACTATCAAGGCAAAAAATCTGGGAGTATAGCTGGACCTCTCCTTATCTATGAAGGACCAGGTGGCTGTCGTTTCAGGCACTTGCATCGGTATGCTGAAGCTCCTTCGGAGAGTGTTTTATCTTCACCCTTTATCTGTTCGCAAGACCCTCTCCAAGCTTTAGTAGTCAGTCGTTTGGACTACTGCAATGCACTCTTAGGAGCAGCAAATGAGATGGTGCTAAACAGGTTGCAAATGGTTCAGAACACAGCAGCACGGTTGGCTCTAAATCAGCCTTCCAGGGCATCCCCTCGGCCGTTACTGAAAGGTCTTCACTGGCTTCTTATCCGTGACAGAATCAAGTTTAAAATATGCTGTCTGGTCCATAAAACTATCAATGATAGTGGGCCCAGGTATCTGGTGGAAAAACTTGCCCCTTATCGACCCAGCAGATCACTGCGTTCGGGTGGTAAGGCTCTGTTAGTAGTCCCTCGGGTTAACAAACTTCAAATGGGGGCAAACCTTTTGCCTATGTTGCCCCGCGTCTCTGGAACTCGCTCCCCAGCGCCTTACGTAAGTGCCACAATTTGCTTAAATTCAGGAAACTATTAAAAACGGAACTCTTCAAAGAGTGAGCGCCCTCACTACTCCCTAGCTTTTTTATCCGTTGTTAGCGCGGAGATACCCCTGCCGGGGTGATTCCAGCGCTTTATAAATTCTTCATTCATTCATTCCTCCTATGGGGATTGCTTTGAATGATGCGAAGATTAGAGAATTGTCCACTTTCTTTAAGCGTTTGGCAGATAACACAGCAGGTGCTTTAGCTAGACTAAATAAGGAGACAAATGTGCTTATATCAATGGCGAATCAAAACAGAATAGCTTTAGATATTCTTTTAGCAAAAGAAAGAGATAATTGTCATGTAATAAAGATTCACCCTTTCACAATATCTCTTGTGGGAAGCATAGGTTTTGTGCTAGATGGGGGGGGCCTTCCAGTACAAAAACTATGCTTTTATGTTTTTCCCACTTTGTGTGCTGTACAATGCAACACACATGCAAAATGAAACAAAATAGGAAAAATGTAAACATTTCTCCTAGTTATGTCTGCCCAACAAGGCACAGGATTTTGGATCTTTGTCTTCTATTCTTTGCAGATAGGGATTTGTGTCTGAAATCCATTTACTTTCAGGCATAGCCCATAAAATATCACAAAATTACAATACATTATAAAACATTGAGAAAGTTTAAATTTGGTCAGGTAAAATTCACATTAAAGCTTTAAGAAAAGATCACAATTCAAAGAGTATTTACAATATAGTTCCCAATCTGATTTCTCATTTTTGCTGCAATCACACTGTTTCTTGTAAACCAAGATTTATGTATAAATCTTGAAAGTCCACAAACAATTCATCAGTAGAAGATTTTAAAATATGAAAAGCTTCAGAAATGTGTCTTGTTTCTAAAGTGCAACACATAGGGACAATTCACTGTTTCCTGTTTGGTAAGAGAACAGGAAGTGACAACAGTTTCAACTGCACTCTCAAATACAGGACAACTCTTGTTTGAAGATATACTCAGAGAGTACGAACAAATAAAAACGTTAGCAGGCACAATATCCAACCTAAACTCTACAGAAAGATTCTTTGCCAAATGCAGCGTAATTATGCAATGTACAGTTCAAATCTAGACATGCACTTGAATTCTAAAACACGATCTATTAGTCTCCCTTCCCTTGCTTCACCCATCCACCACTAATAGAAGATCAATTATTCTTAAGAAGTTTCCTTGCCATAGAAACAATAGTATCAGGAGACACCCACGTTTCATTCATATCCAATCATTGTAAGCAGAGTTTCACATGTGTAAGCCAGGGAGTGGTGCAAGGGGAGTCACAGGCTAAAAGATCCTTCAAAGAATTCCAGAAGGTCTCAAGTTCATCTGTAGACCATGCACGAATCCAATATAATAAGGGGAGAAGCCATGCCGAATCCGGAGCCCTATTCATGCCCGAATCAATGAATAATGGTAACATTGGTGTATTTCGGGGAAGGTTAAAACAAGATCTTATAAATGCATTTTTAACTCGTATAAGTGGGGTAACGTTACCAAAACCTCCGATGTCAGCTTCAGGCAGATCTTCCCCAAGACCTTTTGCACAGTACTTTTCTTTCTGAGCTGATGTTCTATGCTGTAAAATGATGTTACTCTGAGTAATTTGTAGTGACCTTTAGAGTCTCACACAGTTTTATCCTCAAATGATCAATTTTCTTTTACTTTCGCTAAAGGTAACGCATTGATTCTAAAACTACTGTGGAAAGATTTGTTGGGATTAAAGAACATACATTTAGGTTTTACTGAATTAATTTCCAACCCATCTTACTTACAAAAGACAACAACCCCCCCTATCAGGGAGTTCAGCCCCATGGGGGTCCTAAAAAACATCAAAGTGTTGTCAGCATACATAAATGTCGGTATTTTACAGCCTGTCAATTTGGGAAATCAATGTTGTAATTCACTACAAAAATCAAGAACAGCATTGATGTAGAGTGAAAATATGGTTGGGGCAATTAGGCACCCTTCTTGGACTCCCCTTTGTACTTTTATACAATTTGATAGTTCACCCTTTGACCCTCACATGACTAGGACGTATGTATCAGTATGTAATCTAATAATATTCTAGAGCAGTGATTGGGGGAGAACACAGTACTTCCCACAGGGTTTCTCTTTGGACTAGATCAAACGCAGCCCTTAAATATATAAATATAACATATAAATGCTCTCTGTTGACAAATACACATTTTCAGTACATAGAGGAGAACAAAAACACTTGGGGGCATGTTTACAAGCCCCTTTTGCCACAGGAACGTCACTTTTTTTAGCCGTTCCTGTGGAAGTATGGGCCTCGCCTTATTCACAACATACTTAGCGTAAAAGGGGTGGGCAATGGGTGTTGCGGTGGGTGTTTCGCCGCAACATCCATAGATTGTGACGTTGCCCCATGTTTACAAGGATGGCGTAAATATGAGGTAGCACCAAAATGAAGACCAGGGAAAACCTGGTCTTAAACAGGTGAAACAAGGAGAAATACTTTACACATGGCCTTTATGGACCTAACCTTCGATCGTGCCAACAGATCGAAGAGTTGGGCATGGACGTAGTCCTGGTGGCATTTCTTCACTTGCCCCATCTCAATCTCACTGCATCGGCCAAGTATGACGCACATGGTAGCCTGCCCTCCTTTTGGGGGGGGGGGTCAAGAGAGGGGTAAGGCAGGGGTGCATTTTGGCCTCCTTGCTGTTTACCCTCTACATCAACAAACTAGGAGATGCCCTGACAGTTGTCTGTATAGACATACCTAGGGCAGGCACGAAACTAATACCCGCATTACTTTATGCCAACAATGCTGTGTTGCTTGCTCGCACTGCAGTGGGTCTACAGAACCTTTTAAATGTTTTTATTGATTTTATGGAGTCACTGGACCTTACTACTAATTTTAACAAATCGCATATAACGACCATCGGAAGTCGCAAGGCCGCTGGGTACAAGTTGTTTTGTAGGGGGGAAGAGCTTACCAAGGTGTCAATGTTTCCCTATCTGGGAGTTCTGTTTGATGATAGAGGCTCCTGGGTTGCCCAAAAAAATCTTAAAAAGATCACCTTGGCAAGGGCGGTTGGGGCCACTATGGATTTTGCCAAAAGACTAGGGGCTAAACCTGTTCCTGCACTTTTAAAGGTTTTTAAAGAAAAATGTATGCTCATGGACAGCTATGGCTGTAACATGTGGGGGTACAAAGATGTCAGTGATTTACTGATTGTAGAGAACAAATTTCTCTGTAAACGTCTTGCCATCCTGATAAGTACCCCAACTTTTACTATTCATGAGGAGCTGGGGGTGGGCTATATATTCGAGCACATTGCTGTGGTGTCAATAACACGCTGGCTGAGAATCTGGTCATGCTCTGCTTCTACTTTGAATCAGCACATACTTAAGGATTGTAGTGCTTTTGAAGGCGCCTTGCATATTTCATGGCTAGGATATGCCCAGTAGCAGCTGATGAGAATAGGTTGCTCGGACCTGTTCACTAATCCAGAATCTTTGTGCCCAAGTGATGTGTTGGCTATCAGAGATATGTTTTTAGCCAGGCGGCTGGGGGAAAGAGAAGCTAGGGAACTTAAGAAATCTACAGTGTGCAACACATTCTGTTGACCATGAGCCTGAGGGTGGAACCCTATCTGTCATATTTTAATAATGCTCACCACCGTGTTTTACTGACCAGATTTAGATTCAACACCATACACTGGTTTTTAACTTTTCCAGTGGGTTTTTCTAAGACAGGAGCCCTGAAACCTTGCCCTTGTGATGCTTTTTCAGAACAGGACATTTTGCATTTTACATTTTTCTTTGAATTGTATTCAGCTTTGAGGAACAAACTTATTATTCTGCTCGTAAGGCATAATCAATTTGTACAGGCAAAGCCCGCATTGTTGTTTTTACAAACTTTACCCTTCCCCGCGATTTGTTTTGGGGTCGCAAGTTTCTTTTCAGGAGCCCTCAGATTGAAGAAAAGACTATTTAAGGATCAGAGGGACTCCTTATTAATTATTTTACTTAGGGTAACTTTGTATTTAATTACAAATGGTATCTTTATTGTCTCAAGTTATAGTCTGTGGAACTTGTCCAAGAAAATGCACTAAGGCACTTGCACTTTCTAATGTACACTTCTTCATGTTCTACATTGTGCTTGGCTATAACCTTTTTATATATATTTGTATTTAACTTTGGTGATGAAACTGTTTTTAGTCTGTATTTATGCGAACTGTATGGTTTTCTTTTTATGTGCTTTTATGGTCTATATTTGATTGTATAAAGATGCATTGAATCGAATCGAATTGGCTCAAACAATCATTGATCATGAAAGCTATGCAGAGGGTGCCCCATGCTTGAAGTTATTGAAAACTGACTCCACATTACAGGAGGTGTTCCCCTCTCAAGTGTTTAGTTGTCGGCTTGGAATACTAAAAGATGTTTTACTGAATAGATAGATAAGATAGCTTTTATTTCAGTTAAAAACCATAAAAAGCATACAAGCAACAGTGATACTATACAGCAAATTACAATAGTAAATAGCTAAATACATTTTTAGCTCATCATATATACATATAAGCAATACAAAGTTAACATTGGTGATAAAATCAGTCTACTATTGGTTAAAAGTTCAAGCCTTTCCCCTTGCGTACTGGGGGGATATTCTCAAGAACGTGTGTTAACTATCGCCAAATTTGCTTAACGCAACTTCTCACATCGCAGTCTATTGCGGGAAAATAACACCCTGTTAACACAGTATTCCCAACCCGGCGGCACCATGCGATAGTCACACGATAATGTGACAAATGCCCGCGTTAAAATGAACGCGACGCCGAAAAAATGCGAAACACAAATGCAAAAAAAGTTGCGATGTCCCAAATCGCGAAACAAAAATCAGCGATAACCAGCGACAGGCCTGCAATTCCCACGCGACGTGCGTGAAAATGCACTATAAAAGCAGAGAAAAAAAAATGTAACTGCGTAGCACCATGGACGCACCCGGACCGAGTGCAGAGGACAACGCGAACCCCACAAGCCCCACAGACGACCAGCCAGGAACCCCAGGGCCGGGGAAGGGCAAGGAAAAGAGGAAGAGGAAGACGGGGTTCAGTCCGCTGGAAAACCGGATCCCCGTCACGGAGGTGACAGAACACTACCCACAACTGTCCGTCACCTCCACTGTGTCATCGGCCACACAAACGGAAATATAGCAGCACATCGTGAACAACGTGAATGCAGTCGGAGTGTTGAGGAGGACAATGGAAAAGGTCAAGAGTCGCTGGAATGATGTGAAGGGCAAAACCAAGAAGAAACCCGATGCCAACATGAAAGCAGCAACGCAGATTGGAGGTGGGGGATCAGCGGCACACCAGGAGCTGGATGACATTGAGAAAATGGTGGCCACAGTCATCAGTCAGGATACGGTGCCAGGAGTCGGGGATCGGGACACTGCTCAACATGACCTGACACAACATCAACAGGGTGAGTACCGACCAGGGACTGGGGGGACGGGGGGAGATGGGCACAATGGCACACATTCACAATTCAGTAGAGCACACTGCACACCCACAATGACTCTGGACCATGTCCCTGATCCCCGTGCCACACTGCAGCACACATACAGAAACTCAGGGAAAGTGTGTTGAAAAGAATTTATTTGCACATGCTGTGCCTGTGACCATTTTGTACTGTCTCATGAATGCTAAGGACTGCCACAATGTGATGTCCTCATGTGAAGCAATTGTCAATGATGGTGTTCCTACGGGCTATTCCTGCTGCAGCTGCAGTGGGGTGTGGTCCACCTGCCTCATCTTCCTCATCATCGTCCGGTGCATCTGGCACTTGTAACCATGGGGCATTGGCACGTACACATATGTTGTGCAACACACAACATGCAACGATCATCTTGCACACGATGTCTGGGCTGTATAGGAGCCTCCCACCTGTGATGTCCAGGCACATGAAACGTGACTTCAACACGCCAAATGTGCATTCCACGATGCCCCTGGTGCGTTTGTGGGCCGCATTGTACTGCCTCTGGGCCTGTGTGTTCAGGGCTCAGAGGGGTGTCATCATCCAAGGGCAGAGTGCATATCCTTGATCACCTGTGACAGTGCAGACAGACATGAGTCAATAGTTGGTTCTGCATGATGTGTTGGCAGGCACATCAGTTTATTGGCGTGTGATATGTGTGTTATAGTGATTCCTGTGTGACATGTACTGCTTGTAGAAAATGAGCGCCATCAATGTGTATTACGTAGCCTCACTGCAGCTCCTCCCTCCCCCCGAGCCTAATTTACTTGTGTGCGCTGCTCGGTTGCATCACTTGCACTCCTACGGCACACCATTGTCATGCCTGTCTGCGCATGTCCACAAGCCTGACAACGACACTGTGATGTTGTGCGTTGAAGGTGGGCGGCCACGTGTGTGTAGGCCTATGGTAAGGATAGGGCGGACACAGATGTAGAGCTCTTGGCTGGCTGAACTCGCAATACGGTCGAGGCAAGACCTTTGGCTTATGCTGCGGCAATAGTGATACACACACAACAGTTGGCATGTGTGATCCCGGACCCCGAGCGGGCTTGCGCTCATACATTTATCCCTTCGGCCGAGCCCGCACTCCGGGGGCAATTTACATTGCAACTTTGTCCATTGCGGGATGGGTGGCGCCGACACTACAACAGAGACACACGCATTAGGTACTTCATTGGCAAGCCCAACACTTAACCACGCCCAGAGCCCCGGGTTGATCATCCACACCCCTACGCTGGACTGTCGTACGCCAGCTTACTACGGCAACACCTACAGGGGGCTACGACACAGCTACATGTCCGAGGTCTCACCCACTGCCTGAGGTGACATGGTTGTGTCCGCTGTACACAGCACAATGCAATGTGGCAGGGCCCGGGGCCCTCATGCATACACAATGACCACACGGACACACTTAGATAGTTTGTGGAACTGGCTACGGGCACGTGCGCCCGGCCCCTTTTATTGCCAGGGTCACACGTCCAGTGACGCCTGTGCTGGATGGGTGTGGGGTGAGTGTGAGCCAGCCCTCAAGGAGTGGTTGGTGCTGGCAACAACTGCAACAGTGATCAGACAATCAGAAGTTCACAGTTCAAACAGCAAGGGTCCATGACTTGAGCGGCACGGAGTTAGTGGCCCCGGATGCACAGCGGCCGGCACATGGAACACCGCCACGGGACGGTGACTACCGGTGCACTGAGGTAGGGCTATGAGAGCTGAGCGGGTCCTCATCGATGTCCAAGGTGAATGTCGCGGAGGGTTTGGGGGGACAGTGGCAGGTGATCTTCCAGGGCATGATACAGAGGGCAGTACCAGGCAGACACAGGCAATATGGAGGAGATGAATGCTACAGACCCATTTTTAACACCAAGTCAGTATCAGCTACATGATGATGAAGACAACCCCCAGGCCATAGACTCAGATGCCACCAAAGTTCAACCAGAGAGTGTCCATGGATTTCGGGGCACAGAGTTAGTGGCACCAGAGCTGAAAGGGGATGCAGTCTGCGATGAGGCCTGTACAATGGTATAAACTCTGCCATAAATAAATCAAGACTCAGTCCCAAATGTGTGACCTACTTGACCGTAGTGTAGGCCGGAGGCAGCGGTCAGCAGGGGCCCCCAGCCACGTGTCCTTGGCTTGCGATGCACAGAGTTAGTGGCACCAGAGCAGTTGTTGGTAGTGTTCGGTCACCTCCGTAACGAGGATCCTTTTTTCATCCGGACTGAACCGCGTCTTCCTCTTACTCCTCTCCTTGCGTACAATGATATGGACTCTGCCATTGCACAATCAAGACTCAGTTCCAAATGTGTGACCTACTTGACCGCAGTGTAGGCCCGAGGCAGCAGTCAGAGCGGGCCAACCGCTGTTCAGGCTGCTCCTCCTGGTACTCTCACACACGACGTTGGAATGCCATGTGGCGATGATTTGTGGTTGACGGAGGTAGAAGCACCAGAGCTGAGCGTGTGTGCAGCCTGCGACGATGCCGTGCCCTGCCTGGTACGGACTGGATTGAATTGGTGTGAGGCCTGCTGGACCGCACTGTAGGCAGTACACAGGTGACCCAGCGGTGCTGGGCAGCAGTGTAGGCCGAAGGCAGTAGTCAGCAAGGGCCCACAGACACGTGTCGTTGGACTGCTATGCACAGAGTTGGTGGCACCACATCGTAGGGAGTACGGTGATATAAAATCTGCAATAAACGTATCTACTCTGCCATTGTATAATCAAGACTCAGTTCCAAATGTGTGACCTACTGGACCGCAGTGTAGGCCGGAGGCAGCGGTGGAGTACGTCAATGAGAAAGGAGTAATGGGGGCCTGTGTCGTGGAGGCCGTGATGGTCTGAGGAGGCTGCCATGGTCGCGGGCCTCGGGCTTGGAGCTTGCACCGGCACGTGAGGGGGCCCTCTTTGAAACACGCCGGTGTCAGCAGGTTAGCAGTGAGGCCTGGGTGCGCTGGGGCGGGCAAGACAGGTCTTGGGACCAGCTGCCTGGGGTGCAGCAGGCGCACAGGATCGCAGGCACCGCCGCTCACGGCGTCGGCCTCGTGGCGTGGTGAGAGGCGCTGCCCTGGCAGACACGTTGGCCATTCCGGAAGAGAACCACGCCCAGAGTAACGGGCTTTTTGTTCACACCACTACGCTGGCCTGGCGTACGCCGGGCCAGCCCACTCCGCTCACGCTTACAGGGGGGGACGTAACAAGCTACATTTCTGCATTCTTCCCCACTGGCTGCGGTAACATGGTTGCGTCCACTGTCCAGTACACTGCAGACACCAGCAGTGTATGTCGACATGGAAGTGTCTGTGGTCTGCATACTGCAGTCTGTCCAGCACATCCACGCCACACTTGGCATTGTGTACATTCACATTCATGGGTCACTTGCCTCCTACGCACATGCCGGGTTCCCACCTCTCCCCACATTCTGCTAATGTGTGGCTGAGGTGCCAGGCCATTGATGGCTTGTGTACATGGCTAGCCCAGGTTGCCACAGTAAGTTGTGTTGTCATGTCTGCAATGTGGGGATGTTGGTTGTCATGTTGTATGTGATTTTGTGACATGTGCATTCCCAGGGTTGTGAGTTGTATGTTGGTGGAGTTGAGGTGTGTGGTGTGTTCAGTTGTTACTTACCGACGAGCAGTGCATTTCCATAGGTGCCATCCTGAAAGTGCTGGTTGATGATGGACTGTCGGAAGATGAAGGAATCATGCACACTGCCTGGGTAGTTGGCGACGACATTGGTGAAGAGTCCCCGGTGGTCCACTATTGCCTGCACATTGATGGAATGCGTGTGTTTCCTGTTGCGGTAATTGTGTGCAGTGGCGGCAGGGGGCACGAGGAGTACATGTGTGCAGTCGATTGCCCCCAACACGTGCGGGAAGGCAGCTATGGCGTAGAAGCCTTGCTTAATCTCCAGCTGTTCCTGCGCAGTGTGTGGGAAGTAAAGTTGCTGGGGTACCAAGCTGATGATGGCATCCAAGACAGGTGTGAGGAACTTTGACAGGGCTGGCTGTGAGACTCCTCCGACTATGGCAGTTGTTGGTTGGAAGGTCCCAGAGGCCAACAGGTGCAGCACGGCCAGCAGCTTTGTCTGCGGAGGGATGTTGGTTCTCCGCTGTGTTGGTACCGTCAGCCTGTGGGCAATGATGGTCAGGATGCGGAGGATGGTTGTCCTTTTGAGCCTGAAGTGGGCAATGACTTCCTCTGGCGTTAAGTCTCCGAGGCTGGTGTGTTTTCGGAATGTCCGGTGTCTTTGTCTGCGCTGCCTCTGTGGTAGTCCGGGGGGGTCCTAGGGGGGGTGGGGGTCCTGGCGGTGGTGGCGGTGGGTGTTGTGGCCCTCTTGGGGCTCCGAGCTGCATGATCAGTAGCTCCATGGCATCTGTTGTTCTTCTGGTGTGACTGTGGGCTGGGCTCCCTTTTATGGTGCAGGTTGTCGTCCGACTTAGCACCAGGTAGGAGCAGGTGTTAAATCCATGCAGCTAACGCGCCTTATCGCATGTTTTTGAATCTTATTGCCGATCTGGCTGGTATTTGGGAATGTTGCGGCGTGGTGTTTTTGCGGGTTTTTGCATGGGAACGCCTACTCTGCATCTCATTAGCGTTAGTTGCCGGTGTCATCCGTGGCGATGTTTTTTGCGGCTGCTATCGCGGGAAAACTGGTGATATCGGCTGTTAGCACCTGCTTGTGAATTGTGCGATGAATTTATCGCCACTTTGGCTGCGATAAAGTGCCGCTAACTCGGCGATAAGTCCTTGAGAATATGCCCCTAAGTTTACAGCAAATAGGTATCTGCTAAGACTGAAAGCAATAGGCAGGGGCGTATCTGTCTTTAGGATTCTTAATGCTTCTATATATTTTATGGTCCCCATAGTAAGACAGATAGGTTTAATCCATTTTTTTCCTCGAGGTAGCATATGCTGGGCAGAAAAATAGCATATGGGAAACGTTTTTGGCAGCATTTAATGTGCATAGTGTATGGTGAACTTCCCCAGTTTCAACAGTACTACATAACCATTTGGATGTATTACATTTGATTTGGAGGATGTTGAAGCGGAACTTCATAAATATTGACTTTGCTAATTGCGGTTTTGCTTCTTCCAGTTATGGTTCAAAGATAGGGAAAGGTTGGGGGGGCGTGGCTTGGCGCCGATGTAGACAGGAGCGAGTTTCGGAGCTCCGGCCCCGGACTCCCGTAGTTAACACTATCCTGAGCCCCCGGCACTCGGAAAAGCAGAGGGATCGGCGACTGCCCACTCCGAGAAGCAGTGGCCGCGAATTGAGGCGGTGATTCACAGTGCTCAGCCGGCAACGACGGCCGACGTGGGGGTGACGATCCCGAGGAGCGGAATCCAAAATGGGGCCCGTGGTGTGAGGCGGAGATCACAGACTGATACCCAGCACGGAGAGACGAGACGAGTGGCAGGCAAGGAGCGCTCACGTCACGGGGAAACAGGAGGTGGGGGTAGAGCTGGCAACCCACCCCCGGTGTGGAGATTCACTTGATTGCGGGCTAGCAGTGGCGTTGTTGGCCTGGAGCGCGAGCAAGGTGAGGTGTGGAGTGAGAAGCTGCATCCAGCAGCGGCAATGAATGGCGGCGCATGTCCGGCAAAATAGGATGGGCGCGGAGAACATTAAACGCCCAGCTGATATCCCCCTAATTGCCTGAGGCCTGGGACGGGAAACGGGCACGAGGACACGGGAAGAAGTGCCACTGCTTGGACACAGAAGAGAGCCTGAACTGATCTGCAGCGGAAGGCCGTCTTAGAGGAGGGAGGAGGCATCGTGAGCCCCGTGCGCTCAGGCCCCCAGAAAACAGGGCAGCGCAGTAGGAAACAGCCGGCGAGGCCTCGCCGATGGATGATGTTATTTGGGGGCATCACAGGCCTACGGGGGAAATCGCCTACTAGTGTTGCGGCCTGGAGGGAGATAGGCTGCAGGGAGAGCACGGCGAGGAGCACATCAGGAAGACCACGCCTGACCGCGACATCTGGGCTGCAAAGGAGAGTGTAGAGGGGGCACTACCCACTCAAGGGATATTCCCTGACTTGTTTGAGATGTGAGTCATGCGATGCTGCGAACTTTGAAGTGCGCGCTGCAGATCACAGTGAGCAGCCATATAAGTAGGAGGAAGAGGCCTTGAGGTCTGCAAGTGCGGCCCTGTGATAAACGGCCCAGGCGCATGAGCGAGGAACCTACAGGGGGCTTCCTTAGTGGAACGTGGGCTGTGAGGACCCCGAGAGCAGTCGTGAGTCCCGAAGACGGGAAGACACAACACTCTGAACGAGAGTAGAACTTTGGCCAGGGGGAGAGCTTACTGTGGGGTAAAGTGGTGACTGGGCAAGGACGCAGGCCCATACATGCAAACCACCAGTCTGGCTGTTTGTGCAACCCGTGGAAGAGTGGTGCCGTGCAGACCATCGGGAGCTTGACCTGAGCGGGGTGGCACACAAAAGAGGAGCTGCATATACAACATGGCCTGTTGTGCATAGAGTGCCTGGGTGGACGATCACCATGGGAAAAGTGGCCAGGCAGAAGGGACAAAGCGTCGCAACAGCGGGAGGGGGAAGCGTCCCAACAGACGAAGAAGATGAGATCCTAGATTCAGAAAAGGACGCATCCACTTCGAAGCTCACACTGGCAGACATAATGGAAGCCATTACAGCATCCCGGGAAGCGCTTGAAACAAAAATAGACTCCATAGGCACTGATCTCAGTCTCCTGAAGGACGACCACCGCCGGCTGGCGGAAAGGGTCACTGGCACGGAAAAAGTGCTTGCGGACATCCCTACAGAGGTGACAGAGCTAAAGAAATCTCTCACGGAGGTGGCGGCGAAAGTTAAAATTCTGGAGCTGGGCGCAGAAGATAGTGAAGGGAGATCTTGTTGCAATAATTTGCGCATAATAGGGGTGCCTGAAAAGGAGGAAGGAGATGATATGGTGCAATACTTGGAGGATTGGATTAAGAAAAGTGGCACCTGAGGGACTCTCGCAGTTTTACGCAATTGAAAGGGCGCATAGGGTGCCGGCCAGACCTCCCAGGCCAGGAGTGCCCCCGAGCCCAATCATTGCTCGCCTGCTCCATTTTCGAGACAGAGACCATATACTCAAGCAGGCTCGTCAACCTAAGGACTTGCAAATTGGAAATAGCAGGGTGATGGTGTTTCCTGATTTCACCAGAGAGGTTCAGCGGCAAAGATCCACGTTCCTGGCAGTGAAGAGAAAACTACGACAAATGCAGCTTTCATATGCAATGCTATTCCCTGCCAGGCTATGAGTTGTTGGGCCTAAGGGAGTGCAATTCTTTCTAACACCACAGGAGGCCTGGGATTGGCTGGAAACTATCACTGGACAGAAGTCGGGAGGTAGTTCGCCGAGATCGCCTGCAGAAGATGGCGGACCGAATCGAGGACAATCGAGAGCGCCGACCCCGACAGAAGTTCAAGTCGAAAGGAGCAAGGTCATTAGGGCGGTGGTGGAGCTTAGCCAACCGGGATCTAGCCCTAGATCAACGAGGAGCAACAAAGAGGATGGCCGGTCAGAAAGTTCTCCAATTTTGAGCGCGACAGAAGACTCAGACATGGAAATGCCTGTTGTGACACCCTACACCGCGGATGAGCTGGGTTGATCTGGGGGATCCGGAACTTTGAGACTACAACTCTGGGCGAACTATATCCTTTTGCAGAACAATTTACTGTGCGAAATGTGGGGGAGGGGGCAGTGGTCGATACCTTTGGTGTATTACAGATGAGGAGTTGAGGGGGAACCGACAGATCTTGCATAGGGGGAGATCCGGGCTGAGGGGTTTCCGAGGCTGGGCGAAAGCCACTACACCCACATAATCAATATAGTTAGCAGAGTTTGGATGGGAGGGGGGTTACTTCTACCTGTCCTGGGGAAGGGGGGTTGGATAGTTCAGTTATTTTGGGGGGGTGCAATGGGGACCGGGCGTGTCTGGGGTACGCAAGTTATTAAGACTGGTACAATGGCTCTCCAATGGGACCCTCCATAGATTACAAATGCATCTCCTGGAATGTGCGCGGGATGCACTCCATGACAAAGCGGCATAAAATACATGCATTCCTGGTGCGCAGAGGGGTGCAAATTGCATTATTGCAAGAGACGCATATTAGTGCAAAAGAAGGGGCTGCTTTAAAATGCAGATGGCGAGGGCAATTATTTTATACGAATTACTCAGCATTCGCCAGAGAAGTGCTGATTTGGGTGAGAGCAGGGATCCCCTTCCAATGCACCAGGGAATTTGTTGACCCGAACGGGAGGTATGTGGTAGTCCTGGGCAAGTTGGATGGACGGGATGTAACGATTTGGAGTATATATGCCCCAAACATAGAGCAAGCTTCATTCTTGGCAGATATCTCTAGGTCACTAGCGCATGCACTGACGGGGTCGGGTACTCCTGCGGGGAGACTACAATAGTGTTGAAGATGTCGGGCTTGACAGATCTCACCCTCCCCTACACGACTCACCTGCTCACAGGATGGCAAGGGCAAGACGAGTTTGGCAACAGCAATGGGGATTAATAGACTCTTGGAGGACACACCATCCCGGGGAACAGGACTATTCGTTCTTCTCCCCTATACATGACCTACACGTCAGATTAGATGCTATTCTGTGCACACCTGGTGTGCACGGGCATATGCAGAGTAGCGAATACTTAGCACGCTCGCTCTCGGACCACAACCCTTTGCTGGTCTGCCTTAGCTGGTCCAGGATTAGAACAAATATCCCCACATGGTGCCTTAAACCAGAGGCATTGGAGGATCAGGTGTACCAATCTGAGATCCGCACAGCCATAGAACAATACTTTGCGGAGAACGAAGGAACGGCCTCCAATATTATGACAGAGTGGGAGGCGTTCAAGGTGTTGCTTAGGGGGCGATGTATCTCTGAGGCGGTAGGAGTGAGAAGGTCTCTTCTAAGGGAGACATTGGATGCAGAGCAGAGGTTGCGACAGGTAGAGCGAGACAGGCCTGGGAATGCAGAAAAACAGGGGGACATATTGGAGGCCAGAGAGGAGGTAGCGGGATGCGTTGCTTTGATTACAAGAACTATATGACAAGGGCTCATGCGGAAAGGGATAAACCTGGGGCTCTGTTGGCCTGGTTGGCCAATCCAGCCAAGAGGGGATCTGTTATTCTGGAAATGAGAGATGACCGGGGAGGGACTTTATACCGCCAGCAAGATATTAATCAGCATTTCTGTGACTATTATACCGCACTATATAAAAGTAAAGCTTCCCCTACAGCCGCAGAACTTGATGAATATGTAGAAAGTGTTGAGTTGCCAACAATCGGTGAAGAAGAGGCAGAAGCCCTGGGACGGGAGATAGACCTGCACGAGGTACGGGGCGCTGTTAAGGCCATGGCTAGAAATAAGACACCAGGTACTGACGGGTTCCCTATAGAATTTTATTCTACATACATAGACCTGCTGGGCCCCCGACTGCTAGCGCTATATAACCACGCAAATCAGGAGGGGAAATTGCCGGGGACCACTAGGGAGGCCTTGATTGTCCCATTACTGAAGCCAGGAAAGCAGGCGCATGACAAGACTGCATATAGGCCACTGTCAATGCTCAACCTTGACTATAAGATCTTGAGCAGGATACTGGCCACACAGCTCTTACCACACATGACAAGCCTCATACATTGGGACCAGGTTTGGTTCATACCAGCAAGGAATACAGCAATGAATGTGCGGAGACTATTAAGAGTGTTGGGAGATGACTCCGATTGCAAGGAAGAGGCGACTATTTTGACAATAGACATCGAAAAGGCATTCGATAGTCTCGAATGGCCGTACCTATTCAGAGTGATGCGCGCTTTTGGATTAGGGCAGGGATTTGGGGCATGGACAGCCCTATTATATAGAGACTCAATATCCCGGGTTAGGACAGGAAAGATTATCTCAAAGGGATATGAGGTAAAGAGAGGGACACGGCAGGGATGCCCGTTATCACCTCTGTTGTTTGCGAAAGCCATGGAGCCGCTGGCCGCTAAAGCCAGATCTGGGAATTGGTACCGCGGATTGGAAGTGGAGGGACATATCCATCATATAGCTTTGTAAGCCGACGATTTGATTCTGTTTTTAAGAAATACGGAAACAGAATTGGAGGGCGCTAAAAGTCTATTGTTAGAGCTGGAAAGAGTAGCGGGCTTCAAGGTAAATTGGAGAAAGTCAAGTTTGTTCCCTACTATGCAGGGGCGAGAGAAACCTCAGACGGTAGAGGGGATTGAATGGGAAGGGAGATGCATCCCATATCTAGGGGTACAAATATACCATGATAAAACGGATCTCCTGGAGGGCAACGTGGGGAAGATTATACGGGGATCGAAAGCCAATTTCGAATTCTGGGGAACCTTCCCCCTTTCGGTGGCGGGCAGGACGTCCTTGCTAAAGATGGTGACTCTTCCGAGACTCCTCTACATTTTTGGGGTTCTGCCAATATGGATCCCAGGGGATCGGTTCAAACAGCTCCGGACAATGGTGACGGAATTCCTGTGGGGGGCAGGAAGGAGGAGAGTGGCTTTGGCAACCTTAATGAGGCCCAAGACAGAGGGGGGATTGGCAGTGCCGGATTTTTAATACTATTATATTGGAGCTCAACTGCAATGGCTGACGAAATGGGTGTCCAGCCAACTTCGGGGAACAGCACAGCAGGGCGATGGATGTCCCGCTCCGGACCTCCTTCCCAGAATAGTGTTGAAACTACCTGTATCAGAAAGAGAAATTAATGCGGAAGCGCATGTGGCCCACAAATGTTGGTTCAGAAGGTCGCAGAGGGCTAAAGTGAGATGCCCTTATGCACCGGAGATACCATTAAAGTATTGTATGGCATTGCCTCCTAGGGCGGACTGGAGGAAGCTAGGAACATGGGAGGAGGCTGGAGTACTCACCATAGGGCAATTGTATCAGGATGGCATGTTATTACCCTTTGAAGAATTTAGTGAGCTAAATGGGATACCGGGGGGTGACTTCCTGCTTCACACGGCCTTAACTGCAGCAATACGCAAGCATTGGGGAGTTGGCCTTACTGAACCTGGATTAGATGATGGTTGCCAATATGTGGTAACGGCAACGGGGACATTTCTTTGTTTTTTTTTTTTGTGGAGTTTTATATAGCGCTAACTAGACCCGGAGGTATCAGAGCGCTTTACATGAGCACCAGTTACGTTACATACAGACGCATTAATTTTTGTTAGGCATGGGGAGATTAAGTGATTTGCCCAGAATCACAGAATGTGGAGCGTCCCAGCCGAGACTCGAACCCGGTTCACCAGCTCCAAGGTCGACCGCCCTAGCCGTTAGGCCACATTCTCTCTCCACATTTAAGGCGGTCACCTGTTTGTATAGAAGGCTGAGCCATGCAATACTCCTTCCACTTAGTGAACTACAACAGAAATGGGAAGAGGACTTAGGAGAACCCTTGGAGGAAAAAACATGGGGAGAATTAACGGAAAGGGTCAGCAAGGTCACTAGAAATGCCCGATTTCAGCTGGTAATTTTTACGTATTCCATAGGGCGTACCTTACCCCAGGGCGCATTAATAAGCATTTTAACATAGCCACGGCCGCGTGTCCCCGCTGTGGCGAAGTAGAAGCGGAGTTCCTCCATATGTTCTGGAGTTGCCCGGAAATAGAGAATTATTGGCGGGAGGTGACGAAAATTTTAGCGGAAATTACTGAGAAAGAAGTGAATATAGCAGCAGGATATTGCTTAATACACAGATTTCCACATACTTCCAAGAACAAGGTCACCAGCAAATTTCAGGATTTAGGCTTAGTATTAGCAAAGCGAGATATCACGAGTCACTGGAAAGCGAGGGGGGGTTCCAGCAGAAGCAGGTGGAGAAGAGAATTTGAGCGTTGGGCAAGCTGTGAAGGAACTGTTCGCTTACGGGACGCTAAGCGTAATGGGAGCAAGAAGACATTAGACGCAGCCAGGACGTGGGAGGCTTTGACGTTGCAGTTAAAGCAGCTCAATGACATTTCAGAAGAGTGAGACCGAGGATAGCCGGGGGTGAATGGTTGATTCCATGTATTGAGATGCATGCGTGGAGATGTGAGAGAAATGAGGAGTGTGCCCCCAGCGGCAGCCTTAACCGGAACTGCAGAGGCCAAGAGGATTAGATAGACATTTCTGGAAGATGTCCCGGAGAGGGACGCAAGTGCTTAATAACCCAAGACACGCCTGGGGGGAGGGGGGCGGGGTAGAGGGGGGCGGGAGTTACTGTTTGGAGGGGGAGGGGGCTTGAATTATTTACTGTTTCACTTGTTGACATGTGATTAGCAAACACCTACTACTGAAGCTCCTGAGGATATGCAGTCAGGATATGGACATTAAAATAGTACTCTCAAATTGCATATGTGTCAGAGGTGTACTTCAGCTGGCTTGCCGAGTGGAGCAAGCACCTGTATTGTATGATGCCTTGTCTTTCAAATGACCAATAAAGTTTGTTTATTTTTTTTTTTAAAAAGACAGGGAATGGTTTGACACATAAGAACTGTGATGTCAGCCTTCCTACTTTAGGGCAATGATGGACATTGCTTTGTATATACTTCTAAAATGAACTTTTCAGGGCCTTTTTTGAATGGGTTGTTAGTGAATTAGGAGCATCCCAAAAACAGCTTAACCTAGTTTATGAAACCAGCTACGCACGTGTTGAATCCAAGGGAGTGTTGTATGGTGGTCGAGACTCAGTATTTCGATTAATCCCTCTTTGTAACTTGTGAGTTCTTGCGTGACCCATAAACGAACCCAGAATAACAGAGATCTTATTATGGCTTAGTGTTCTATTCGCCTAATATTAGTATCTTGGTATTTTGGGATCAAAGGTGTGCGTACTGGTAGGTGGATTAACATCCTTACGAATTTATTTTCCTCTGTTGTAAGCATGCTCAAACTGTTAACCCCCCAAAGTTCTGCACCATAGGGGTTTGCAGATTGTACCCTATACTTGTAAACTTCAAGGGCTGGCAACACTGCCTTTGATATACTTGCTTGTTGCTTTTTCACGCTTGCCACAGAGTTTTGCAACAAGACAGCTTTACATCTATTTTTGTGTGGTTTCCAGGACAATTTGGTGACTAATGTAATGTCAAGATAGTTAAAATTGGACACATACTCCAATTTTAGTTTTTGAACAGTGATGTTTTTCTTAAAAGACTTATGCGGTTTTATAGGCATATATTTAGTCTTGCTTGAATGATTTCAAGGCCTTTTATGGTGCAAAATGTGTTAAAGCAATCTAATAACTTTTGCAATCCTTTAGGTGTCTGCGATATTAAGATCATATCATCAGCGAAGAGTAATGCCGGTATTTGCACCCCTTCTAGTTTTGGGGAGTCATGTTTACAACCCTGAAAATGTTGCACAATGTCATTTACGTATAGCGAAAAGAGGTTAGGTGCCGATACACATCCCTGCCTTACTCCCCTTTTTATTGTGATTGCTTCTGTAAGTTCACCCCTAGACCCCCATCTGACTCTTGCATAGTTGTCTTGATGTAGCCATACTATCTGCACCAGGAGGTCTGCAGGCACTCCCTGGGTTTTTAAAGAATTCCAGAGAGAGTGCCTGGGGATAAGATCAAAAGCGGCCTTCAGATTTATAAACGCTATATACAAATGTCCTCCCTTTAGTTTGATGTACTTCTACGCTATGCACAGCAGCCTAAAAACCTGGTCAGTTGTACTCGTTCTTACTCTAAAACCTGCTTGGTACAGAGACCGAACGGTATTTTCCTCCATCCAATTGTTATGTTTAATTAGAACCTGTTTTGCGAAAACCTTTTGCAAGGTATCTATTAAGCTGATTGGCCTATAGTTGGCAGGATCTTGTTGATTGCCCTTCTTTAAAATAGGAACTATGTCAGCTCCACTCCATGTTCCAAGTATTGGTGTCCCTGCTGCCACAACATTGCAGAGCAAATTTACATAAGGTACCCATACTGCTTTATCATGTCTCGGAAGATCACCTGGTATCTTCTTATCGGGGCCTGGGGCTTTGCCTGGCTTGACTGCTTCTATTGCTGCCATTGTATCATCAAGACTAAAATAAGGGACATTTAGTTTGGTCCAGTCAATTTCCAAGGGACTTATCCCATTGGTAGAACGGTTGATAGCCAATTGGTCAGCATTATTAGAATATAGCTGTGAAAAATGCCTGCTCTAAGTGCCCGAATCCAGAGAGAGGTCCAGGATGGAATTGTCCGTTTTATTACCCTGTGCCAATATTTTCCACAAGCCAGCGTGATTCTTAGTTCTACCTGCATCAACCAAATCATTCCAATTAGAGTCATCCCAGTCCTTGTTAGCTTGGGTTAGAGTTTTCTTATGCTCTGCCCTTCTTTCTCTTATTAATTCTATGTTATTAGTCTTCACAGCCGCCAGCAGTTGCCTCCTTGCCTCGCAGCAGCCCTTGGTATACCAGGAGTTGTGAGGGGGCACTTGGTGATGTTTATTGACTTGTGTTCCCAAGGGAGTTTAGTCAAAAAGGGTTTTCACTTTTCTACCGTGGAACAATGTATTTGCACAATAGGGATCTCACATGGAATGGTATCTATATAAGGAGATAGGGCTTCAGAGAAAGTATTGTAAATCTGTCATAGTTTCTGGTTTATATGCAATAAATGGCCACTTGAGTGTCCTGCGGTTGTTACTGACTATTGTCTGGATTAATTTTTGTTATTTTTATTATTTTTGTTATTTTGCACAGTCCAAGTCTCAAAAAGAGTTCCTACCATTGCTAGGCTCAGTGGAAAATGGTCACTGTCTTCTCTTGTGTCTACCTTTAGGTCAATTAATTTGCTTGGCAGGTCGGGCTGGACTGTTCCCATGAGGCACAGGGTCAAGACTGATTTGCATATAGCTAAGTCTGAACTGAGGTGGCGAAGTGATCTAATGAACGATGATGGATTCAACCCAGATCTGTGACTGGGGTGAGTGTCTGAAAAGTTTTGGCGCTCTGTCCATCATCTCCTTGTGTTTGCTTTGCTCGTCCTAAGTTGGCAGGGTATGCCCAGACGTGAGTCCCTTGCTCACTTTGCCTCTGGATTCAAGCTAGCCTGGCTGATGAGGGGTGTTACTCCGAAACCGGTCCCAGGATGCTTGTTTGCAGTTCAGGGAAGACCTGGCTTGGCTGGACTGTTCCCATGAGGCACAGGGTCAAGACTGATTTGCATATAGCTGGGTCAGAACTGAGGTGGCGAAGTGAGCTAAAGAAGGATGATGGATTCAACCCAGATCTGTGACTGGGGGTGAGTGTCTGAAGAGTTTCGGCGCTCCGTCCATCATCTCCTTGTGTTTGCTTTGTTCGTTCGAAGTTGGCAGGGTATGCCGGGATGTGTGGCCCTTGCTCACTTTGCCACTGGATTCAAGCTAGCCTGGTTGATGAGGGGTGTTACCCCGAAACCATCATCTCCTTGTGTTTGCTTTGCCCCCTAGGTGAACACTGGCCATTATATAATCGATTTTACTCTTGGTGGTACCTCTTTTAAATGTGTATGTACTCGGACTATCTGACAGCAGCCTGCCGTTACAGGCCCTCAGCCCCTGTCCTGAAGCAAACCAAACCAATTGAAAGGCTGCTGCAGTGCAAGGAACAGGGCTGCCAGCCTCCAAGGCCGGGATGCCTCTTGCTATATCCTCTTCCTCTAGAATTGCTTCCAGCCACACAACTGGTTCGAATTTGCAATTGAATTTGCCGCCTATAATCACTGCTGTCCTGGAATCTATGGAGCTTAGGAAGTTGTCCGATATTTTTACCACTGGGGATTCCGTGCTAGCTGCTCTCGGTCTAATGTAAACATTAAGCAAATATACGTCCACTCTGTTTTGTGTTTTTATTTTTTATCCTAGTTATGTCTGCTGATGGTATTCCTAATTGATCTATATTGATCTTTAGGGAGGTTTTGGCCCATATGGCCAGTCCTCCTGATGGCCTACCTCTTATTGAAGGTACTGCATTGGCAATGAATGTCCTATAACCTAGCTTATGCAGTGGTTCCAATGCCCAAGTTTCTTGTAGTAGGCAAAAATCATATTTATTCATGTACTGTTGCCATTCTGGATCCATTAATTTTTGTTTCAGCCCTGCTATATTCCAATATACTAGATATTTGTTAGCTGGGGAGGGTTCTTTTTTATTAGATAGAAGCCTAGCTTGTGTGACATCTACTTCTACGGCCTCATCACACACTCTAGAATTTCCCTGTGTTTTTGCTGGGAGTTTACTGGGGTTGGTTTCTCTTGAACACTTTTCTTAAAGTGCATGGGACTGCATGGGGGCCTGCCACATAACGTGAGTGGGGCCTTCGGTCTTGCCAGTCAATCAATTGCCTCCAGATCATTTTGAGTGTGGTTAGGGTTAGGACATTTATCAGGATTAGCTAGCACTGCTTGATTCCTTCCTACTTCTCTACTGGGTCATCCCAGCTTAAATCTCACCAAGGAATTGGATGTAGGGCATGTTCTCATGTCTAGTGCCATCAGGCCGTCAGCTAAACTCTTGGTTTTGAGGACAAGAAGTATAGTATCGGAGGTTTCATCTTCACTCGACAGGCGTTCAGCTTTTATAATGTCTGGACCTATTATTGATAAGCACTGTCGCTTATGTCTTATCCAGTGTATCACCTTATTTTTTGTGACTCTTCATCTTCCCTAAGGGATGAATTTAATTTGGGAACATTAATCATGAATACCTCCCGAGCCACAGGTTTAAATCTGTGATTCGTTTTGTTACCAATTGAATTTTGTTTGTGTTCTGAATCACTGTAGTTTGGGTATAGCTGTAACTGGGTGATTGGTGAGTCCTGCTCCCAAGTTCTATATTTTGTATTTGCTTTTGGCAAGTTAAACTGTCCTCCCCCAAAATATGGTTGTATTGTAATTTGTTAATGTCAGTGTATCTCAACCTAGCTGCAATCCTTCTCTTAGATGCGTCGTCTCTCACAGGTCTCGTTCCTGTAAGACTTGTATTTCTCCTCTCCCTGCTACTCTCATCTTGCTGAGCTTGTAGATCAACAGTAGTACCCACTACTGGTCTGCTTATAGAAGTACAGTGTTGCATCCTTTGCTTAGTAGTAGTAATTACCTGGGGATCATCCTATGACTTCCTATTGGGCTCTTGAGTTTCCTCTGTGTCAATGTTCCTTTCCATATTACCTTGGGGTATAAGGTTTCTTATTAGTGTCTTCAGGTTAGCAACTTCCATAGTTAGAGCATCCAACCTCTGCAGAAGCTTCATTGCAAGCTGGTTGCTAGTATTGCTTTGCACCCCATATGCCAATGTTGTGGACTCGCTCAAAGGGCAGGGATTTGGTGATGTTTGAGTTTGCTGATTTCTGCACTGTAAGGGCATATTTAGATTGGGAGTATGGATTGGGGGTTGGACGCTGCTGTCTTCTGGCATAGCTAAAGAGGCTAATAATGAATACCTGTTTGAGCACACAATTGTCGGCCTGGCCTCCTTGCACCTAGTGGCATTGTTAGGGCCCTCTAATACCGGGCAGCTCGCTATCTGTGGTTCCTCTAAATCGCCTGAAGTAGGATGCAAGAGTGTTGGCTGCGGAATAATTATGTCTGGGGGCTGGATCTCTGAGATAATCTCTGTTGTGTTTCGTCTTATAGTGTTTCCTATTTGGGAGGTTATCTCTCGCTTTCTATAAAAGGCAGTCATTTTCCATTTATGCTTTATATTTATCACTTAATATCGACTCCACTTCTTCTATTAGGTCATCAATGTCCTCTAGAGTACAGTTCCCTGCTGCACTTTCCCTTATTTTACATGTTTTCCCCTTGTCTGGCCACTCTGTGGCCTTCCATTTGCCCATGTTGGTGATTTGATTAGTTAAAATTAAAATTGAAATTCTCTCTCCTACCGCTCCCCCCACTCACTCGTTCAGTATTATCACAAGATTTTTACTTCTAAAAGTTGCTGTGTCTATAACTTTTTTCATGGCAAATAATTTAAAGTTCGTGTGACTGGAATAAAGGCAGAGGAAACTATGAAAAGTGCTGCTTTAGGGACAAGTCAACCCCCCTTTAGATCAGTCTCTTCCTGTATATTAATCGGTCTCAACAGCCCAAATGTGGAAATTCCCCAAGGTGCTTACAGCACACTCTATCAGGATATCCCCTCTCACCACCAGTGATGTGTAGGGTGCACCCAACTGTTCCAAACATTCACCTGCCCACGACCTTATTGCGTGTGCACCTGCTTGGGGGTTCAAAAGGATGCAGCCCTCCGCTTGAAGTCACAGTCAATGTCCCGTTCCACAAAAGAGGGGGCTAGAAATGAGGGCTTACCAGATAGACAGTTCATGGTGCAAAACTTCAGAGCCAAGAGAGGTGGCCCTGCCTCCTCTTGTCGCTGACGGGTGCAGGACGGACCCACCCTGGGCCCGGGTTTGCCTAGGCGCGGCCCACACGTGTCCCGTGCTGCGGGACTGCAGCGCGCCTTAAGAGGCGCTGATGATCTATTCCAGCTGTGGGTCTCAGCAGGAATTATGGGAATTTGAGTCCCCAGCGGTGACAGTCCCTCCCGCAGCGGCTCTCCCCACACAGTCAGCAACCGGCAGACCATGACACACCCTGAAGTGCTGGAAAAGTAGTGTCCTCCTCCTAGGGGTAACCGATGACCAGGGATAGCTCGCCCTGTAGTCCTGAGGTCTCCCAAGCTTGCAACAGCAAATCATATTTTGTTTTTGCCCCCATTGAAGAAGCATTGGGAGAGTCTTTTTTGTGGTCTGGCTTGACAGCACAGCTGTTGGCAGACAGTTATGTGAGCACCACTGTTATGTCCCGTATAGAGGCCCTAATGTAGACCCGTTCATACATGCCCTAAAATGGACATGTTCGTATTTGCCCTAATACCGTCATATTCGTACTTGCCCTAATACGGTCATATTCGTACTTGCCCTATTATGGTCAAAGCCGCATATGCCCTATTACGGTCATAACTGTACATGTCCTATTATAGTCATGATTCCTTATATAGGCATGATCTTTCACCTACATTGGTCCTCGCTAGTACACAACGAGCTCTGAGGGCTGAACGTTATCTAGTCTGTGGTTTTAAATACAGCAGGGTTTTTCCCAAACACAGGCCCACACTGTACTCATCAATTATGCATGGCTCTCTAGGAATACACCACCTGCATAATATGTATGTACAAAGTTCACCCCTGACGTCTTCCTCTAGTCTAACAAGGGCCAATACAAACCATACGAAGCAACTGGAGTCTTCAGGGTATAAATACACCACATCTTACCCCGGTAAGACAGAGGGAACCGAGACTTCCATGCTGACACACTGACCAGAGACGCTGAGGCTCCTGCATGCAGTCGCTCCAGCTGACAGCGGTCTGACACAGCCCTTGCGGGGTGTCCAACTCGAGACCAGGACGGGGTCCCACACTCTCTCTATTCAGGTATGGGGGTTTGACTAAATCCTAGAAGGATTCTTGGCTCTTAGACTTTTAGCCCTACACATATGCTAGGTACACTCAGGTATATCTAGTTAGGCATCGTAGGAGTACGCGCACTTTTCATAATGCTTTTTATATTCATGTATGTATTCATGATTATTGCAATATGGTAGAACTGTTCTATCCCTTTGCTTTTATCGTACTGCTGATAATATATCTCTGCTATTGTCTGCTGGTTGCTGCAGCACATATATTTTACACTAGAATAATAACTGTTCAATAAATACTTATTGAAACGCCCAGACTGTTTATTCTGTGTAACTCTCTGAGACAAACCGAATAAGAAAGCACGAGTGACTGAGCGAAAGGTAGTACATTGTTTCCACGATTCTGAGGAATTAGGGTTGTCATGATCTAAGGTTGCCAGAAACTAATCTCTCCCCTATAAGAGGAGATTCTAGTGGCACTGTGAGCTAGCTAATGTAAATCAGGCTAACATACGCGGTGGGGGTGCACAGAGCCAGTCAGTCACCAAGCCTACAGTTTATGTTATCCAAACGTGCAGGTCCTGCATGGGTACTATAGGAACTACACGACACCACTAGACAGAGGCTTTAGCTCCACCCACATGTTAGGCACTAGAAGAATGTTTTGATTGGGTAAAGTATTGTGCTTCCACAAAAAAGTGCTTGCCCTCCACCGGCCTTTGATCATTGTGTTTGTCCAGCTGGCTGAGATTGAACTTTCAGGGGCACACAAACGACATTGTAATGCTGTAAAAGTGTCTTAGATAATTCATGGTGTTTGTCTTTCGCTGGCAGCAGCACAAATGGGAGGCGAGCAGTCTTTAACCTACATGGATTTTTAGGTTTGGTTTGACAGTTCAACTGCCACTTGACCTTTTAACCTACACCAATAGTATTCTATAGTTCATTGATTCCACACAAATGCATATGCTATTTACTTGTGATGTTTCATATTACCATACAAGATTCCTTTAAAGCCAGACCTATTGGCATTGACAATGCTTGTTAGCAACTTGATCAGAAATGTTTTTCGGTAGCTAAGTATTGGTGGGGCTTTATTATGTTCTTTATCGTGATCTAGGATGAAGATCGGTAATTCACAATGTTTTCAGTTGTCAGTTTTAAATATTTGATCTTTTAGCGTGCCCATTGTATTTTATTGTTTTGCTGTCTATGGGCTTTATCCTGAAATAAACTTTATTGACTGACTGACATTTGTTTTTCCAAGCCTAGTCCCCCTTATAGGTTTTGCCTCAAGGCACCATACATTCAGATCTAAATTAGCTTTGACATACAAATGCATCACATAAGGAAGAGTTGGATGATTTACCAGGATCAACCTTCTGCTCTTGAGACCATTGAATCATGTCAATGTCATATTCACAACTCAGGACTCTTGTAATGTATTTTAACTGTTTTTTAATTGCTCTTTTGTGGTCAACAATAGATTTTACGATGTAGTACGAAAGTTTGAAGTGCAGGCTGCAACATTCTACAAAACTCATATTAACCTTTTATATCCTGCATTAGGATTTGGGTTATGATGGACCTTAACACCCCTAGAGTGATTATTGCAAAGCAAACCAAGTAGAGTTTGAATGCCATATGTGATGGACCTTAACACCCCTAGAGGGATTGATGCAAAGCAAACCAAGTAGCGTTTGAATGCCATATGTGCTAAACCCAAATCCAGATGTATGCATTCAACTGAGGAACTTGGACGCAAGGCTAGATAAGCCTTCTATAGACTGCCTTCAACCTTAGCCAAGGAATCTAGCCTTAAGCATTTGGCACCTAGGCCTGTAAAGCACAACCACTGGGATCTTAGCTACATACCCCCGGAGTAGGGAATACTGCATTACTGTTGCCCCTCAATTTAAAAAACTTTAATAGAACCATGCCCATGGAAGTGGAAATTTGGAAGAAAGATTACTGGTTCGATACTTCTTAACAGACTCGAGTGTGGGCCCATTCAATCACGCTCTATAGTTGCATTCTCACATCTTCCAAAGGTCATTTTAGTTTTTGTAGGTTTATTCACAGGCTATTTTCTGATGTATACTCTGCCAACCTGTGTAAATTGATTTTTAAGCCTATTTGCTTTACAACCAGCCAAACTAAATCATTTTCATGCATGAGAATGAGAATAAAAGAACCCCCTCCTTCCTTCAATGAATCAATCATCAGTAGATTTGTTGAGTGCTTCTTGTCACCCGTGAGGGTATCCAGGCACTGGCCTTGTCCAGTTGATTAGCCAAATAGCCAAATCTTCAGGGGCTTTCTGGACTTTGAAATAGATGGGGGGGGGGGCGGGTGGTCCAGAGGGGAAAGGGTAGCTCACTCCATGTCTTCGCTGCTAGGTAGGAGAAGGAGCGACCTCCGCACCTACTGTTTCGGATACGTGGGCTGAAGTTTAGAGAAAGGGAAGCAGAGGTGTCTGGTGGGCTGATGGAAGTTCAGGCGGTGGTTTAAGTAGGCAGGTCCGCAGTTGTGTGCGTCCTTGTATGCATGGGTCAGGAGCTTGAGCTGGCATATTTTCTGTACAGGGAGCCAGTGGACTTGCCTGAGGTAGGGGGTGATGTGGGTTCATCTAGGGAGATCCAGGACGAGTCTGGCTGCAGCGTTCTGTATAGTCTGTAGGAGGAGGAGGAGGTGAGCTCTGATCCCTGCGTAGAGAACATTGCCGTAGTCCTGTCAGGATGAGGACCTGGGTGATGGTGTGTTTTGAGATTTGGGGTAGTCATCTGAATATCTTATGAAGCATGCAGAGGATGATGGAGCAGGAGTGGAGTCCGATGTTGAGCTGAGTCGTCATGGTTAGCTTGTTGTCCAGAATGATACCTAAGTTCCTAGAGTGGTCAATGGGGGTAGGAGTAGGTCTGATTTCTGAGGGCCACCAGGATGCATCCCATGGGGAGCTCTTGTTTCTGAAGATCAGTACCTCTGTCTTGTCTGTGTTGAGCATCGGGTAGTTGCCCTTCATCCAGTTGGCGACGTCTGTCATGCAGTTGTGGAAGTTGGTCTTTGTGTTGGTGGTGTCTTCGGAGAGGATGAGTTGTCTGTCGTCAGGGTAGGATACGATGTTGAGTCCGTGGGTTTTGACAATGCTGGTCAGAGGTTTCATATAAGTGTTGAAGAGGGCGGGGCTGAGCAAGGATCCTTGGGCTACTCCACAAATGATTTCCTTGGGTTCAGAGGTGAAGGCAGACTTTTTGCATTCTTCTGGTGAGGAAAGAGGTGATCGATCTGTGAGCCTCTCCTAAGATGCCTATGTTGTGCAGCTTTGTGATGAGTGTGTGATGGGAGACCATATTGAAAGCTGCCGCGAGGTCTAGGAGAATCAGAGCCACAGTCTCTCCTTTGTCAAGTAGGGCTCAAATGTCATCATTAGCCACTATGAGAGTTATCGCAGTGTGTGGTTGTGGCAGAAGCCAGAATGAGAAGAGTTGAGTAGGAGGTTCCATTCCAAATGTGAGGAGAATTGTTGGTTGACGGCATTTTCTAATACTTTGGCTGGGAATGATAGCAGGCTATTCGGGCGGTAGTTGTTGAGTTCGCTGGGGTCTTCCAATGGTTTCTTTAGTAGAGCATTGACCTGTCCTCGGGGAGGGTGGCAATAGCAATTGAGGTGTTGAGCAAGGTAGTGAGTACGTCTGTTTCTAGCTTTGCCTAGGTAGAAGATGTAGTGAGGTCATGGGTCAGTTGGGGCCCCTGAGCGGACCGAGTTCATGATGGGGCAAGCTGGCTCCATTTAGTTAGTTGGACGTCTGTGATGGTAGCAGGGTTGTTGTGTTGCTTGAAGACGTCAGTGGCCTTGGCCTGGTGTTTGATGTTTCTGTAGATGTTGCCGATCTTGTTGTGGAAGACATCTTCAAGGTTGTCGCAGAGTTCCTGTGAGGTGGTAATGTTGTTTGTTACAGCGAAGGGGTTGGAGAATTCTTTGACAATGTTGAAGAGTTCTTTGCTGTTATTGGAGCTTGATTTGATGCGTGAGGCTAAGGCCTTTTTCTTCGATTCTCTCAATTGTCTGTGCTAGGCACTCAGGCTGTTTTGAAGGCGGTTTTGTCGTTCGTATCCTTACTGGTGCTCCATCTCATTTCCAGTTGTTTCCAGTGTCATTTAACAGTTCTGAGGTCTTCAGTGTACCAGTTTACCCGCTAGCCTGCTTGGTGGATCTTCTGTGGGTGTTGTTACCGATGGAAGCGACGCTGTTGGCGCAATTGGTGATCAAATTATTGAAGTTTTTGACATTCTGGTCGAAGTTGTTGGAGGAGATGGGGTGGGTGGTGTTGAGGGCATAAATCCATGTGTCCTTTGAGACTTTGCGCCAGTTGAGTTGGGGGGCATGGGCAGACTGTAGGCGGGGTCCGTGACTGGTGATGTTGAAGTGGATAATGGAGTGGTTGGTCCTTGTGAGTTCCGTGGTGTGGGGGTACCTGATGCGGTCGCTGGAGGTGAAGAGAGGGTCTAGTGTGCGGCACATGGTATACGTAAGTCATGGACGAGTTGGGTGAGTCCAATGTTGTTCATGCTGTCTAGGAGGTTGGTAGTGTTGCTATCATTGTGGATGTCGAGATGGAAGTTGAGGTCGTCAAGGAAAATGTAGTTATTGGAGTCTATGGCGAGGGGGCAATGAAGTTGGTGATGAAGTTGCAGAAGGCTGGACGTGGTCCTAGAGGACAGCAAGCGAGGGTGCCCCTGACAGAGGTTTTGCTGTCTGTTTGGAGTCGGAAATTGAAGTGTTCCATATCTGGGGTGGGGTCGTCATTTGTGGTGGTGCACTGGATGGATTCCTTGTGTTTGATGGTGATCGCTCAGCCAGGCTTGTTGATGCAGTGGGTGACCAAGTATCCTTCAGGTATTGCAGTGGAAATGTCTGGCGCGGAGGATGTCGGGTGTGAGGGTGGAGATGAGGTCTCCAAACTCGGTGGTGTGTTTGCATAGTGAGCGTGTGTTGAGATGGATGCATGCAAGTTGGTGTAATGTTCAGGTGATGTCTGCGGTGTGTTTGGGCTGGGGCTTGTCAGTGGGCTGGTGTATGTGCTATGGCAGGTGAAGTGGCAGTGGGTGCAGGTGAAAGGTCCTAAAGGGGAGCGTGGGTGGGAGTGGTGGCAGAGTTTGTTCCAGCGTCCGGGGTCTAGGGTGTAGAGTTTAGCGATTTTGTATCTGTGGGGGGCGGGAAGGCCAGGTGTTGTGGCGCTGGGCATGGTCAAGACATGGACGAGCACAGATGGGCTTGCCTTCGGGCACCTTCATTAAGTAGGTCCTGGCATGGGTGGGACTTCTGTTGGTGGGAAGAACGGTGAGCGAGAAAACCCTGGTGGGAAAACCCAGACAGTAGTGGTGTCACTTGGTCAAAAGGGGGCAACTGTATCAGGCTGGAACAAGCAGGACCTGGAGGCCACAGGCAAGCGGCAGGCTAGGTGCCCAGGCTCCATCAACAAAAAAAGGTGAAATCATCTAGCATTCTCCAAAAATACTGAGATAAAAACAGAACAACAAAGGGGCTAAAACTCACTCTTGTTTTAATCCGTTATTCATAGGAATCTTACCTTTGAGCTCAGTTTTAGAACCATGCATTACTCTTACCCAATTGTAAGGGTATTAGGAGATGATTATAGCTCATCTGGGCTTTCCAATGTGATAATTTGGACAATTTAGTACAATCAACAGTATTGAAAGCACTATGGAAATCAATAAAGACTGTTTACACCATTTGTCTGTTTTGTAATGCATATTTCTCTAATATCAGTCTTAAAGTCAAATTGATTGTTGCAGCGCTATAACAAAAGATGATGCAGCCTCTCTACAGAATGTGGTAAGCTGACCCTGAAACACCCATATATCACAGAAAGAGGCCCCCCTGAAGGGTGCGGGTCAACCTACACTGCAAGGGCTGCAGTGGCCTGCATACGCCACTCAACTGTTGCCTGCATTGCACCGTTCTGAAACTCAGACATGACTCACACAGAGGCCTTCATGTTGGCGCGGGCGGGATCAAGAGCTTTGTTGAACCTGTCCCTTTCTGCAGGGTCAGCCCAGATTTTTGCCTTCCTTTGCTGAACCTGTTTTTGTTGGCTTTCAGGATTCTATACACTTTTTCCATGCTAAAAAGTTGTAAAGTGCTTGTGCTCTCCCTTGAGAACATGATAAAAATTGCCTACCTGATTGGTGCATTTAATTTACTTGTACATCCCTCATATATGGTTCTACATGTACCCAAGGCCATTAAAGTAAATGCTACTAGGAAGCTGCAGCACCAATTATGCGACCTAATAAAGTAGCCTTTTAAAGCATGTCTCAGGTGTGACACTGAAGCCTACGGCGCAGTTTTAAGCTGATATTTCGACCTGGCAAAAAAAACTTAGGCCAATCCCAAACCTTCCTTTTTAATATTTATGTCATTCCTAAGTTAGGCCCTAACTACCCCTAGGGCAGAGTGCATGGTATTTAAATAGTAGAACATGTGGGTTTAAGTTTTACCTGTCCTGGCAGTGAAAATCTTCTAAAGTTGTTTTTCATTGCTGTAAGGTTTCCTCTCCTGTAGACTAACATTGGGCTACCTTATTTCGCTTAATAAGTGAAAACATCAGTTTGGGACAGATAGAGAAATGCTGTTTCCCCTCAAATTAACTGTAATTTGAAGTCCTCTTTAATGGTAAAGTCCGATTTTATGTTTAACTTTTAGAAAGATGGAATTATTCTGCCCAAACCAGCTGTGCCTTTTTGCAAGTGTCCTTGGTAACATGACTGTGAATGGCTCTCCTGTTGTGGGTTGTGTATTATTTCCAGACATTTGAAAAAAAGAGGCTGAGGTGTGAGAGTAGTGGGTTTTTCTGACAGGGTGGCTGGGGAGGAGCTTTACCCAGCCCTGACTGCACTTCAAAGTCCTTGCTTTCAGCACACACAAAGGAGCCTGACACCAGTCCTCTCCTTGCCAACCTAGACAGTTTGTTGCATGGACCAGAGAATGGGAAGAACTGACCAGAAATAGTTTTAGGGATAGACTAGGGAATTTCCCCACACAAAGCCTGGCACAAGGTATTAAAGGGGCACCGTCAGAATCTCTCCTCAGAACACTCCTGGACCTGTGGAAGATTCAGAAGAAGGACTGCCCTGCTGTCTGGCTAAAGAATATTGAACCTGCGTGCCTTTAAACCAGGCTCCCCAGACTCCAAGGGTCTGTTGGCTGGCCTGTTTCAACTACTGGGACACAACAAGCTTCCAGAGGCCTTCGAGCAACTGTCCTGCTGACCAGCACCTATTGGACCTGCCTGGTCCTGCCTGAGCCCTGCTGCTGGCCTGTGCTGAAGTGAGTCCTGAGCCCCAAGAGGTACCCTCATGGGCCTGAGCCCTTGACTGGCACCAGAGTGTACTCCTCCTGAATCCAAAGTGAAGATAGAGAAGTTTTGGGCTCCTCTTTACCCTGAAGTGACCTCTTCATTTCAAGAAAGCTGAAGCTCCAGTGGGATCTGCACTTCACGCCAACATGACCATCTGCAGCGACCGGCAATGTGAGACCCCAGCTAGACCTGCACTTTGTGCTGACATGTTGGCTGACAAGTGGCGTGCACTTATGTGGTATGTGGGACTTGCAGTGTTTTTGAGGCCCACCCCGTGCTCTAAAGCTGCTCTACCTAACCCCCCCACAGGGGCACAGCCACTCATCCCACCTGTTCTTGCTCTGGTTCTGCTTGCCCTAGGCTCAACCCTTTGCCCATGCAATTTAGCCCATGCAGAAGAGCTGCTTGCCTTTAAGGCCCTGGCGCATCTGCAGCCCCAAGGCTGGCAGCTGTGGCGCTGCTAAGCAGTCCAAGAAGGAACAGTGTTAGAAATGGGGGTCTCTTGTTGGCAGAGGTATGCACCTTTGTCCAAGTCGGGACACTTCCTACTAGTAAAGGTAAGGAGATTACACACTCTAGATAACCCCTGCTCACCCCTTGGTAGCTTGGCATGAGCAGACAAACTTATCCCAAAGGCAATGTGTAAAGCATTTGTACCCAAACACACAGTATCACAGTGAAAACACCACAAATGGACACTGCACCAAATAAAGTATCTTTATCTAACCCAAACAAGACCAAAACAACAAAAACCCAAACATACATGAATCAAGATATCACTTTGAAAATGGTTACTTCAAAAATGGAACTGTAGAAACAAATAGCTCCACCTGGGGCTATTATGACATCATGACAGGCATAAATCCAAAGTATGGCACCAACTGCGAGGTGCACGGGTTGGGCACGGAGTAACATGGACCCCCTAAACAACAGTACTTTGGAAAATGGAGTCAACAGGCGATGCACGTTGTCGTGGAGGTGAGGCGGAAATGGCCGAGGCGAAGCCGGTTCCTTTCTGCCACGAGGGAGGTGAGGCATTGAGTACGTGAGGAGGCAAGGCGTCGAGTCCAGGACAGAGGAGGTTAGGCAGCATCGGCAGTGAGGCGTCGGTTCCGGTGATGTGATGCGACATCAAAGAGTTTGTGAAGGCACCCTCGTCGGTTATAAACTCTGCGATAACGATGTGCAGGCGCTGGCGGTGTCGGTGCGAGCGCTGGCGTCCAGAAAGTCGATAACTGCAGTCATCGAAGGGTGTTGGAGCTACGGTGCAGGCGGGGCGGTGCATCATGCTCTTCACGAGCGGTGTCCCTGGCCTCGGTGCAGGTCTCAGCATCACTGGTGACATACCTGACGGCGTCAGAGTTGTTCTTCTTGCTTTACAGAACCAACCACACAATTCTCAGGGCCCAGGAACTGGAGTTGGTGCCCTTTTTAATGCAGGAGTCCACAGAGGAGTCCAGGTGCTGCTCAGTGGGTTGCAGTTGAAGTCTTTGTGCCCCTGAGACTTCAGAACAGGAGGCAAGCACACACAAGCCCTTGGAGATTCTTCTCAAGCAGGTTCACAGCAAAGTTCCAGTCTTTGTCCTCTCTTTGGTAGAAGCAACAACTGCACGCCAACCCAGCAAAGCAACACAGCAAAGGGGCAGTACTCCTCCTTCCAGCTCGCCAGCTCTTCTCCTTGGTAGAGGTTCCTCTTGAATCCAAAAGTGATCTAATTCTCTGGGGTTTAACATCCAATACGTATACCCCATTTTGTCTTTGTTCTCTTTGTGGCAAGGGTCTATGAGCCCATTCCAAACCAGTTCTGTCCTCTCTGGCCCAGCTTCACTACAGGAGGTGGAGACAGAATGGTGCAAAGGAGACCCAGCCTATTCAGGTGCTAGTGAAACACCTCCCACTACTCTAAATGCAGTCCAGGTCTATTCAGCCCAGCTATGAGTCACCCAGGAAAGGCAGGGCACACCCCAACCCCTCTTGTGACTGTCTAGAGTGAATGCACACCCCCAGCTCCTGACACTCCAAAACCAGAGAATTAATACACAAACAGGCAGAGGCACACAGAATGGTTAAACAAGAAAAAGCCCACTTTCTGAAAGTGGCATTTTCAAACACACAATTTATAAACCACCTTTACAAAAAGATGTGTTATTAAGGTCTGAGTTCAGAGAGCCTAAACTCCATTTCTCGATCTTGTCCCAATGGAAAGTTACACTTGTAAGATGTTACAGTGCAGCTCCCATGTTAACCTATGGGACAGAAAGCCTTTCAATAGTGAAAAATGAAATACACAATATTTCACTATCAGGACATGTGTAACACACCAGTACATGTTCTACCTTTAACATACTCTGCACCCTGCCCAAGGGGTACCTTGGGCCTACCTGAGGGGTGCCTTACATGTAGGAAAAGAGACGGTTAGGGCCAAGCAAGTGGGTGCACTTCCAGGTCAACATGGGAGTTACAAACTGCGCACGCGGACACTACAGTGGTAGGTCTGAGACACTTTTACAGGGCTACTCATGTGGGTGGCACAACCAGTGCTGCAAGCCCACTAGTATCATTTGATTTACAGGCCCTGGCTCAATCAGTGCACTTCACTAGGGACTTACCAGTAAAACAAACTTGCCAATCATGGATAACCAATCATAATTACAATTTACACAGAAAGCACTTGCACTTTGACACTGATCAGCAGTGGCAAAGTGCCCAAAGCATCTAAGTCAGCAAAAACGAAATCTATCACACAGTCAAAATTGCAGGAGGTATAGGCAAAAAGTCAGGGGAAACCATGCAAAGGATGCCAAGTCTAACAAAGAGCTACTGCATGTAGTTAAGAAACCAGCTGTTGACTGAGAGCTGTGTCCATGTGAGTGCAAGATGAGCAATGTGCCTGTGTGAGTGCAGGGTGAAAAAAGCTCCTGTGTAAGTTCAGGGTGAGAGGTGTGCCTGTATGTGTGCAGAGTGCAGTGTGTGTGTATATATGTGTGTGTGTATGTGCAAGTAATGCATTAGTGCATGCTGGGTAAACAGTGCGCCTGTGAAAGTACAGAATGCATCAAAATAAAGCCAGACCAATTGGCATTGGCAATGCTTGTCTGTATTTTTGAGCAAGCCTTTCCAATGAGGCACATTTCCCAACAAAACTTCTGCATCATGAGGCCTGGATTTGCAAAGATTGCACACAACACAGTGCAGCATGGGAAGATGCTGCACTGCGGGGAGTGAAAGTGAGAGAGCAGAACTGCATCATATTTCAAAAGAGCTGTTGCAGTTCTGTTCTCTGCTAGTGCTGGAGCACTCTGGGCTGCATAGTGCCAACGCAGGCACCCTTGTGCACAGTGCAAGGGTGCCTGCTTTAAGGTTAGGATTGTTTTTGTACAGTAAGAAGGATTACCTTTCTGCATAAGCACTACGCTGCACACATACAAAGAGGAATTAACGAGGAAAAATAAAGATATTTCTCATTGTTACGCCAGCCTGAAGTAGGTACACCATTTTGGCGCAAACCCATGTTCATAAGTCTTTGTAAATATTGGTTTGCATCACAATAATATTCTCCACCCATGTAACGCCTGCCTGACGTGTGGTAATGCAAGGCAGCGCTGCATTGCATTACTTTTTTTTACAAAGCTACGCAGATTGGGCTTCGCATGGCTTTGTTGAACCCCAAATGGATTTTGTGTCGATCTGCACCAAAAAAGTGACGCAATCCCGACGCAAATTCTTAGTAAATCTGGGCTGTAGTTTGATAATAAGCAGCAGTGCGTGTCTAGAATGTTATTGAGATGATCCATTGAAGGCAAAACGAGCGTAGTAGTAAGTAAAATTAAATAGATTTTGTTGACAAAATCATGCAGTCCATGTAATAGTCAATTACAACATTACAAGTATATCTAGGATACTCATTAGCAGCTAAAACGTTACACAACTTGGGTTATAAATCACATGCCAACTGTACAGTTTGATTACAAATTCATACTCACTAGCAAACACACCTTTGCACCTCCAGAATCTGATTCACAAACCCAGTTGTAAATCTAAACCTGTAGGTTTAAACCTATGTTTATGGAGCTCTACAGATTTTCAGAATGCTTAAAGAATTCCAGGAGTATTCCTTGGAAACTGTGAAATTGACATCTTTCATGGAGTGCTCACAAGTGTAAGCTGTTACACATATGTAATTGTGTCAGAGTGCACAATTCTGCCAGGGTGAATGCTTTCATAAGGATCTATTTGCCTTTCTCCTCATAGCCAACAGACTTCCCTCTGGAGAATCAATTTCAATATTCCCAATTTTGCGGGTGTTTACTATACGTTCCCACCGTGGCAATGAATTTACTGCTACCCTTGGCAACAGAAAATATTTGATTGCTCCCAGATTTATCAAGGGCCATGAAACATCTTGTAAACATCCACAAACTTACAACTTTGTGGGTGTGTACACATTTCCTAGGGCCTCCCCGCCCTGGAACACTCATCCTTGTCCGTGGGAATAGATTTACTGGCATGCAAGATTACATCATACTCGTGTAACATTACATGAAAGTAAACAGAACATTCATGCTTTATGGAAACAAAACTTAATTTGTACTCCAAAAAGAAGCCATTTGCATGTGTAAGGGGGACGTGTTTAGGCAAAGAGCTTTGGGAATAAGGCCATTTACACCTCCGAAATAATAATGCACACAAAGTACAATGAAAACTGCTTCTCTTTCTTTACCTTACTGCAATTTGGAAAGCTGTGCAGTAAGTATGCCAGGCCTTCCACAGAAATAAGACAAAGCCTTAACTATTATTAACCTGTGCGCTTCTTGACACATTTCAAAAGTGCTTCTCATAGTGCAGGTCTGATATTTGATTAACAAAGGTTTGATAGCTCAAGACCACATACACAGTTATAGTTAGTGAAAGATGGGTAAGTGGGTGGTGTGTTCTACCCATTATTTCATTTTCTAGGAATATTAGTTACCGGGCAAGTATTGGTTGAATTAATTAGTAGAAGGCCTTATTACTCTGATTCCCCGTTCTTGGGTTCAGTACTGCCACATCTGAAAAGGCAACCCATTGCCATAATTATGTAAATTGTCCACCCAATCATATGGGTTATCCTTAGCTCCGCCCCCGCCAAGCAGGTGCCATAAGATGGCAGCACCACTCTTGTCTTACCTGACCAATATCATAACTCTCCTACGAACAAGTCTGTCTGACCTCCTTTAGGGATTGGGAATTACAGTGACGAAGTTCACCTGTGGAAGTAATCTAGCATTACTCCCTTTCCCACTGCCTCATGGCAGTTTGTAGATTGTGACAGTAAACGAACAGACAGGAGGTGAGGATTGTGCAAGCCTGATACATCTTTACTACAATGAAGTTGTGAGCAATCACAATGGAGGCCGGTGAGTATCATCAAAGGGGGCGGGGGATGATTAAGGGTATATAGATATATGGAGTTGTGCCACGTTGCTAACACTTCCCTTATCCTACAGTCAGACTCCGAAGAACCACTGGAGTGGACCCTTTAATAGACATCACAGTTTCCGTCTTGGAAACACATATGTGTCTGGAGTACCCATCCCAAAGTCATTAATAACACACCCAGGCATAACACTGCCCACACTCTCAATAAAGCCACTGTGTGGAGTCTAGGAAGGTGGTGTCGTAAATGGGACTCCCTCAACCCTGAATGCCTGGAGGCCTAAATCCACTTTGATTAAAACACAGTCTTCACCTAGAGGACCAACTTGTTTAGAAACAAATCCCTCAGATAAGGTGCTGCACTGCTAGTTCTTGCAGCCTGAACTAGGCTTTGGAGGTAATTCTTTTGCAGTTTTAAATAGAGCGAACTTGACCCGATTGAGGTATCGGAGCGCTTCGCATGAGCACCAGTTGCGTTACAGACAGACACATTCATTTTTAGGCACAGGGAGATTAAGAGATTTGCACAGAATCAGAGGATGTTTGAGCTTCCTGCCAGACTCGAACCTTGTTCCCCAGCTTAAAAGTCGGCCGCCCTAGCTGTTAAGCCACACCCTCTAAAGAGAAAACTTTCAGAGTTGGAAACCTGTAGGGTGCCTTCTCCAGAGTTTCAAAGGGTATTCTCCCTAAAGACACTAGTGAGGTTTCCTTTTAAGACAGATCAGGAAGATGAGAAACCCCCACCTCATTCTCAACTCACATAAGACTCATTGGAGGCTAATCCACCTCAAAGGTCTGCAAAGAGGCTCACAGCAACTGAAAACATGAAGTACGAACATCAACAATCCTAACTGAAATTCTATTGTACAAATTGAAAAATTAGCCCTGCTTCACAATACTATGGCCAAATTCCCCTAATCAGAGACCATGGTTAAAATATTTCCAGTGATGATTGTAGGAAGTTATAGTCGAAGGTCTATAGGAGGCCTGGATGGAAGACGTCACTTCCTGGAAGAAACTGCAGACTTTAGGGCTGTGCCATTTAAAGTTCTGTGCTGTCAATTTAGGGTCAGGACTATGAATCATTTGGTTGCAAAATGTGGTAGTAAATTGCACACTCACTTTTTGTGGCCAGCCTTTAATTTACTATGCTACATATCTATCTATCTATCTATCTATCTATCTATCTATCTATCTATCTATCTATCTAGCCGAGTGGCAGCAGCCACTCTGTAGTTATAGTTAGGGTTACCAGAGAGAGGGATTTCGTGGATTTTTGTCGCTTAATAACTTCACACCCGTTTGATGAATCTCGGCGAAACTATGCAGACCTGTTGCACTTGTTACATTGTTGGGGGATTGAAAGATTTGCGGCGTTTGGTCAAGTGGGTGCAAAAAAAAAAAAAAAGGGGATCCCAAAACACGGTTGAAATCCAGGATATTTTACATCGACTTTTGTATCTCATGTAGCGACAAAACGGCTGAACGGATTGTAATGTAAATTTACAGCTATGTACATTACACTATGTAAATGATTCTTTTGCTATTGCAAGTGATGTTATGAAGTAGATATGAAGTTATAAGAGCCAACTGATTAGTGATATCTTGTACCACAATACTACTAAAAGTAGCCAGGCAACCCAAAAAATAAACTAGACTGAATATATAAAGTTTCAGATTTACTACATGAACAACTGAAAGACGCAATTATGGTCACATGCTAATGGAAACCTATAAACAAATACATAGCAAATAGAATACATCTTAATCTACATACGTTTTCTTTGCATGCTCTCTGGCTGACAAAATAAAACTGGCCCAACTAGTTAAACAAAAACCATCTTTCTTATGCACCCCTGTGGAGCAAAATGAAAAATTTACCTAGCAGTTAGCCACACAAACTACTATTTGGAGGACATGATATTTGGCCACCAGGAAAACAAATAATAATCTAAATTTTTATAAAAAGAATCAATGATTGCCTTTCATTCAGTTTGGCCTTCATATGTAGCACAATTCTACGTCAGGACCGGAGGCTTCGGATTATGCTTTCTCTTTCGTCACTGTTTATTAACATATTTTCATAGCAACCAATTAAAATTCAAACATTTCAAAAACTACATTTCCCAATAATCCATATGTGACGTCATCCACAATACACCCAATCAGGTCATGCCTCTGCCGATATAATGACAGGATGCCATATCCATTCCTCTTTCTTTGCTGCCCCACACCAGAGATAAGTACTTCTGACCTTTATTCTCATTATTGTGTTTACAGTGATTATAACGTTATCACCCGCATATCGCGGGCTCACTGTCCGCATATCACGCACCCGAAGTTGGTGCTCATGAGGCTGGAAGCGGAGAGTTTCTATGGCTCACTTGACCTGTCCCATTTCTAGCTCGCCGCCTGCACATTATGCACACTGCGGGAAGCCCTGGTATATTGGGCAGCTTGAGCCACGCTGCCTCGCAAACTCAATGCTTGCACCTCCATGAGCTGCAATTGCCAGAGGGCACAGTTTAAAGCTTCCCCTACGGCCATGCGGGCAAGTGTAAACGCACAGTACAGGCTTCGCATGAGAGGCCAGGTGTCACTCGTCGGGCTGCCCCCCCCCTTTCAGCTGCTTGTGCCAGCCTTATGTCTCCCCTACAAGTGTGACCAGCAAGCCTCAATCATCTTCTTCATCATGGCAGGGCATCAGTTTTTTGCTGAGGACACCTATCAACCTGATTTGCAGGATGATCTACCCCTCTTTGAGTAGTATCTGGTAGAGGCCCTAGATGCCTCAGTAACACATTCCGGGCCCTAGAAGCCACCCTTCACCCTTTTACCAGTCCTCTGCAGCTGTATGCCCTCAATTCCGCCCTCCAACCAGCCAGGCACACACAGGTAATGACCCACTATCCAATGACTGGCTACACACTGCATTTATGACCTGCATCTCTCGTACCTTTACCTGTGACCCTGCGTATTACGCACGCAACATGCCACCAGAAGAGATAACCAGACCCTGTCCCACCCTCTTCCCCGACACTGATGACTCTATTGCTCCACCTCAGAAACATCCGAGGGGCCATCATTACTACTATTGTCCCTTTACTTCCTCTCACGCCCCTCCACCTTTCAAAACCCTCTTGACTTTGACCCAGATTCTATCATTCACCCTCTTTCTTCAGCTTGGGCCCCTCTTTCTCTTGTTGCACACTACGTCCACGAACACATCAGGAAAGGATTTGATAAGAAAGTGCACAATAGATTGCACTCGGAGTGTCTCCGGCCCGACTTCACGGACGGAGTGGCAGAAACCCCAGAACTGGACCCTAATTTAGCGACCTTTTTAAAATGCTCATCCAAAGATCCCAGGAAGGGGATCAACAGGTCATGGGAAGCCTGTCAAGATAAGGTCCTTGATTTGGCAGGCACCTCAAACAAAAGTTTGGAAATGGCAGTTTCGGCTAAAGACGCAGGCTCTCCTATCGACCCCAACACACTGGCTGGATGGGCCCAGAGAGTGCTATGCATGCTGGGAAATGCTAATTGTGCTTTGTCGGCATAGCACAGTAGATCCATACTCATCCGCATAAATCCCAAGCTAGCGGAATTGGCCAATGCAGAACCAGGCCCAAAGGCAAATAGCCTCCTTTTCAGAGATAGATTTGTTAAAGATTTTGGAAAATTTGTGCAAACCTTCACAGCCCTCGACAAAGCCGAGTCCTCGCTGCAGAAGGTATTCCGCAAACAATGCCTTTTTGGGCGGGCCGGCTGATACAGGGGGCGTTCGACCGGCCATCCAGTCACATCAGGCCCTTCCAGAAATTTTTCAAGGCAGAAAGCCCCCCTACGACGCTGAGGCACGCTCAACATTCTACCTATCCAGAAACCGTGGAGAGCAAGATCGCTACCACAAAGGTCCTCCCCGAGGCCAAGGAACTTTCAATGCCTCTTTAGGTGCCTCAGGTGAGACTTATTTCCCCTTTATCGATTCAGCTGGGGGACAGGACACAATACTTCCTCCGCAATTGGAAGCCCATCACGCAGGACCCATGGGTTCTGGAAACTGTCTCCGATTTCAAACTAGAGTTTTTCAGGACACCCCACCAACCCCATCTCCCATGACCTCTCCTTTTTTCCCTTCAAGATCAAGCTTTTATTCAAGACAAATTGACACAAATAAGTCAGAAAGGGGCGATTTGCCTTTGCCACCCAGATCCCTGAGGGTTTAGCAGCATCATCTTAGTGGCCCCCAAAAAAGGGAAGGTGCCCCCTGGTCATCAATTTGAAGGAGTTTGTTCAATTCTTGGACTCTTTATCACCATTTTAAAATGGAGGGGATTAATCTCCTTAGAGGCCTCCTTCAGGACGGAGATTGGATGGTCCATCGTGACCTGAAAGACGCATACCTCTTCATTCCCTTTTTTCCCCCTCATCGCAAGTTCCTCCAATTCACGTGGGGGGGGGCAAAGGTTCAATTTCAAGGTCCTTCCTTTCGGTCCGTCCTCAGCACCGTGGTGCTTCACCAAGGTGATGCATCCGGTAGTGGTAACAACTCCGCGCCAGAGGAGTTTGTCTTATCATATATTTCAATGATATCCTCTTGATGGCGCAGGACAAACACCTACTGCTAACCCATCTCTCATATACCACTCAACTGCTTCAGGATTTGGGCTTTCTGGCCAATCAGAAGAAGTCCCAGTCTTTGCCCCTCCAGTGCATAGAATTGTTTGGCCTCCAAATAGACTCTGTATTAACACTCCTCTCCCTAGACCGTCCGAAGTTCAAACTAGTTCAGAAGGTAATTCGTTCAGCCCTTTCCAAAGACAGAGTCTCTCTTAGGGTTCTAGCCCATAATGTGGGCCTGTAAGCCTCCTCAATACAAGCAATAGTCCCAGCCCCTTTCATTATCGAGCTCTCCAATGCCCAAAGAACTGCCACCTTCAACAAGGCCTTTCATGCTCCAAAGTGATCAGTCTCGCGCCAGACACCCGAGCAGAACTGCAATGGTGCCTCGATCACATGACAGCCTGGAACAGCAGGGCCATTTTTGGTTCCCATTCGTACATGGTGATCAATTCAGATGCCAGCCAGTGGGGTTGGGGCACCAGATGCAGGAATATTTCCACTGGCGGGAGATGGAAGTCCAACAAATTGCAACTCCACATAAATTGCTTGGAGCTCTTGGTGGGTTCTTTCGCCATCAAGACTCTTGCCACCCACTCTTACTGTTGTTATGTACTACTGAGGATGGACAATGTTTCCGCAATCCAGTACATCAACAGTTTGGGCGGGACCAAATCCCAGGTTTTGGTGGAGATTGCCAAGGAATGTTGGCATTATTGCCTTCAGCACCACATCACAGTGATCGCAGAGTATCTCCCAGGTCATAACAACATTGTGGCAGACTGGAATTCTCTGCACCTTCAGGATGCCAGTGAGTGGAAACTTCACCCGTCCATATTCCACTTACTCCAGAAACAATTGGGCCCCTGTGACACGGATCTGTTTGCTTCATACCTATCCAATCAACTTCCCAAATTCTTTTCCTGGCTCCCAGATCCGAAGGCTCTGGCCACTAACGCTTCCCTTCAGGATTGGCACAGCCCTCTCCACTATGCCTTTCTTCCATTTCTCTTGATTACGAGAGTGTCCGCCAAAACACGCAGCCAGTGGGCGGAACTAATTCTGATAACTCCCTTGTGGAGATCCCAACCTTGGTTCCCTGTTCTGATGGAGATGTCTTGCGCGTGTCCATCTCAGATTATGCGATTCCCGAATCTTCTTCTGGATCCGTCTGGAAATCGGCATCCTTTACTAATGCAAGGCAATCTGCATCTCATGGTGTGGTGCATTTCAGGGATCGTTGGCTCTTGTCTGGCCTTTCAGAACAATCTGAAGGTTTCCTTCTCCTATCCTAGTCTGACGCCACACATAAATGTTATGCTTCAGCTTGGCGATGCTGGCTGGGTTGGAGCAACAAACTGTGTTTGGATCCCCTGCGGGCCCCGATTGTCTGTGTCATCATCAATTTCCTAGTGGGTTTGGCATCTTCAGGACTAGCTTGTTCATCTGTTAACAATTAGCGTTGTGCCATCTCAGCCGGGCATGCTTTGGTGGATGGGAAACCGGTGGGTGATAATCCCTTGGTGAGCTGGGTCATGCGTGGTATTTGCTTAAGAAATCCTCCACGACCCAAATATGCATACCTGTGCGATGTAAATATTGTCCTTTCATTCCTACAGAGGTGGCCGGCCAATTATGACCTTTCTAGGAAGCAACTGTCAGCGAAGCTGACTATGCTGCTTTGCTTGGTGTCTTGCTGGAGAGTATCCGACGTGAAAGCAGTGGATTTAACAGGTAGATATTTACTCCCAATGGGGTTTCTTTTAATTTATCTAGAAGAACAAAAACTGATTCCAGGCAAATTTCATATTCTCACTTCCCGAACAAGCCAAAATTAAGTATTGTGCAATATTGAAGGAATATGAGGATCGTATTAGAGAATTTTGCCGTTCTATTGGCAGACAATTATTAATTTTCCCTCAAAAGCCTTTCAATGCAGTTTACTCTGCCACCTTAGCAAGATGGGTGAAGTGGCTCTAAGGTGAAGCGGATGTTGACATTAGTAAATTTGGGGCCCACTCGGTTAGGGGAGCAATGGTCTCCAAATCTTTTCTGCTGGGTTCTCAACTGCAGGACATTATGAGGGTTGCTGATTGGTACTCAGATTCTACTTTTAAAACATTCTATTACAAACCTATTTTAGAAGTAGCCTTGGTGGTATTAAATTAGCTTTAAACAAGCATAATCCGAAGCCTCGGGTCCTGACATAGAATAGAAAGATTTCGAGCTAACGCAGCTAGACTTTTCAATTCTATTAAGGACTCAGAGGCGAGGATTATCCCACCCGGTTCATCTTACAAAGAATGTCTAATGGTTATTTGCATGATTCATTATTTCCGACCCTTATATTTGATTAACATGATTGTGGAGATTTTTCATTTATGGATTACGAATATTGGCTTAATGGGATTTGTGGAGATTTTCCTCGCAAGTTGGAGATTACACGATTTTCCTTTTTTTCAGGTTCCGAGCAGAAAACAGAATAGGTATGTTCCAGTGGGTTGATCAGGGTTCCAGTTCTAGTTTGCAGTTGTTCCGGCAGAAGACTCCGCTCCAGTTCATCAGTCGAGTGGACAGTTGAGAACCTCAGTGTATCCAAGTTCATAAGACTGTTCGCCATTGCTGGCAAAGAAAGAGAAATGGATATGGCGTCCTGTCATTATATCTGCAGAGGCATGACATGATTGGGTGTATTGCGGATGAGGTCAGGTGTGGATTATTGGAAAATGCACTTTTTGAAAAAGTTTGAATTTTAATTGGCTGCTGTAAAAATATGTTAATAAACAGCGAAGAAAGAGAAAGCACAATACTCGCCTACGAGTCCTTAATAGAATTGAAACTTCTAGATGCGTTAGCTAGAAAGGTTTTTATCCTACTACAAGTAGCACGGAAGTCCAAGACAAAAATTAGACTGCAGATTGGGAGAGGATGTGGCCTAACAGCCAGGCGGTCGATCTCAAATCTGGGGAACTGAGTTCGAGTCTCGGCAATGACGCTCAACATCCTGTGATTCTGGGCAAATCACTTTATCTCCCCGTGCCTACCAAAAAACGAATGTGTCCTTGTGTAACGCAACTGGTGCTCGTGTAAAGTGCTCTGATACCCGATACCTTCAAGTCAAGATCACGCTATATAAAACTCCGGAAAAAAAAATATGTTAAGTTTCAGATTTACTACATGAACAGCTGAAAAGCTCATTTATGGTCACATGCTAATGCAAACCTATAAACAAATACATAACAAATAGAGTACAACTTAATCTACATATGTTTTCTCTGCATGCTCTCAGGCTTACAAAATAAAACTTGGCCAACAAGCCAAACAAAAACCATATTTATATGCACCTATGTGCAACAAAATTAAAAATTTCCCTAGCAGTGAGCTACACAAACTACTATTTGGAGGACATGATAATTGGCCACTAAGAAAGAAATAATAATCTTAATTTGCATATTAACAATCATTGACTTTCATTCACTTTGGCCTTCATATGTACAGTGTTACCAGATTTTGAGAGCCGCCCCAAGTCCGGTTGTCCGGGCAGGTACTAGCCCAAATTCAGCCCAATGCAGATCAGTTTCAACCCAAAAAGCAGCCCAAAGCGCCAACTCTCAAATGACACATAAATAGCCTTCAGGAAACATTTTCCTTTCTGAAGGGATACACAAAGCTGATGTTCATATATAATTCTAGGGGACAAGGTAACATAATAATGCAATGTGTTACTCGTGCAGTCTATTCACAGTGCATTTTACCTCTTTATGTGCAGGGTCTTTTCGATGTATGTACAGTTACTGAAATAACATGAACCTAGCTGAGGGGCAAAAGAGCACTGCACAAACTTATGCAAGAATAGGTATTAGTGATATCCTCCCTACTATGCAAAAATTGAGCGCAGGTCATGTGCACTTTGAAACAAATTAAGATAATTCCTCATTTTCTGATTAATAGACATTGGTGCCTTTCTACCTATGTTTCCACTACATCTGCTTCAGCACACATGTCCACTCCCTCTAATTGCTATGTTTGGGATAGAAGAGATCAAAGATGTTTAAAGTCACAATCATCATTGCGATACAAGTAGTATTCAAGTAGCAAATGTGGCATCCCAGCCAATAGATAATGCCATTAATGACACATAGATTAGACAGATTTCAAGTTTGTATTCCAACCATCTAGGATTTAACCCCTCACTCTGAAACCCAACACCACTTCCATAGTAATAATAGCAAAAACGTAAGCTAACAATATTTCCATTAAGTAAAATCAACAGCTCCCTTCTATTTGCTACCATACCCTTCAAAGCCTGGTGGAACAAGTGGGTAAATACCATCCCTATTCTCTCCACTGGCAGCCAGATTGCCAATGAGTCATCTATCATTGTTCAAATGTGTAAATAAATACTCCACTTCCACAGTTTGCAAACAGTGAATACTTTTCCGAACTAAGCTGTGTGCAAATAGGCCAGTTCGGAAAATTCAGATTCAGAGTAGGTCGCAATCAGACCTACCACTTTAAAATTCTTGAGGTAGGTCACAAATTGTGACTCACTCCCATTGGAGGCCTTCATAGGGGCTGTGGCCTGCTGGCACCAACAGACCACAATGTCTGTGATCGATTTTCAAAAAGGTAAACTTTTGTTTTAAACTGACGCTCAGTTTCCTTAACGAAAATGGACAGAGTTTAAAAAGAAAATTTACTTTTCTTTGTTTGAGAGTTGTGTAACCCCTTATACCACTGCCTATTCCCCAACAAACTTTTTTCTTTTCTTTAATTCACAAAGGGAAAGGAGTCCTAAAGGGGACCCCTTCCCTTTTGCAAATGGGTTACCTCTCCAACTTGGGGAGCTGTAAAAACTTCAATGTTCTGACAGTGGATTTTGGTTGCAAGACATTAATACATAGTATACCGTCTCTATTTGGAAGAGCGCCTACAACATGCCTCTTCCCACTATCCATTGACAATACCGTTTTAGAAATTGGAAGAACATTTGTGACCCTTCACATGGGAATAATACATTGGAAAAAGCATTTTTATGACCACAAAAGCTAAATCAGTATCTTGCAACTTCAAAAATGCTTAGTATATCTGTGCCTTAATTCCAGCTCCATAATAACAAGGGAAGCAATGAGGCATTGGTTGACATATAAGGTGTGTAGTACAAACTCTGCATGGAACTGCTGCTGAAACACAATCACAAATTTGTGCAGACCAAAACATACAGAAGATAGAATTGCTTTCCAGTTTCAATGCAGTGAAACAGTGTGAGCTCCATCAAATAAATGCCTTGTGAGTGATGAGAAGTCAGTCGTGTGCGCTTCCTCCAGCACTGCATTGTACATTTGTCCAGAAAGCAGCAGAAGAGCTGCTTTACTATCTGAAATATCCAGACAACACCCACAATCACAGACTCTCAGCCTCTGTCAACAGTTGTCATTAGCTTGGAAAGGCTCTGAAAAACCTGAGCTGAATTTCCAGAACTGAATCAGGGTGGGAGACACAAATCTTGCATCTCCCAGCACACTTTCACCAATTTTAGTTTGCAGTGCTCGTCCACTAATTTATGACGCATAGAACACCACACATTCTCGTGTTGATACATTTTACAAGGATGCCCAGACTTGCTTGCGGAAAATAGGCATCCCAGGCTCAAGCACTCAAGACGATGGCAGTAGCTTTTAAGTGATGCACACACAAAGGTTCGGGTGTTTTTACAGAAATCTGACATTTGCTAAGCACACAAATATATGTCCATACATGCTTGGTTATGTATGCCGGCCTCCTTCTGCACGCCCTCAAACACAACCCAAATGCATGTATTCACTTATTCATGCAAACAGAAAAAAAGCCACTTCTAAATCGTACATATATTTCCCATCTTCCTAGACTTAGCCAGGGCTGACTTCTTTGTAGATATTGCTAGCTGTGTGCCACTGAAAAAGACTGCAGCACAAGGCACACTAGAGTGGATTCTAAGGAACCGAATAAAAAAATGGAGCTTGAGGGAGGTGGGAGGAAACACACGGCTCGTGTCTGCCCCCCACCCCAAGGCGGGCAGGCACTCCCATGCCGTACAGACCAAGGCAGCAAAAGAAAAACATCACTTCAGAAATTTTCCTTTCAGACAATGGCTCTATTTGCTTCCTGCATAAGCATTTTGCATTGTGCTGTAGAACGTACCCACAGACTGATGACTGTCAGAGGGTATGATAAATCTACTGTTCATGACCTGTTACTCCTAGTCCATAGAGTCTTTCCTATTTTTAACACCCTCATGCCCACTCCTCTGTAATAGGTCAGAATCATTACACACACGAAGAGACAGGCCTTATCATCCTCAAAAGGATGAATGCAAGTGGTGACCTACTGGAGTTTGAATGTTATCTGTAACTGACACTAAGGTCTTTGTGGTAGGACCATTAACAGACTCCGTTGTATATTTTAGAGATGGAAACTGCTAGACTGCATTGCGCACACACACAAAATGTGGTTGCACGAATCTAAATCACAGCCAAAGCGCAACGCTTACCCAAAAGAAATCCCATAGAAGGTTCCATTTGAACCACAGCTTCACTTAGTTTCACAAAGCACAGAAAGCAGCCTGCAGGATTCTGTACCTGGCAGCAGATAACCTCTAGTTGTCAAAGTCCAACACCCTCTGCAAGCGTGGATGACCTAGCTCCTAAAGGCGCTCCACATTAAAAGTGTATGACACACAAAAGTGCACCCAGCCACTTTGTGCATCTGCGTCCCTGCATACAGTACCACTAGCTGCTAAACAACCACACATATAATATAAAATAATAACCCCTGAAGTTCTCTTGGCCGAAGGACACTGCATACCACACTGCGCTGGTAAGTAAGGCATTTGGGACACATATGTCACCGCAGCAGTGTCCGGACTATCACCCAGTATCTGCTACAGATGGGGTACCTTCATCTGGCTATCTGAGGAGCACAGACGGGCCTGTGGACCCACACCGGTCTATCCGGTTCCATTAAATATTTAAGTACGACGATGCACGTACAGTTCTAGAAATACACACTACAACGTCGAAGCAGTGGCCTTCGCACCCTTATACAGGACATTTCCTCATTGGCAGCATCCCGGCCTGCATGGGGGTCTTACCATTTTCACCTTGTAATTACCAGCTTGCCGTGATTTGGTTGCCACGCTGGTATCAATATGCTGAAATATTTCTGTAAGTATTCTGGTTCTACACATGTTACCCGCATATGCAAGTCTCACTGTCATCACCAACATAACGGTCGGCATTGAAGGAGCCACAGAGGTATAAAGATAGAAAACATCCTCCCTATCCTTCTACCCAGCAACATATATTACCACATAATTTAGCATCCGTTTTTTACTCAGGGCTATTTACACATTTCAATATGTCAATACCATTGTGACCAGCATTTTTATCGTTTCACGCATAACGGCACATATGGTAATTTACCAGGCCATGCTGCGATCACAGAGAATGAGAGAGGATGCTACCGGTAGTGATCAACAGTGTGGTCTGCCGTGACGTCCGTGTTTTGGCCGGGAGCACAGCTATTTATATCACATCCGCAACGAGTGCCGCCCCCAGTCATTTTGAAAGTGGAGACGGACTCGTGCGGCTCTCTTGGATTCTACGCGTAGCTTTTGCACACGGGTGTGTTTCCCCATCGTTTATGAGTCATCTCAACTCATAACTATGGTAAGAGCGCAGGCGCTCATATAACTGTGGCTACAGTTTCTACCTGACTGTTCCTGGCCTTTTGGTCCATTGACACCGTTTCTGAATTATTCACGTATTTTTTCAGAAACACTATCATTCCGACACGGACTGGTGTGTCTTTCCCGACGCACGCTGGTGTGTTCTCATAGCACCGCTTAGTCATCCTCACTCAACGATAAGGTAAGAGCGGAGGGGCTCCTACCGCTTAGGCATTGTTCCTGCCTCCGTGGTTTTTGCCCCTTGTTTTTTCAATACCGTTCTGATATCCGTGTATATTCTTTCAGATACTTGTTCATCCCACACGGACTACAGTGTTCTTCCATGACCATTGCTGTCTATAATCTGTAACACGGATTGACGTGTAATTTATTAATACAGATGCAGAAAATTATTACGAGCACATACTAAGACTGTCAATTCTTCCCCTCACTGGGGTAAGTCCCTTCAATATATAGCTCATATTGTTTCTACCATTGGCTGTTTGAAATGAGGCCTCATTACTCCCCTTTTGTTTTATTTTCGCCAGTGCCCAGCTGGGTCCCATGTGAGTACCCTTCTTATACCTTCACTTCCTTGTGGTGCACTTGTCACTCTGACAGCGAATTCCTTTCTCAGGTACCAGCTCGATCCTCTATTAGCATATCCTTACAGCCGATGTCTTGCTCCCTGGCCCCAACAGTTATTTTTCAATTAATTTTCAGATGTCCCTGCATTGCTAGGTCCTGAAGAGACCCCCTATTGCTAACGGGGTCGAAACGCAGCCGACAAAACCTAAAGCGAACCATTCACCAGTATCTATTACCACATTAGAAGGCAGTGCTCATTTTATACTAGTCTGATGGTCGACTTTGTTATTTTGGAAACCATTTCTTTATGTCACAATATGTCACGAATTGTTATGTAGGTTCCATGTTCACTGGGGACACCATGCACTGTTTTGTATATAATTGTGATGATTTATGCATATAAACTTTCTGAATTTACAAAGTATCCCATGGTATATGGTCTAATATCTCTTTCGGACATCCACTTTACCCCTCCCTATTGCCATTGTGCGTATCTATATTGTTTATTGATTACATTTCTCCACAGGAACCACTGTTTTTGCTTATATACTATGTACCCTTGTGAGTAGGGTGTCCCTTGTCTCCCTTACACATATCTGAGGAGCACAGCACCTCCCTGACTCTCCCTGGCACTAGCTGCAGATACAACAGAAAGACAATACGATCAGGCTCTACACTCTGTCGGCCTGAAGAGTGTTCTCAGTGGTCGAAGTGGGGGGGGTCTAAGTAGGGGAACTGTGGGAAGAGAATCAGAAGGCGGGAATAAGCAGAGGATTGGGTCAGTGGGCGTAGTCAGAAGTGTGGCTAGACAAAACATCCCAATTATTAGTATTTGTTTGGTATTTCACTGACCAGTTACAGCTTATTACGTTATTTAATTCAACCAATGGATACACATGTTTATTTAAGGTTGAATATGAGTTTCTGACATTACAATACATTCACAATGTGGGATACGTTTCCAATCACAGAATGTCCCAAATACGCTTAAAAGAGGAAGCGCCAGCCATTTGTCATCAGCACTTCTCCCTTTTTCCACAAGAGCAGTTCAAACATGAATGGCAAAATTTTGTAGTTTGCAAATGTTTTCCACATAATTATGGCTCTGCCATATTTGCCACATAATATATCTGTTGCATAATCTGACAATTCTAACTAAAAATTGTTTGTAACTCAAATGGATCAAAAGTTACTAAAAAATGTGACTTGTGTTGCTGCGAAGTGGAGACCCTTTGCAAAGGTTGACTGATCACCTTTCTCACTGCTGCATTTGTATGTTACACTGGTACTGAGGCTAAATCTTTGCAAAGGCTGTTAGTATGTGTAAAAATGTCAAAATAATAAAATATCAGAAAATGTACCGCATTACGCTGCAGCCTTTTTTTTGCTGCATAATTTGGTTAACACTGCGACATAATTTTGTCCTCCATTGCTGGATAATTCCAGTGGCCCCAAATCAGTCAGCACATGTTAAAAGTGCTTGTGCATGAAGCAGAGAGACCCTAAAGCTTGCAAACCTAGGGGGATATTTGTAACAGAAGTGGCGGAGCATGTCGTTAGCCTCCTTGGCTTAACGACACACTCCGCCACTTCAGAAACGCAGGGCTGCACCATATTTACAAGAATATGGTGCAGCCCTGTGTTTCCCCCTGCGCTGGCGCTACACTAAGCAGTGCAGCGCCAACGCAGGCACCCTTGCACCATAGTGCAAGGGTGTCTGCGTGCAGGGGAAGATTGTTTATGTACAGGAAGGTCCCCCTTCCTGCACATAAACAATCTTGAAATGCCGCTTTGTCACTTCTATGTGTGCTGCTTAATGCAGCACACATGGAAGTTACAAAATGTCTTTTTTTTTAAGATTGTTTATGTGCAGAAAGGGTCATCCTCCTGAACATAAACAATCCAAGGCATTTTGCTTTTTCCATGTGTGCTGCACAAGTCAGCACACATGGAAAAAGCAAAAACGAGGAGAAATAAAGCATTTCTCCTCATTTCGCCAAGTTAAGACCAGGTTTCCCCTGCTCTTAATTTTGGCACTGCCCCCTATTTACGCTGCCCTTGTAAATAGGGGGCAGCGTCAAAATCAATGGGTGTTGCGGTGGAACACCCACCGCAGCACCCAATGTTCTCCCCTTTCACGCTAAGCATAGTGTGAAAGGGGGCCTTATTTACAAGGCAGCGTTAAGCCACGTTAAGTGGCTTAACGCTGCCTTGTAAATAAGGCGAAGCCCCTATCGCCACAGGAACGTCGCAAAAAGTGACGTTCCCATGGCGATAGGGGCTTGTAAATATGCCCCTTAGTTTGGTGTGCATGCAAATCCTACATTGCCGATCCCTGGTGATTTGCACTACTACTGCTGAAACAAGGCCAATGGAGGTACCAATGGGTGAGGCGGACTAGCCTCAAGGGTCCTGTGACCTCTGTGACAGAGTCACTATTTCTCTAGGGTGTGCTGCTTTGTAGGCCTGCCCACAAGTCTGGAGGTGAACTTCAGTATGGATTGTGGTGGACAGGCCTTTAAGGTTAACCCACACTTGACACCGCTAGGGTTCACCTGCTGGTGCTAAAACACCAGGGCTTCTAGGTCTAGTGGGGCCTTCTAAGGTCTAGCATGGGAATGTGCTCCGTCAGGAGAGTGGTCTGGTCATGAAGGCTGAACCTCGTTCCCCAGTTCCAAATTCATCAGCTCTGGCAATAGTGCCACATCCTCTCCCACACTGAACACCATACTGTTCCACTGAAAGAAACTCGCACTGCCTTTAGCTGCAACCCAAATGTGCCCCGCTATAAATGCCAGGAAGCAACTCAATTCAAATCGTGCACTAGACAATATTCTGCCTGAAAAAACAGTAACAACCTCCTGGAAAAAGCAAACACGCACAGGGAATGCAAGACTAAGTAAAGTATGTGAAATGTAAGCAGGAACAACATGGTTACCTTAATGTTTGTGCACTCATTATTCAGAAATCAATGAGTGTTTTTGCCTGAAAAGCTAAGGACATGACTACAGGGCACGGAAGGGACCCGTTTCAATGTCCATTGCTTATATCCTCACAAAACATAAGCAGTATGGTTTAAAAAGACCACATCCCTGAACACAGCCGTGATACACATTTTATAAGCTAAAATAAGTAAAATAGCTGATAAGGATCACATTAAATGTTTTCTACTCCACGCATCAACCGGATTTTGCAGTACCTCCAAGAATGGTGAACTTCTCCACCGGAGGAAAACAATGCTATTCAAAGACGAGAAAAAATGAAAGTAGCGCTTCACTGGCAAAGTCTGTAAAGTGGCGCTAATGTGTTTGGGTGTGAATAAAACCAATCTGGCACTTTGTGGCCACTCTGTCTTGCTTTATTTAGTTATTTATTTTTCGTATTTTGAACCTTTTTTTCTCTCCGTCCCGAGGCTGCACTTTGGAATAGAAAAATGTCAGAAAAAGACATTTCCAGCAAAAGTATTACTTCTTTTTTGGATCCATTTCACAGGGGAACGAATGAAGCAAAGGAGAGGAAAGAAAGGGTAAGAGCCAGTTCTTGGAGTCACGGTTTTCAGCAAAGTGAGGAGCTACACAGAGACAGAAAAGGGGAGGTTATGACTTACTTCAAGCTGGGGGAGCAGGCAGGCCCAGACCTTTTCTCTTAATTTTGCGGATCAGCAGTAGTTTTTCCGCTCGTCAAGCAGGGCCGTCATGGCAAGCGCTTTCTCGCGCTTGAAATATTGATGGCCCTGCAGACAAACACCACTGTGAGGACTGTCAATAATGACACAAGTAGTTACCGTAAGGCACGTTCCATCGCGCCTTAATGTAACTACTTGTATCATTTTGTGTGAGCCTGCTGCCTCACAGTTGACGGTGGGGGCTGACGTGGGGGAGCTTGGGAAGGGCAAGTTACGGAGTGCCTGAGTTTGCTTGAGAAAAAGTAACCAGGCAGCTGAATTGAATCAAGCGTGCACCCTGGATGTAATCAGAGGCATTTAAGGGGGCGCCGCCTCCCCTTAATAAATTCCGCACACAGGGCTAAGTCCAGCCCAAAAATAAGTCACCCGCCACATGGGTCTTTTCCCCGCAGAAATGGGAAAAATGTTGCCCATTTGAGCAGGAAATAGCCCAATCTGGCAACACTGCATATGTTGCACAATACTACTAAAAGTTGCAAGTTAGCCCAAAAAATAAACTAGACTGCATATGTAAAGTTTCAGATTTACTACATGAACAACTGAAAGACTCATTTATGGTCAGATGCTAATGGAAACCTGTAAACAAATACATAACGAATAGAATACAACTTAATCTACATATGTTTTCTTTGCATGCTCTCTGGCGCACAAAATAAAACTGTGCCCAACAAGCCAAACAAAAACCATCTTCTTTATGTACTCCTGTGCAACAAAATGGAAAAGTGACCTAGCAGTGAGCAACACACACTGCTATATGGAGGACATGATAATTGGCCATTTGAAAAAGACATAATTATCTTAATTTTTATTACAACAATGATTGGCTTTCATTCACTTTGGGCTTCATTTGTAGCACAATCCTAATAAAAGTAGCAGGAAAGCCCAAAAAATAAACTAGACTGCATATGTGAAGTTTCAGAATTACTACATGAACAACTCATAGACACATTTATGATCACATGATTATGTAAACCAATATATAAACACATAACAAACATAATAGATAAAAAATAAGAAATCCCATTAAGTCTGATTTCCACTCTGTAGTTATAGTTACTATACCTAAAGATATGAATTCCTTGGATATTAGTTCCATAATATCGTTCCACCCATTTGACGAAGCACCACAAAACTTTTCTGACCTATAGCATTTTCTACATTTTAAAATGATGTAATTTATTGTGATGAATGGTTACGGGGGTGCAAAGATAAAAGGGGGTCTCAAAACTTGTTTTTCCACTGATGCATTTTCCATAGACTATTTCATTTGACGTAGTGCGAAAGCGACTAAATGGATGTACATCAAATTTGGCAGGATTATACATTATGGTGCAGAGATTATGCTTTTTGGGTACTGCAGATAATTAGGGTAAGTTTTTTTAAGTTATAAAGGATTTACACTTAGTGATGTCTGTCACGGCTGTACTTTCAAGGAATTTCACAAATTTTTGTGAAACTACCACAGTACATGGCCGTAAACCTATTTAAAAATATATAAATAAATGTCCCTACTTATTACCACTTTAATAAAGTGGTACTAGGTAGGAACCTACTGCTTACCTATATCTAAGACCCAAACACTGAACACAGCCAAAGCACAGTAAAAACATAGCACAGTAAAAACAATATGGCTGCCTTATCATGCTCTAAAAACAGCCATCACCCAATTCTATATTAGCTTGTCATCGCCATGTACCACGGTATACTGCGAAGTTATCACGGTATACCATGGCCCAAAATATTACTAAGGCCTAGCTGTATTATTTGATTGTGGTACCCTTGCGTTACGCATCGTGTCGCATGAGCAACGCAATACTTAAGCACAATTTACAAAGCAATGCAATTCCACCATGTGTGGGCCTGTGTTGATTGATAAATCTGGAGAAATGCAAGGCAGCGCAATCTGCTGTTTTGCATTACTTTGCGCACCATAACCTACATTGCTGCTAACTTTCTTGTAAATCCATATGCCACTCCCTGTAGTCACTCCACTAAACACTATTCCACTCTACGCCATTCCACTCTACTCCCCTCCACTGTACAAGACTCCACTCTACTCCACTTCCACTTCACTCTACGCTATTACACTGTACGCAATGCCACTGTACGTCACTGCATTTTAGCTCTTACACTGTACGCATCTCTACTCTATGCCACTCCAGTCTACGCTACTCCACTGGACGCTACTCCACTATACGCTGTTCCACTCTATGCCATTCTACTGTTCGCTATTCCACTTTATGCCACTCCACTTTACAACACTCCACTGTACTCTATTCCACTGTATGCCTCTGCAGTGTATGGAACTCCACTCTACGCCACTTCCGTCTATACTATTCAATTGAAAGCCACTGCAATGTACTCCACTCCACTGTATGCTATTACACTGTACCCCATGCCACTGTTTCTTACTACAGTCTGCACACCTCCATTATACACCACTCCTCTGTACGCAACTCCACAATACACTATTACGCTCTACACAACTCCACTGTACAAAACTTTGCTCCACGCCACTCCACTTTACGCTATTACACTGCATACAGCTCCACTCTACACCAGTCCACTCTACTCTATTTCACTGTATGCAACTCCACTCTACACCTCTTTAGTGTACGCCACTCCACTGTATGCCACTCCGCTAAATGCTACTCCAGGATATGCTATTCCACTCTACACCATTCCACTGTATGCCACTCCTCTCTATGCTATTCCACTGTATGCAGCTCCACTGTATGCTACTCCACTCTATGCCACTCCAGTGTATGCCACTCTACTCTATCCCACTCCATTCTACGCTATTCCATTGGACGCCACTCCACTGTACGCCGTTCCACTGTATGCTATTACACTCTGCCCCATTCCAATGTACACCACTCCAGTCTACAATACTTTACTGTACACCACTGCACTGTATGCTACTCCACTATACACTATTCCAGTCTACGCCACTCTAGTGTGCACCACTCCACTCTAAACTATTCCACTGTATGCCACTCCACTATATGCTACTCCACTCTATGCAGATCCTATATACACCACTCCACTCTATGCCACTCCATTCTATGCTGGTCCATTGGACCTCAACCACTCTACGCCACATCATGATATGCTGTTTCACTCTACCCCACTCCACTGTACATCACTCCAGTCTACACCACTCCAGTATATGCCACTCCACTCTACGCTATTCTACACTGTGCTATTGCACTCTATGTTATTCTACTCTACGCCACTCCACTGTACTCCACTCTACTCTATTCCACTGTACTCTACTCCACTCTACGTTATTACACTGTAAGCAACTTCAATCTATGCCCCTGTACTATATGGTATTCCACTCTACCCCACTCCGCTGTATGACACTCCACTGCATGCTATTACATTCTACCACACCCCCACAATACACCACTCTAATCTACATCACTTCACATTATGCCACTCCATTGTACGCTACTACACTATGTGCAATTCCACTCTATGCCACTCCACTGCACGCCACTCGAGTCTATGCTACTCCACTCTATTCCACTTTATGCCACTCCACTGTATGCTGCTCCACGTTACACCGCTCCAGTGTACTTTCCTCCACTCTGCAAAACTCTAGTACACTCTTTGCCGCTCTACTAGACTCTACTCAACTCTATACCTGTACACTCCACTGTCCAAATTTGCACTCAGCTCTATGCCCGTAAACTCTATGCCCGTATTCTCTACTGTACAACACTCTACGACAGTTTCCAACACTGTACAACACAGCACTACACTCTACTGAAAGAGATGCCACTCCAATTTATAACAGTGTCCTCGACTCTACGCTACAGCACTTAAATGTATGCCACCATACTCTACTCTAATCCACTGTACCCTACTCCACTCTATGCCACTCCATTGTACAGCACTCCACTCTACACTGTTCCACTGTATGCCTCTCCACTCTTCTACACTCCACTGTACAGTATTCCACTGTACGCTATTCTACTGTATGCTACTCCACTTTACAGTAATCAACTCTACGCCACTCCACTGTACGCCACTCCACTCTGCGCCACTCTATTGTATGGCACTCCCCTCCACTCTATGTAACTCTACTCTATAAAAGTCTACCACACTTCATGGCACTCTATGGCATTCTACTCCACTCTATCCCCGTACACTCAACAGTTCAACTCTATATTCCACTCTATGCCTGTACACTTCAATATACAACACTCTAGTCCACTAAACAGCACTTTCCTATACGACACAGCACTGTGTTTTACTCCAATTTATAACAGTTTACTACCTACGCTATGCCAGTACACTCCACTTCATGTCACTCTACTCTACGACACACCAATATACTCTATTGTACTTTATTCCACATTACATTACACCACTCCACTTGACTCTACTCCACTGTACGAGACTTTACCTCACTCTGCGTGACTATTCATCAATCCACTCTACACAGCTCTTCCATTTCACACAGCTCTGTACTCTATGCAACTCTACTCTACCACACTCTACTACACTGTACGCCACTCTTTGACACTTTACTCCTGTCTATACCCCTTCACTCCACTGTACTATACTGTATGCCACTGTAAAACACTCTACTCCACTCAACTCTACGACACTCTAATCCACTATATGCCACTGTACGCAACTCTTTGTACGCCACTACACCCTAATTTAATCCACTCTACTCTGACACAGTAATCTACTCTGCTCCACTGTACGGCACTCCACTCTACGCCATTGTACTCTATAACACTGTATGTCAGTCCACTCTATCACACTCTACAACACTGTACTATACTGTACACCACTCCATTCTACAAAAATCAAATAAACTGTATGCCATTCTACTCTACTGTAGTCTGCATCACTTTCCAATACTGTACAACACCCCACTACACTCTACTGTACATCACGGTACTCCAATTTATTACACTTTACTCAACTATATGCTACGTCACTACACTCTACTGCATTTCACACCACTATAACCTACTACACGCCACTCCACTCTGACACTTTACTCCACTCTACACTACCCCACTCCAGTGCACTTCACTTCACTCCACTATACTACTCTCTACTACACTTTATCCCACTCTACACCAGTGTACTATACTTTGCTCTACACTGCTCCACTGTCTGACACTATACTTCTCTGTATGCAATTCCACACTCCAACACTGTACTGCACTCTATGCCACTCTACTCCGCTCAATACCCATCCAATCTATGCCACTGTACTACACTGTATGACACTGAATGACACGGCACTCAACTTCTCTCTACAAAATGCCACTCTACTCTACGACACTTTACTCCACTGTACTCTAGAATACTCCACTTGATGATTCTCCACGCTATGAAACTCTACTTCACCCTACTCCACTCTAAAACACGCTACTCCACTCTGGCAGTCTACAACACCCAACTCTGTTTGACACGCCATTCATTCTACGCTATTCTCTATTCCACTGCACAACTCGCTGCTCCAGTCTACGATTCTTGGCTCCAGTATATGAGACACCATGCCACAACACTATATAACACTTTACTACACTGTACGATACGCTACTACACTGTACTCAACTTCACTCTATTCTAATCTACGATACTCCACTCTATGAAAATAGACTTTACAACACTCTCCTCCACTGTACTGTGCGACACTCCACATAACAACTCTCCACTTGCAACACTGGACTTTAAGATTTGAAACACATTTTTTGTGGTTTTTTAAAACATTGATATGCAATAAAAAAAAACAAAGGTTAAAACTTAGTTATAGTTAGGAAAACTTATTTTCCCTATAAAAACCAAGTTTAAACTTCACAAACTTTAAAATCTTGCAGTTATAGTTATACATTTCATTTACAATTAGCCGCCACCTTCAAATGATAACAAGTAGAGGACCTCGTTTTTAGCTCGCTACCCAGATAACACTAACTATAACTTGCCACTCTACCATGCACTGTGTTCTCACAAATATTGATACACCAATGTACACCCACTACACTGTATGAGACTCTCCGCCACTCTACTGCATGACACAACACTAAATAACACTGAACTTTATGACACTCTACTCCACTGAACTCCACGCTATGCTACTACACTCTACAACACTCTGCTACACTCTATCCAAGTCTACAACACTTTACGCTATGCTACTACACTCTACAACACTCTGCTACACTCTATGCCAGTCTACAACACTTTACGCGATGACACTCCACTCCACCACACTCCATTTCTTGACACTCCAGTCAACGACACTCCACTGTACAACACTCAGCTCTACTGTTCGACACGCCACTACACTGTACAACACGTCGCTCCACTCTCAGATGCTCCCCTTCACGATATGACACGCAACTCCACTGTTTAACACTTTAGTCCATTTTACGCTACGTCCCTCCACTTTACTCGACTCCACTTTATTCCTCTTTACAATACTCCAGTCTATGACACTAGGCTCTATGACACTCTCCTTCACTTATACTACACTCCACTTTACGACACTCCAATCAATGACACTCCACACTGCCATTTGAAACACTTTCATATTAAAAAATAAAAACCATTAACATACAATGAAAAAAACAAAGGTTAGGGATATTTTATAGTTAGAAATACCTTATGTACAACATAAAATACACAAACATTAAAAATTGTAAAGTTATAATTATAGATACAATTTATATTTTACGCAGCACCTTCAAATTATTATAAGTCGCGGACCTCCGAACACAGTCTTGTCACCTCACTCGCCACACTACATTAACTGTAACTCATCCACTATACGCCACTCCACTTTACGAAACTCCACTATACGCTATCATACTGTACACCACTCCACTCTATGCCATTCCACTGTACACCACTCCACTCTACGCTATTCCACTATGTCACTCCACTCTACGTCTCTCCACTCTTTGCCACAACACTCAATGTTATTCCACTCTACAACCTCTACACTGTATGCTACTCCACTGTATGCCCCTCCACTCTATGGTACTCCACTCTATATACCACAACACTGTATGCTATTACACTGTACGCCACTCTATCCTATGCCACTCCAATGTATGCTATTACTCTGGATGCCGCTAAAGTCTACTCCACTCCACTCTACAACGCTCCACTCTATGATATTACACTCTACACCACTCCACTCTATGCCATTCCACTCTACGCCAATCCACTGTATGCTATTCCACTCTTCGGCACTCCACTGTACACCACTCCACTCTATACCACTTCACTCTACCCCACACCAGTGTACGCTATTTCACTGCATGCCAGTTGACTGCACGCCACTCCACACTACGCTACTCCACTCTACGCTATTTTACTCTACGACACTACACTATACCTCACTACACCCAATGCCAGTCCACTCTATGCCACTCTAGTCAATGCCACTCCACTCTATGCTATTCCACAGTATGCCACTCCCACCATTCCACTCTATACCATTCCACTCTACCACACACCAATGTACGCTATTCCACTGTACGCTAGTCTACTGCATGCCACTCCACACTACGCTACTCCACTCTATGCTATTTCACTGTATGCCACTACACTGTACCTCACTCTACTCTACACCACTCCACTCTATACCACTCCAGTATTCGCTACTGTACTGTATGCTATTCCACTCTATGCCACTCCGTTCTATGACACTTCACTTTATGCTATTCCACTGTACTCCACTGCACTCTACCACACTTCATTTTATGCCACTGCACTCTACACCCCTACCTTGTATGCTATTCCACTGTACGCCACTACATTCTATGCCACTCCCCTGTAAGCCACTACTATCTATACCACTCTACTCAATGCTATTCCAATATACACAACTCCATTGTACACCACTCCACGCTATTCCACTGTATGCCACTCCACTCTACCCTATTCCACTGTACACTTCTTCACGCTACACAACTCCACTATGAACTACTCCACTCCATGCTACTCATCTCTATGCTTTACTACTGTATGAAAGTCCACTATGCGTTATTTCACTCTACACCACTACACTCTATGCTATTCCACAATATGCCAGAACAATCTACATCACTCCACTGTATGCCTCTACACTCTATGTCACTCCCCTCTACTCTGCTCCACTGTATGCTATTACACTCTATCCACTTTACTCTACACCACTCCACTCTTCGCCACTCCACTGTAATCGATTCCACAAAACGCCACTCCACTCTACGCTACTCCACTCTACTGTATGCTTTTTTGGTCTATGCCTCTCCAGTTTACACCAATTCACTCTATGCCACTGCACTGTACCACACTCCACTCTACCCACTCCACTGAATACCACTCAACTGTACACTATTCCACTGTACGCCACTCCACTCTGTGCCACTTCAGTGTATGCCACTTCACTGCACACCGCTCCACTCTAAGCAAACTCCACTGTACGTTATTTCTGTGTATGCTACTCTACTGTATGCTATTCTACTGTATGCCACTACACTGTACGCCAATCAGTGAACTCCACTCTACACCACTCCATTGTACGTTATTCCACTATATGCCTCTCCACTTTACACCATACACTATTCCACTATATGTCTCTCCACTTTACGCCACTCCAGTTAGAGCCACTCCACTCTATCCCACTGTACTCTATGCTATCCCACTCTATGCCACTGTACTCTGTGCTATTCCCATCTACCCCACTCCACTCTACGCTATTCCACTCTATGCTACTCCACTCTATGCCACTCCACTGTACACCACTCAACTGTATGATATCCCACTGTACGCCACTCCACTCTATGCCACTCCACTGTACGCTATTCCACTTCACTCAACTTCACACCACTCCACTCTATTAATTTCAGTGTACGCCACTTCACTTAACAGTCTATGCCCCTCCACTCCACCACACTATACTCCACTCTATAGCCCTACACTGTACTACAATGTATTCCTGTCAATGATGCCAGTGTGCAGCACTCTACTTTATACCACTGTAAGACACTCTACTCTACTTTACGCATCCCCCTCTATGTCGCTCCACCCCACTTTACAATATTCCACTCTGTGAGACACAACTCCACTCTGCTCCACTATACGCCACCACTGCACTCTACACCACTCCACTGTACACTACTCCATGCCACTCCACTCTACCATACTGTACCGCACTCTACTCCATGCCACTTCACTGTACAACACTGTATTCCACTCTGTGACAGTCTACTCTACTCCACTCCATGACAGAGTCTGACACTCTACAACATGCCACACCACTCCACTGTACCACACACCACTCCACTCTACAACACTTTACTCCACTCTATGCTAAACCAGTCCAGTTTACCCACTCCACGACACTCTACTCTACAACATGCTACTCCACTCTGGCTATGCCACTCCACTGACTCCACTACACTCTACTCTACCCCACTCTATAGCACTGTATAACACTCCATTCTACACTGCTTTACTCTACCACACTCTACTCCACTCTATGAAATACCAGTCTACAAGACTCGACTACACTCCGCCACTATTTCACACTGCACACTGCTCTGTGCCCCTACACCACACTGTACAACCCTCTACTCCCCTCTATGCTGCTCCAATCCACTGTACAACACTCTACTCTACTCCACAACACTTTCCAACACTCTACAACACACCACTCCACTTTGTTGTACAAAATGCCACTCCATTTATAACACTTAATCCAACTCTATGCTACACCTGTCCACTCGAGTGCACTCAATGCCACTGTACTATACAACACGCCACTGCACTCTATGACACTTTAGTACACTCCACTCTACGGCACTACACTATACAGCAATACACTATACGACACTCCCCACCACTCTACTGTACGACATTCCACTTAATGACACTCCACATGACAACAGTGGACTCTACACTTTCAAGCACATTTTTATTAAAAATAACATTCAATTTCAATGAAAAAACCAAAGGTTAAACCTTTGTTATTGTTAGGAAAACTTTATTTATTCTCTCTATATAAACCAAACTTAAACTACACAAACATTAGAAATGCTAAAGTTATAGTTATACCTTAAATTTATAATTAATGTACCACCTTTAAATTACTGTAACTTTATCTATTCTTTCTATACAAACAAAATTTAAACTTCACAAATTTTAGAAATTCTTAACGTATACTTATACCTTATATTTATAATTTACTCAATACCATCAAATTACTATAAGTTGAACACCTACGTATAGTGTTGCCACTTCACTCACCACACCACACTACATTAACGATAACTTGAAGCTCTACCATGCACTGTGCTCTCACAAACAATGTGATTTGTGATGTTGTAAGTGTTGTTATCAGTGCTATGATTTCACGTGGTGTAAGTGATGTAATATGCAAGGGTATAACTAGTGCATAGAGAAGGCACAAGTTATACTGAATATATGACGTTACAACACATGCAATTACAACACATGCTTTTACAACGCAGTCTTTACATCGCAACTACCATTACATTGCATGATTTTACAACGCATGCCATTACAACGCATTTTTAAAAACTACCATTACAACGCATTCCATTACAACACATACCATTACAACACATACCATTACAACGCATAATACTTTTAGGGCAACAGTAGGGTAAGTGTTGGATAGTGTAGGGGTAAAAATTACTATTCCCACTCCAGTGAGTGCAACAGTAGGGTAAGTGTTGGATAGTGTAGGGGTAAAAATTACTAAGTGTTGGATAGTGTAGGGGTAAAAATTACTATTCCCACTCCAGTGAGTGCAACAGTAGGGAAAGTGTTGGATAGTGTAGGGGTAAAAATTTATATTCCCATGTACCCCAAAACCCATACCCACCCTAATACTAAAAAATCTCCATTACTTATCTTATAATGCGCTGTAATGGCATGCGTTGGAATGGTATGCGTTGTAATGGCTTGCGTTGTAGTGACATGCGTTGTAATGGCATGCATTGTAATGGCATGCAATGTAAAGGCAGTTGCTTTGTAAAAGTTGCGTTGTAAAGGTAGGTCGTTGTAATGACTGCGTTGTAATGGATGTTTCTCGTTATACTTAATGTAGTGTGGTAAGTGATGTGACAACACTGTGTACAGAGGGGAAGCCTACCCCCTGATCTCGCAGACCCCGCTTACAAAAAAATCCACAAAGAACATATGCAACTAGATGGGGGCATGAACAAAAAAAGTGTGTTCCCATGATCATTTCGAAGGACCATACCCCTCTTAGTCCACCAGATATTGTAATTGCCACACTGACCGTATAAAAATCAACAATAGCCTCCACCTCAAATTTAGGTGTGTTTTCAACCATGATCAGTGGTGGAGGTAAAGAATAGGCCTGGGCGGTAAACTTCACTCCGTTCGCGGAGTTTGCAGAGTTTTCTGCACTCCGCGGAGCTCGCGGAGTGCAGAAAACTCTGCTTCGCGATGTGCAGCGGTAAGTTCGCGAGCTGCCGCTCAGGTAGAATTTCTACCCGAGCTGCAGGAATACCAGCACAAACTGAAGTTCGCACTGCACTCCGCCACTCGCGGAACTTCGCGGAGGTTTTTTGTAACTTCGCAAAGTTCCGCGTAGCAAAACTCTGCGAACTACGCCCAGGCCTAGTAAAGAAGGAGATAAAAAAGATGATGTATGTGTCATGGATGTCACAGAAGATGTGGTTTACATACAGTTGTAACACTGCCATTGCACTGCACTGACCAAACAGCATTACCAATTATCGGTAGTGATCATTGCAAGTGTTAAAGGTTGATTTCTATTAATCTCCTGCTTCTCTTGTGACGGAATTATTAGCACCTTTGCAATCAAATTTGGTGAAGAATTTGGTCGATTTTATCTGATGAAGTAATACTGAGATAAATTGTAGTTGATATCATTTTTTAACAGTAAATGGTGTTCAACTCTCTTTAGTCCACACAGGGTCTAACCTCACCATTAGGCTTGGACTCAACACAAGTGGTAGCCCTGGCAGACGATGATAACTGTGGAGAAAGAAGCCCGCCAAGATTTTCCTTGAGTTTGTATCTCAAAATGTCATCCTCCTTAATAATGAATGGATAGATTCTATGTGAATGATTTTGCCATGAGTTTCCAGGTCAGTGCAACAATCATACTTTTTATGGAGTGGGTGTTGGGGGGGTGTAACACTTATACTCCCTTTTCCCTGAGTGCATCACTAAAATCTTAATAAGCTCTAGGTACTAATGAATATGAAATTTCTGCATCTTTCGTAGCACAGCAAATACGTGATTGGCCATTTGTTTTCGATGTAAGCAATGTTTTTTGCAGTAATTGGAGGAAAAACGAACATTTGGATACTGCCGTTGAAATTGAGGATTGTGTCGCTAAAGTGAATTAGTGCCTAACTCAACTGGAAAATTGGGAGAATCGATGAGATCAATGAAATGTTTTCTCAATGCTGTTTTCATTTCCGTAGCCAGAGGTTCCCGGCATATCTTCTCAGCGGTGGGGGGTGTGATATGCTCACGTTTTCTTCCCCATCCTTGTCTTGAGTTAAGAAAGTGTGTTCTTTTCCATATGGACTATGGTGGAAGCTATGGGATGCACATAAATCGATTAAAGCCAATATGGTTAAAGGACATGAAACAGTAGCTGTGATGATGTTAAGAAAATGTGATCAGTTCACTGCAGACTTTGAATTCACACAGTCTGGTTATGCATTCTAAGACTGAGTGGACATGTTTTCCACCTAATTAGGGCATTGCTAAATCAAACGGCCAGTTTTGCCAACAAAAAAAAAACAGACATAGAGCAGCACATTTGCATTGTTCCTTTAACTCCACGCTCAATTTTTTTCACAGTCCCCTTATTTGCAAAGGTTTCTCAGTGGAGACTGGAGCTGAATTCTCCACTGAGACTATTGTGAATATTTACCTAAGAGTCCATTTTTATTCAGATCTTCTCTGGGAAGCAACCTGAAGGATTGGATCAATCAAAGCATTAGGAGTGGAAGGAAGATAAGCCACCATTTAAAGTGTATGTGTGTTGGCTGCTTGATCAGTCCAAGCAGCTAGATGTGAGTTGATTTAAATTAGTAACATAAGAAATGGATGTCCTTTGAAGATTAATGCAAGGTCAATAGGCCTTTTTCAGGCACCTGAAGAGTCTAGCATCTACCAAACACTGCCCGGAATCCTTTAAGAAATGTATCCTAATCCTATGACTAGTAGCTGCAAATCAGTATTTAAGGAGTGGCCCGCGTTAACACACCTTTGGATAAATAAGACAGTACAAAAATCTCCTTAGTGGGATAAGTATTCATCTGACCAGAGCAAGACAACAAATATAAGGTACATTAGGCTAGGAATGAGTAGAATACATTAGGGTGTCCTGAAAAGTTACCCTGGGGTACCAGAACTCACCTCAGTAGATAGGCACTCATCTTTAGTCATTGGAGAGTTATAGGAAGAGGCAGTGGTGTTTTTTAATCTCCTTGGTGGCCTTTAGCAGGTGATTTAATCAATCCAATAAGTACGCGCTTTCATTTTGTTTTTGTACTGTTGGATTTCAGCGATGGTTTGAGCCACTGCTTGTAGAGAGTTAAGGTTGAAAGTCATATCATATTTGTCGCCTGGCAAACAGTTGGGTAACAAATAGCCTTGTGATAAGTCACCTCCCTCCTTTGTATGAGCCTCTACGTCTACAATAGTCGGCACAGGAGATATTTTCCAAGGGGAAGGGGGGGGGATGAGAGAGAGGACAAACACAAGAATTCTCCACTGCACTCAGGTACTAAAGGTATGTTTGGAGCAGGACAAGCTAACTGAATAACACCATGTATTTGATCCGATTCTTCTATTGAGAGATTTAGGGCCTAATTTATATCTTGGCTGTATGGATACTCCGTCACAACGGTGATGGAGTATCCATAATGCCAACACTGTGGTCTGCCTGGCAGACCGTTGATTCAATCACAGTTGAGACAACTCGTCTCTCCTTGATTTTCTTCTTTTCTTTTTTTGATTTTTATTTATTGAAATTTTTTCCTTGTAATGAAACACTACAACATTGCACATTGTCTTAAGACGACATTTCAATGACTTTAGGTAACAATCTCGGTGCGTAATCGATATGCTCAAATTAACTCAAAGATAAACTATAACATCCGCCTTTTTCCTGTTACATCATTCTTTACCACACTTAATCGATAGCGTAACATAAGAGCCTCATATGACGAAAGATTTTGTGACATCTGCACCAGTAATTTACAGCACATCAAGTAACACAACCCCCACATTTGGAATTGCTTCTGCAACTCATGACTAGCACTATACATTATGTGTAAGGTATCTTGACGATCATCTATCCCCATATATCTCCGTCCCTCCCGCTCTCAACCAGGTTTCAAATGGCTCTCAAATATCCTTTGGCCTGGATCTACTGGGTACGAGCTACCAATAGAGTGACAATTGATCTTTACAATAAGTTACATCTTTGACCCATTCCGTGATAGTGGGGGGCGATTTTTTCTTCCAATGCATCGCCACCTGTCGTTTAGCCAGGAGCAACAAGGTAGCGGTGAGTTTTCTCGTCACTTTAGGAGTATCGAGGACATATCCCAATAATGCAATTAACGGGGAACAGGGCAAGGGATGGCCCGTCATGTGCGCTATTTGGGTAACTACGGAATGCCAATACTGTGACATCGGTCGGCACTCCCAGGCCAGATGGATGAAGGTGGCCTGCTGAGAGCCACATCTCCAGCAGTTTGTGTCTGGGTGGAGGCCCATACGGTGTAACTGTGTAGGTGTACTGTTTATCAGTAATGATAATTCCCGCATCCGCCTCCCAGTCAGTTTTAGAGTGCACCACAGTAATTGGCGACTCCTTCTGTGTAATTCCATAAAGACGGGTGATCAGTTTACGGGGCGATGGTGTGGAGAGGATATTCTCTAGTGCCGGTAGTGTGGGGGGCATTTGCGGGAACTCCTCATATCTGGCCTTGCAGGCCGCTCTAATTTGGTAGTACAGAAGCATGTCTAGTGCTGTACATGGAGTCTCAGAACACATATGCTGTAATGTTAAAAAAGTACCCTCCGGGAATAAGTCGCTCCCCTTTAACAGCTTGTGTGACGTCGCTCTTTGCTGCGATGCTTTGTCAAGTAATGGTGAAATGAGTGGGTTACCCCCTATTGGCATTGATGGTGCAAAGTATACCTTCAGTCTTGCCCTTTTGGCCAATCCATTCCATGCCCATCTAAGCGCTTCTGCCGTGTCTATCTCATGGCGAGGGCGCTTATACTTTTGGTAGATTGCCGTGTTGAGTGGGAGGGGAACTACCCTATTCTGTTCGATTGCAACATGGGGCTGGAAGGGAGTGGGATGCTGCCAATAGTGTAAGTATTGTGCTTGCGCGCAGTATGCATACAGTTTGAAGTCAGGTGCACCCAGTCCTCCCTGTGAGAACGGAAATGTCAGAATGTCCCATGAAACGCGGGGCTGCTTTCCTGCCCATATCAGTTCCAGGATATTCGATCGGAGTCTCGTTAAAAAGTGGGAGTTTAGGGGCATCGGTATGTTTGCAAAGAGATATAAAAATTTAGGGAGAATAACCATCTTGGTTAATGCTATTCGGCCTATCAGGGAAAGTGGCAGGTGTTTCCACCTTTGTATTTTTCCCTCCAGCCAATCCATCACCCTTCCATAATTTGCCATCCATATCTCCTGCATGTCTCTGCTTATGTAAATGCCCAAATATCTAATCGGCTCTGTCGACCTTTGTATAGGGAACTCTGTATCGAACGAAGCTGTGTTATCCGTTAGTGGGATGATCGTCGATTTGGCCCAGTTTTTCTGAATCCCCGTCAGACCTCCATATCGGACCAGTTCTCTCATCACTGGTTCGAAGTTTGTTTCCGGATTAACTAAATAGATCTTCATGTCATCGGCGTACATTGAGATTAGCAACTCCCTGGAGGTGAAGCCAATGCTACGCTGCGCGTGGTGCTGTCGGAGTCGGGCTGCTAAGGGCTCCGTTGCAATTGCAAAGAGCACCGGCGACAACGTGGCAACCTTGCCTCGTGCCCCTCGTTATAGTTATAGGTTCTGAGATGTGACCATTTACCCTAATTCTGGCCGTGGGTTTGGCATACAATAGTTTGATTTTCTGTATGAAGATTGGGCTCAGCCCCAGACGAGTCAATAGCGTGAATAAAAAGTTCCATTCAAGAGAATCAAACGCCTTAGTGGCGTCTAAAAGGGCCGCGACCGCTTGCACATTCGGGGCTAAGTAGTGCAGTAGTGCAAATATTGTACGCAAATTATGTGCCGTCGACCTGCCCGGTATAAAACCCGACTGGTCTGGGCGCGCTATTAAGGGGAGAAGAGGCTGCAGCCTGTTGGCTAAGAGCTTGGCGTATATTTTGGCATCTAGATTGATTAATGACAGCGGGCGATATGAGTCTGGTTGCGTAGGGTCTTTGTCTGGTTTTAGCAGGGTTATAATTGTAGCTTCGCGCATAGTCTGTGGGAACAGACCCGTCTCGAGTGCCTCCTGATAGACCTGTAAAAGGCGTGGCGCCAGGATCTCTGCGTATTCTTTATAAAAAGCCGCCGTCAGACCGTCGGCTCCCGGGGCCTTATCAGCTGGCATACTGGTTATTACGTGCCTTACATCTTCTACTGTGAACGGAATGTCCATGTATTCACGGTGCCACCGGCTGAACCACAGCAGCTCCAGTGTGTCAAGATAGGCCGTGATGTCAGACGTCGGCGGGTCCGTCTGAGAGGTGTATAGGGACTGGTAAAAGTGGGTAATTGTTTGCAATATTTCTGACGGCGTTCGAGAAGGCGGAGTGTTGGGATTGTTAAGTTCGGTAATGTACGCCGATCCTCTAGGTGGGCGCAGAAGGGCCGCTAACGTCTGCCCTGGTCGATCTCCTTCCCCATACCTGCGCGCTTGTGTATACTTGTGCATATATTTTGTTTCCCTTTCAGCTTCTTCCTGAAACGCCGTCAGTTTGCTTCTAATGCGTGCCAGTGTGGATTGCGAGGGGGTGATGAAATACTTGCATTCTAAGTCTTTGATCTCTCTCTCCAGCCGAGCAATGGAGTTTCGTATATCCCGAACCACGCCCGCCTTCAAAGCTATACAATCGCCACGGGCCACCACTTTGAAGGCCTCCCACAGTGTGCTCGGGGAGTCTACTGAGCCCTCATTATTCGCAAAATAGTCTGTGATTTTATTGCGCAATTCTTCTCGAAAAACCTGATCCAACAAAGCCCCCAATGGAAATCTCCAGCTAAAGGGCTGCACATATGGTTTGGGTATTTGGAGTTTAAGTTGTACTGGTGCATGGTCCGAAAATGTTTGTGGATGATGTGTGACGTCGACTACCCAAGTGTGGAGATCTTTGGTTGTGAGCCAATAATCTAGTCTAGACCAGGCGTTGTGATGATGGGTTATACAGGTCCCTTCCCTCACTCTTGGGTGTAAGGCCCTCCAGGAGTCTACAAGTGTATATTCATCAATTATATCTTTTAATGCTGACGCTGCCTGTGGGTGGTGTGTCCGGGACGACCCTACTCTATCTGCCTCGTCTGAAAGAACTACATTAAAATCGCCTCCCCAAATTAATGCCGCACTTCCCAATGTTTGGATAGCATGCCAGAGTCCATGAAAAAATTCGGGGCAGTCAGTATTTGGGCCATATGTATTGGCAATAATTATCGGAGTGTTATATAGTTCGCCTCTAATCAGAATGTACCTCCCCCTTGCGTCTATGACTGTGGTATGGGTTTTCCAAGGAAGGCCTCTGCGTATTAAGACCTGGAGTAATTTGAATACCCTAAAGCATAGACTTCTCCCCATCGTTTATTTTTTAGGGCTGCGTTCGATGCATTGGCTAAATGCGTCTCCTGTATTAAGCAGATGTCTACGTTGTGTCTTGTGAGATAGGAGTGTATCAACCTGGTTTTTCTGTGATCGTTTAACCCCCTTACATTCCAGGTAAGACATGTAAGCGTAGTCATAACGTTGCTATATGGTGTATATAAAACCCTGATGCAGTAACATCTTTGTGGTGCGTGTATGTCTAATCGTCCTTATGTTTGTGCACCATGTCACAGCTATGATGGAGGCTGCGGCAGCTCTAAGATGTGGAAGCGTGTAGTGGTGCGGTCTGTTCCATTTCGTGTTTGGTACTAGCAGTGGCATCGGTGGAAACTTACAACATTTAACACCCGTCCCCTCCCTCCTCCCACACCAACCCCCCAATCAGGTTGTGTCGAGCCCCTGAAGGATCCCTCATTTAACAACAAAACTCCGAAACCAATGGAGTTAAGGGGAATCATCCCTGTGGGGTACGTAGGGTCACTGGCAAACGCCCCTGCCTCTTACCGCAGGGTGGCCGAGCACTCAGTATAAGACCTGGGGTACTGAACAACCTGCGCTTCCCTACTGTAAGACACAAATGATTATAGTACATTCGCCCATCAGCGCCCCAGAGCCCCGCCCTCATTCGGCCCCTCTTTTAGTCTCGTCAATATCTACATCTTCTGTTGTACAATGACCACCTTATGACCGTTCACTTATCTGCATGTACGTGAGTCCGTAACAATGGACGTGCAGTTCAATCGTTATCGCTGAGATTACGTTCAGAGTTGGCGCCTGTGGGTGATTTGTGCCGCTTTTGTTCTTGGATCACCTGTTTGGCATAATTCAATGCTGCTTTGGCGTCCGTGAAGAAGGTCTGCTTACCGGGACCATGGCCTTTTAGCTTGGTGGGGTAAATCAAGGCATATCTGGTACCTGTCTGCTGTAGTATCTTCTTTGCCGGAATGAATTCTCTACGTGCTTTGCCTTGGTAGTGAAGGGTGCCACGCTCCCTGGCAAGCTGCAGAACCATGTCCCGATCTCGATAATTTAAAACCCGTGCCAATATGGGTCGGGATGGTGCTCCTGGCGGTGGTTTGGGTCCTAGCGTGCGGTGTGCTCGCTCAATCAGGAGCATTTTGGAGAGATCTTGTCCGAATAGTTCCAGCAACATATTTTCCACATACTTCTCCATATTGGGTATCTCTGTGGATTCGGGAACGCCTGTGATACATATGTTGTTCCTACGTGATCTGGCTTCTAAATACTCATTCTTGTTTTTGATTAGAGTTAACACTGCGTCCATACGTAACATTTTGTCGCGTGTCTCTGTTTGCGTGTCTTCTGCCTCAGAGACCCTGGTCTCCAACGTGTCCAGACGGTTTTCATGTTGTTCCACTCTCTGCGTGATTCTCTCCATACGCTCAGCCAGATTGTCCATTTTGGAGTCCAACCCTTGAAGGCTAGTTTTAAGGTCTTTAAACATTGCCCGGATATCGTCGTCCAGTACGTGTCCCTGCGCCGCATCTTCAACGTTGTCAGCAGTGGTTTGATCCCCTTCAGCTTGTTTGCTCATTTTTTTATTAAAGGTGAGTCTCGGTTGCCTGGTGTCTGGTTTCCCCATTGTTCCTCTGGTGGTCAGTGGTCTCTCTTGGGGAGAATCGCCCGGTCTATCTCCACGGCGCCTTATCGTGCCTCCCTTGTCACCTGCCCTTTCTGCGATGCTGCCCATCTCCTTGCACTCTGCGCCCCCCCTGCTGATGTCTCTGTTGACCTGCCGGGAGGACCACGTTCTTGCCCCACTAATAATGCTGAAGTTTTTTTTTTTTGGGGGGGGTGCGGGCGGTTTTGCCCCTACGGTCCGCCAGTTATTGGTGTAGCAGTAGTGGTACGGGCATCACCGGTTCCCCCACGTTTTTGTTGGGCACCTAATCTTGATTGCGGTACCGTTGCTCAGCTTGACAGCTACCGGCCCCACCGTTCACGGGTGAATGTGCAGCAGCCCGTTTTACAGTTTCTCGATCTGGGTGCACTTTACTAAATGATGTCAGCGGCTTGCCATGGGAGCGTACAGTTAATAGCCTTGGACGTGAAGCGCTGAAGGTCGCCTCTGACAGCAGTTTAATAATCGTGCTGGTCGCGGGGCAAAGAGTATATGCTGCACTGTATGGTACTCATGGAGCGGTCGGGCGTCCCGCATTCGTCTAATGTCTGGTATGATGCGCAGCTAAGATGGCGGCCACCTCTTCTCCGATCGGATAATGGCGTTGCCGCTATGCCCTGATCTCCGACCCTATCCACCGCAACGCCGTTAGTCCCAGGCAGGAGGCAGGGTTACCGGCCCCCCATCCACCAGTCGCGGTCGCATCGATGTCACCTGTTTGCTTGCCGGTACTGTGAGCTCCTGTAACTCGCCGCGCTCTTGCTTTTGGCTGTGGGTGCGCGTCCGGTAACTGGCCGCTACGGCACTGGGCAGCCTCGTTGTTTGATCCCGTGCCTGTGATTGCCCACGCTCAGTCCGTGCAGCGCACTCACCCGCTCTGCCGTTGCTGTTGTACTGCTACCAGGGTTTGCGGGACAGCCCTCCGTGCGCGGCCAATGCCCTCTGGGTGCGCCCGCCTCTTCGCTCCGCCGGTGTCCCGGGCCGACCGGTTAACTGAGTCCCCGGCTTTGCCCTGCCGCCTCGTGTGTAGGCCGCTGCTGGTCGTGGGCTGCGCACCGGGCCCCTTAGCCACACCGGAGCTGCGCCGCGGATCGTCTCCCCCTCACGGATGTCCAGTCGGGCAAGGGGCAGAGCCCTGGGCTATCTCAGCGTCCCCCCGCGTCTGTTGCACGGATGGCTGACGGATTTTCTGGGCTCGGCCGGCGGAGCAGACTCAAAGTGCGGCCATCTCGCTGCTCAGCTTGGCCACGCCCCCGTCTCTCCTTGATTAATCCCCTCCGACGAGCTGACGGAGTTAAGGCCTTGGGAGGTTGACCTCTAATTCCGCCCACCTAATTTAAATGGGTAGAATTAGAGATCAGTTTCCACTGTCCATCACACCAGGAAAACCCTGGAGGTAAGGGACTGTGAAAACTACAAAATGCCCCCCTCGTCATGGGAGAGGACTCCGATGGCGAGGGGAGCATTGTCTTTATTAATTTCAAAAACAAAATCCTGTTTCAGTATTTTCTTTTTGAAAACAAGAAAGAAAACAGTTTGCCGTATGGTACTATCATGCTTGATGGAGCAGTGTGTCAAACTGCAACAACCATTGACCGGAACAACTGTGACGGCTTTTCCTGACAATGCTTTAAGAAATGACCTCCAAGATGACCCCCGGCTTAGCGCCCATTTAATAATTTGGATGGCGGAGATGCAGTCAAGTCGACGGCGTTAATTACTCCATCACCCTGACTGTTGTGCATCCCTTCACCGAATTATAAATTGATACCGGAGTATTGAAAGATAAGTCTGAATAATGTTAAAAATTGTTTGCAAAACAGCAATCTCCTTGTAATCTTACTTATTGGCTTGAGAGTAGGGTCTCAGAAAGGAAAGTACAGGAAGACGCTTCAAAGATGTAGGTAACTGGGTGAAATTAGGAACTGAAAAGGAATTGGAGAATTTGAGAGCTACCATTACTATCAGAATCCTACCCCATTGAACGGGAGAGAGATAAAGTTAAACTTAAGGGGACACTAGGTCGGTGAGCAAACTCTGGTGAAAGCAGACAAGCCACGCAGCACAAGGTGTTGCCAGGCATTGATCAACTCATGCCATTTTTGGCCTTTACTCCTTTTCTGCCTACGTTGACCTGGAAGAGTCAGATGATGCATCACGTGCCAAACTCCATTCCGGCACCCCAGCAGCCGCAAGCTGCTCAGCCATAGATGTTGCCCAGCACACAAAATCCCGAAAGCTGAGGTGCTTTAGTGAATGAGTGCTGCTTACTCCTATAATACTTGACACTACCATTGTGCAACACTAAGTGTTGCTCGAAAGCAGCTTTTTTTGGCATAAGCAATGATGTCATTTGCACACAACTCTTTCCAAATATGGCGCTGCACTATTTTTACCTCTTCACTCCGCACAGAGCTGCACATTTTTATGTAGCATTGCGTGATTATTAGTACGCCTGGGCCTCAATTTTCGCATGGTTTTGCAGACATGTACCTTCAAAATAGAGTCACAAATATTTTGCATAACAGTATTGTCTTTGTGGGAAATGTTGCATAGTAAATATCCTCAATCATCTTGTTTTTCTCGAGGTTTAGAAGTGTTATATTCCATATAGGTACCCTATATAGGCGCAGGTAACCTTGTAACCTCTCACCTATATTCTTCCCTACATTACACACAACGGTTCTTGGGTACTGACCTTTTACCTCGATATGACACTGCATTCAGAACGTGGGTTTTTCCCTGGTTCGATTCTCATACATTATGCATGAGGCTTCTTGGAAGCACAGCAGGACTAACAGTAGGATTACCATCTCCTGTATAATATCTCTGTATAAAGTTCAGGCCCAACGTCATCCTTTAGGCCGACACAGTAACACAGCAAGGTAGGACCCCTGGGGAGACCTATGGGTATATATACAGCACATCTTGTTTAGGAGGATAGAGATGACCGAGACTTCCCAGCTGACACACTGACCAGAGACGCTGAAGTTCCTGCATGCAGACGCTCCAGCTCGCAGTGGCCTAACATCCCTCACGGGGTGTCTAACTCGAGACCAGGACAGTGTACCATATTCTCTCATTCTAAGGTAATGGGGTTGACTAGATCCTAGAGGGATTCTTGGCATATCACCTACACAGATGCTAGGTACATTAAGGTACATCTAGTTAGGGAGACATCGTAGGAGTATGCACTTTTTATCATGTGTTTTATGTACTTGTATATATTCATGATTTCTGCAAGATGGTAGAACTATACCATCCCTTTACTTTTGTAGTACTGCTAATCATATATGCTACTGTCTAATGGTTGTTGCAGCTCATCTATTCTACACTAGAATAACAACTGTTCAATAAATACTTATTGAAAACGCCCAGCCTGTTTATTCTGTGTATCTCTCTGAGACAAACTAAGTAAGCACGAGTGACTCAGCGAAAGGTAGTATATTGTTTCCACGATTCTGAGGGATCAGGGTTGTCATGTTCTGAGGTTGCCAGAATCTATTCTCTCCTTGGTAAGAGGAGATTATAGTGACACTGTGAGCTAGCTAATACAGATAGGCTAATGTATCCGGTGGGGGTGCATGGAATCAGTCTGCCACCAGTCCCACAGATTATGTTATCCAAATGCGCAGATCCTGTATAGGTTATATAGGAACTACACAACATGGCGCACCCAACGTTGGTTGAGTACTAATTTAACAGTAGAATCAGAGTGGTTCAGTCGTGCTATTGTCAGAGACCCCTACTCACAAAACACAAGAGACGTCTGGAGTGGGTGGGCACAAACTCCGCCACAGCTCAGTAGGCTACAAAATCCTATTTATTGGCTGTTGGTTAATCAAGCTTGAAGGACACAGTGTTCCTAAAATTGTGCATAACACCTTATCTTGGTTCCCTTGAAAAACAATTTTAGTGTACTAAAAACAATGACTAACCAGGTCTTAGACCCACTGCAACAAGCACTGCCCTTCTCAGACGAGGAGGAAGATACAAATTGCACCAAACTTTAGAAATACGGTCACCCTGAGACTGCTAGAACATGGTCTATCATCTAGGGGTGGCATAGTAGTTTTCGTGATTGAGGCATACGAATCAAACAGAATGGAGGTATTTTATTCGTGGGTTACATTCCCAGCAGCAAATGCAAGAACAAAAACATTTCACTCTTACACAGAAGGAGATGCACCAGCGGAATATTGTCCGTTCGAGGACATTGAGGTTCCGCTCACATACCAGGAACACTTATACTGGTTTAAAGGCGTCCTACCCCATATAAGAAGAAGAGTGAGACTCGGCCCGCTCGGAAGAGAAGGAGCCACATGGCCTATATTAGCGGCCTACACACCACATCCTGACATTGAAACAATGCCACCAGGAGACTTACTCACACAACACAAAGATTTAATTAAAATATACAGAAACTTGACGCAATTCGTCATGAAGACACTTACAGTCCAACCAGCGATAGTTGCAACTAATGGAACTCAAATTCAGGGTACAGCAACTAAAATTACACCACAAACATTACACGCGGTAATGGGTAAAATGCCCACAAAACGTGAACAAATGCCATTCTGGGTTGCGCAGAAAATAACACAGCTAGAGGCAATATTCCCGAATACTACCACGTATGAAAAACACAGAATGCTAACAATCTGCTTGCCCATGGGGATAACACCACAAGTAGAGGATTGTACCACTTGGGGTACAGCCTTTGCTGCCATTTATACCAGAACACATGGTATCCCGTCATTAGCAGTAGTACCAGACGCATTGAGACAAATACAAAATGAGTATGGAGCACAGCCTGCTCTGAACTTAGGGATGAAGTTACTAGGTAACTATGCCCAGGTATCAGCCATAATATTAGCTAATATTAAAGGGGAAGCAGCTTCAGTGGCTATCCGCCAACGCCTAAGGGAGTTCGGTCCTTTAGAAGAAAAACACGAACTACCAAAAATAATTGAAACTGCATATGCAGAATTAGGCAGAGACAGTTTGGGTGGGAAAGCTTAAAAACCACAACTGATGGGCAGTCCTGAAAAGGACACTTCCAAGCAGATACCTACTTCTACAAAGAAGAAGTGGGACAATAAAAAACAACAAAGCTTTAAAGGAAACAAATCTCAATCCAGAGGTAGATCTCCTCCACAGGAGCCCTCCGAAAAGAGGTGTAACCTAAGGAATAGGGATAACATTAGGAAACCTGACAGGTATCAGGATACTGATACACGTTCCTCTCGTTCCTTTCAGGGTTCATCGAAAAACTCAGAGAGGGAAGGACGGTCAGAAAGGCAAGAAGAGCGTACAAAGTCCAGAGACAAGCAGCACGCTCAAGATTACTCTTCTAAAAAAGAAGAAAAACCAAAGCAAAAGCCACAGTTCAAAAAGAAGAAGGTTGCAGGTCTAAAGATCAGACATGCCCAGAATTCTGAGGACTCGACTACTGAACGGGGAATGGGCTCTGTCGATGCTAGACAGTGCGGCAGAAATAACAATAGCTCGCCAGAACCTGATGGAATTTCTGGTTATAGCGGACTTGAATGATTATATCAAGGTAGAAACACCCGATACTAGGGTAAGTGTCCCACATAAAGTATATGAAATAACGCTCCAAATGGAGGGGGACAAATGTAGAACAGTAAGAGGTCTCTTTTGGGAGAACCTGATGTTTGGCTATGATATTTTATTAGCTGAACAAGATTGGCCGCCAGCATTCGTCACGGATTGCCCTAAAGGAGAAACGGTAATTCTTCCGGCCTTCTCAGACCATATTCCCAGGCACTTACAACACACTTATGCGCAGGAGTGGGCGGTAGCCCAGGCTCTGGCATTATACAAAAACCATGTTGGATGGGATGAGGATTCAACCCACCACATAATTCCTTTAAAAAATACTTTAACTGCACAGAGGCAGTATCCAATAAAGCAAGAAGCTAAAAAACAGGTCAGGGAGACCTTAGATCAACTTGAGTACCAAGGGGTGATCGAAAATTGCACGTCATCAATGAACAATCCTTTGTTTCCGGTCATGAAACCTGACAATACACATCGTTTAGTTTTAGATTATAGACATTTAAACACTTGCACCAAGTCATTTGCAGTCCAAAATGCACACAGTGCCGCATTAATGAATAACATTGTGCGGAAAAAATATAAAACAACACTTGATATCTCAAATGGATTTTTCTGCCAAAATATAGCGCCTGAAAGCAGGTATCTGACAGACTTCTCACCGCTAGGGACCCAAAGGCAATTTTGCCGGCTCCCCCAAGGGTATAAGAATAGCCCGGGGTTGTTTTCGGCCAGAGTAACTGAGTTACTTCAAAATTTGGATGAAGAAGCATTGTTCTATGTGGATGATATTTATCTAACGGACGATGACCTAGAGGAGCACTTGAACAGAGTGAATACCATGATTTTGGGATTTGCATCTGAGGGCTACAAATTCAACTTTAAAAAATCAAAAATTGCCCATCCCAGTGTCCTGTTTTTAGGATATGAGCTTTCAAGTGAAGGGAAAAGCCTGGCAGCCAATTTTTTAGAAAAATGCGCGCTGCTCCAACCTCCAAAATCATTGAAAAATTTACAGTCAATTCTGGGATTCCTAAATTTTGGTAGAACATACATTTTAGATTACGCAGAAAGAGTAAAACCTTTCTACGATTTAATAAAACCTGAATTTTCAGTAAAACGATGGACACAGGAACATACAGATACACTTCGTTCCTTACAAGCTGACATGATAGCTTCCAAACACTTACAGACACGCGTAAATGTACGCAACCTGGTGATCCGTATAGTTGCGGGTCAATCTGGGTACACCTATCTAACATATAATGAAGGTGAAACAGTACCAATTGCATACAAATCACATTTGTACACAAATGCTGAGATGCGCTTCGCATCTACAGAAAAGATTCTGACAGCAGTACAGATTGCTGTAGTGAGAGAAAGAGCACTGGCTCAGGGGAAACGAATAATAGTAGAGACTCCGGTTCCAGCCTTAGAGGCTGCGACAAAGGCAAGCGTTCCTAATGCTAAAGCTTTACATCCGAGATTAATACAATGGGCTAATTCACTCACTGCATCAGATGTAGAATACAGGTACGACCCAAATTTAAAGACACAAGCATTTCTGCAATACGAGCAAGAATATCCTCTACCAAACGAAATAATGCCTCTAGATCAGTATGAATATATAATTTACACTGACGGATCTGCTCAACCGGCCACAGGAAGTAAGCAACAATACAGCGCCGCATGCGCAATCGTTAAAGGTCGCAGGCGGGTTGGAAGGTTCCACCCAAGTTGCACAAAAACGCAATCTCTAGGAGACTGCACGGCACAGCTGGCAGAGTTGAAAGCCTTGATACTGGCACTGGTAAATACGGATCGAGAATTCCCCACACTAATTGTGTGCGATTCCTTTTACTGTGTGCAGTCATATAATGAATAGGTAGTGGAGTTGAAAACCGAACTACCGAGAGCTCACGTGATACATACACTGAGTCATCAGCGTGATGGCGTTCACGTTGAAGGGAATTCATTGGCTGATGAAGCCGCAAAGGGGGCTGTACGCACGGCTTCCGTAGCTGCAATCACTCGTTCTAAAACGAGAATAGACGGTGAGATTATGGTAGCTATCAATGCTTCTCGCAAAAACAGCAGAGCAGTACCGAAAAGGTTTCCACTCAAGTACTCCTACAAGTTAGATGCCAATAACATTAAATTTGCTCAGATTCCTGGAGTGGGGGATAGAGTAATTCCAAATATGGATCGTAGGTTAGGTTTAATTCTAGCAGCACACGAAAGGATAGGTTCTGCCCATGCAGGAGTTACGGCGACTGTTTCTTTATTGAAACAACGCTATTGGTGGCCTGGGTTAACGAAGCAGACTAAAGACTATGGGGCCGATTCCGATCTCGGTCGGAGGCGCACCCAATACCATTCGGTCGGGAAAAAAGCCATGCGAAAGCCTGTTTCCCGACCGATCCGTACAGTACACCGAACAAGCAAGTACGATGCGCACAACAGCAAAAAATCCGGCCGAGCCGTACTCACCCAAACCAGGTCCTGTACTCCGACCGAGGCGAATCCGGAAACGCCGAATCGAGTCGCACGGAAGGGAAAATGCAGCCCCGTCCGGCCGGACAAGTACGATGCGCTTTCCGTACGCTCCGAACCCGTCGCTACGCACGGCACGTCAAAGCATCCGGGAGAGGCGCACATAAGCTCCGATTCGCGCCACAACACGATCCACGGCTCCGAGACGAACACGGCACCGACGAGGACGACGCGAGCGGCGAGGACGAGGCGAGCGATGAGGACGACGCCAAGCAACGAGAAGGACGAACGACACGAACCAACCATGAATCCCTTCGTCCCGATCATACCAATATTCTACATTTACTACCGGAACAGGCACGGACGCGTACGGCGCAGAAGGTAAGCCAGACACCAACCACAAAACACATACAACACGTACACGACACATCACACACACACACGGGGATGCTGAATATACTTACACCAGCAACAGCAGCACCATAGGGGCGGGATGCCCATCACCAATGCCACATATGCACACAGGGGCCTGGATGCGCACCACCACCCCTACCCAGGGGGGCTGGATGCCTACCACTACTACCACCCTTACCCAGGGGGGCTGGATGCCTACCACTACTACCACCCTTAGCCAGGGGGGCTGGATGCCTACCACTACTACCACCCTTAGCCAGGGGGCTGGATGCCTACCACTACTACCACCCTCACCCAGGGGGCAGGATGCCTACCACTACTACCACCCTTAGCCAGGGGGGCTGGATGCCTACCACTACTACCACCCTTAGCCAGGGGGCTGGATGCCTACCACTACTACCACCCTTAGCCAGGGGGGCTGGATGCCTACCACTACTACCACCCTTAGCCAGGGGGCTGGATGCCTACCACTACTACCACCCTCACCCAGGGGGGCAGGATGCCTACCACTACTACCACCCTTAGCCAGGGGGCTGGATGCCTACCACTACTACCACCCTTAGCCAGGGGGGCTGGATGCCTACCACTACTACCACCCTTAGCCAGGGGGGCTGGATGCCTACCACTACTACCACCCTTAGCCAGGGGGCTGGATGCCTACCACTACTACCACCCTTAGCCAGGGGGGCTGGATGCCTACCACTACTACCACCCTCACCCAGGGGGGCTGGATGCCTACCACTACTACCACCCTTAGCCAGGGGGGCTGGATGCCTACCACTACTACCACCCCCACTCATAGGATGGACAATGCATGACACAACCAGCACACCACAACCTAGGGAATGCAAGATAAAGACATCCCCCCACCACCATGACAAGCGTGTGTAGGCTGTGTCAAATGCCTACAACACCGAACATGACTTTGAACATACAATGTGACCCCCTAGCACATGTGCCACACATATATGTGTGTGGCACCCACAATGCTAAGCAGCCCATGACCATTGTGGCAATGGGGCCTAAACCCCCATCATCACAGTGACCAAAAGGTAAGTGTGGGGTCCATAGCTGAAGCACATTTTGACCATTGTGGCAATGGGGTCTAAACCCCCATCATCACAGTGACCAAAAGGGAAGTGTGGGGTCCATAGCTGAAGCCCATTTTGACCATTGTGGCAATGGGGTCTAAACCTCCATCATCACAGTGACCAAAAGGGAAGTGTGGGGTCCATAGCTGAAGCACATTTTGACCATTGTGGCAATGGGGTCTAAACCCCCATCATCACAGTGACCAAAAGGGAAGTGTGGGGTCCATAGCTGAAGCACATTTTGACCATTGTGGCAATGGGGTCTAAACCCCCATCATCACAGTGACCAAAAGGGAAGTGTGGGGTCCATAGCTGAAGCACATTTTGACCATTGTGGCAATGGGGTCTACACCCCCATCATCACAGTGACCAAAAGGTAAGTGTTGACAAAGAAAGAGCTGCAACTGCCAAACTGCATGGATCATTCCTGGTCACAGAACCAAAAACTCATCTGTGGCAAAGTAGTGTATGTGTCCCATTGCAACATAAATTGGGTGAGCCAAATACTGCAGTGCAAATGAGACATTCCTTTGGCCATGTGCAGACAAACAACACCCATGGTGGCTGACACCGTCAACATTCATCAATGACACAATGACAGAAGTGACCATCAGAATGCAGAACCACATATTTGCACCAATGGGCACACAAATGCAGATATCCTGTGGAGACAGCAGATGTGAGGTGAACAGATACCATACCATGGCAGCAATGGGACACACAAACCATGATCACTGTGCTGACCGATGACCTAGGAGTCCCAGGGACAGCAGGGGAAACACACCAAACAACATACAGCCAATGGCACACCCAAGATATGCCAATGCAGTGGTGCAGATGCACAAACACAAACAGGCAGACCAACACTGACATCATACACAGCAGGTGAGGGGGGGGTGCCAGTGTCCCCAGGTAACCACACAACACATGAGGAGAGCTGAATACCAATCATACAGATGTGCATACAGTGCCACACTAAGGTAACTCATGGATCCAAATCCCCTATGTGGGCAAGCAGGCATTGTCAGATGAGAGGGAGCACAAAACACACATGTCACACAGGAACGTAGGAACAACAACTGACACAGCAAGACACAGACACACCACAGCACCACCCCCAGGGCCCCCACAATGTGGTGACCCTTGGCTGCATAAAATTCCCACTCTGATGACAAAGCTGAATGTGGTTCACACTGTGAACCACAGTCATGTGTCCTGAGCAACAAACTACCATCACACCGACACAAGCACAAATCAATCAGCATGGCCAGTAAGCCAAGGCCAACATGGAGGCAGGGGTCCAGCTGGGCAACAACTCCCATCTGCACACACTCAAGACCACACCCCTCGACCTCCAACAATGTGCAGCAGTGAAGTACACATGCACTGGTGACATTGCACATGCACCCATGACTATTCCAGGGTGGTGGGTGGGAACCAAGGTGCAGAAACACATCACACATGGCCACTCAACAAGACTCCTGAATGTCTGACACACTGCACACTACGCTGTACATGGACATGACGGCGATACCACACCAACCAATGGGATCCCAGCCACAGTCACACACCAATGAAGAAGCCAAGGTCACCCACAAAGAACACACATAGACAACAACCAACATCGCAGCCCGGACCCTGAGGAGTGCCAGCAGTCACACACACAACGTGTCACAATAACTTAAAGATAACACGAACTGAAAATCACATGACAGGGGCAAACAACAAGTGCCAAGGGGAAACCTGACTGTGACCCATCTGCGTCTGCACACAAACTCAGCCCTGACAGCAAACACACCTATGGGTGACACCCTGATGACCAGTAATGTGCCATGCACCCACATCACAGAGAACACAGGGAGAAGACTTTGGGGGAACATAGCTCAAGTCAGCAAGCATCACAAACAGGTACAACACTAGGGATCACAGCATGCGCAGATAAATGGAAGTGAACACACAGACATGCACATACAACACACACCTTGGGCGCAGGCAATGTCACACGTGTACACACTGCCATGAGGGGACTCCACTCCTGTGTGAGGAAAGCTGTGCCATATGTTGCCTCAGTAGGGCCCCATCATGTCAGCTGAGCACTTGGTCACACAATCAACAATTAGCACCAAATGAGGGCTCCCGTCACATCAGCCTGGTCATGGATGTGCCAACGGAATCATCAGCACAGATCCAACACACTTGTATAGCAATGTTGCACTGACTACACGGATGAGTCCTTCCCCATTGATGCCCAAACCTGCATGTCCAGTGGAGATGGCAACACGGTCAGGGAAGTAGACAAATCCAACAATGGAAGGCACAACAGATGTGCAGGGGTGGAAGCCACAGATATGAAATTGCTAATGTAAGTAGGAAATCCCATTGCCAAATACTGAACACATGACACCCTCAGATGCTGCTATGGATGACATGGATACACCACATGATAGGACACATTCCCCCTGGACCACATGGGTTCCTGCACAGTAACACTTCATAATCATGAGACCAGATATCACCATCACTGCAGCAAGGGCATGGTTAGCAGCACCAACAACATGTACATCTGAAGCATGAGCACTAGAGAAAAGAAAGTTGCTTTATTCAGCATATGTGTTGAATGAAAACGACGTCCAGAAAAAAAGAGCAAAGGCCAATGGCCAGTCCATTGTCAAAGTTCAAACAGGGTGACACTGGCAGATGTCACCCTACGCATGCCTGCACAAAACCAGGGACAATCCACTAGGAGGGGCAACCGGGGGGCAGGCCAGGCACCGCAGGGACAGGATCAGGGCTCACCAGGGGAGTCAGGGAAGGGGTGGTGGGTGCTGGAGAGCCACTGACAACTGCAGTGGAGGTGTCTGACATGGTGTGTGCCGGCACAACTGGGGGCATGACTCAGATGTCGTGGGTGCCGGCACAACTGCAGTGGACCCTGCAGATGGAGTGGACAGGTCCGCCACTGCAGTGCCCAAGTCAGACAGGGCGGTAGTGGACTCCACTGCAGTGCCTACCTCCAGGGGAGGAGAATGGGGAACAGGCAAGGTGGGTTGGACAGAGGGGGAGGACACCCTCACCACATCAGTGGCACAGACAAGCGCAGCGGGGGTGTGGTGCTGGGAGAGCAAGTGGCAGGGGAGAAGGCCGGAGCCTCTTGGGGATGGTATATCTGTGGGTGGGGGAACCTGGGGCAGGGTGTGGTGGGGGCACCTGTGGAGTGGGGGCCTGAGGGATGGAGGAAGGAGACCTGGTGCTTGAGCTGCAGGGCGGTGGCGGGGTCTTGCTCTTAGGACTCCGTGGGGACTTGCGGGTGGGGGCCTCAGTCCGTCTGCGCCTGGGGGAGGGTGTCCGGGGGCGAGGGGCACTCTGCTCCGTGTGGGTGGGCTTCCTCTTCCCCCGGGATGCTGGAGCAGCTTCATCGGTGGGGAAGAGGCCGAGGTCACAGAGGAAGAGCTGCTGTGACTTTGGGGTTGCAGGTGAGGCAAGGGAGGGTGCTTTGGAGGGAGAGGGAACTGAGGACTGCGCAGTGCATGTGGATGCGTGTGTGTGTTCCAGGGCCCCATCCCCTGTGAGTCTGGCTTCAGTCCCCTGAATGTGCGTGCGTGTGCGTTTTGTCATTGGCGTGTGTGTAAGTGTGCTGGATGTGTGTGTGCTGGTGTGTGCCTGTGCCGGTGTGTGTGTGCTTGGGATGGGTAAGGTGCTGGGGAGTGTGGATGGAGCAGAGGCAGGAGGGGTGAGGGACCGTTTGAGGAGGGACACTGCTGCCGTCAGGGAGGAGTCCATGGACCTATTGCCCCTCTGTAGGTCAGACATGCCCGATGAGATGCCCTCCATGAACGACACCAGCTGAGTCAACAGCGCGGTGTGCGCATGGAGGACACTCAGCATGGCTGTCTGGCCTACATGGAGCTGGCGAAGGAGGTACACAGACTCCTCACTCAGGGCAGCAGGGGACACAGGGGCAGGGGCTGCGGTGCCTGGCCCAAAGGAGACACGCTCCCGGACATGGGAGCCTCCACGGACCTGGGGAATGGGAGCCGATGGGAGGGCGGTGGTGGTGCTGGTGGTGGCGGGGACAGCAACACTAGCTGGGGTGTGGTGGCTGCTGACACCCGCCTCCACAAGGGAGTCATCCTCCGAGTTGCTCTGGTCCTCAGCTGAGGTGGATGCTGCTGAGGACTCCTCGGTGTGGCTCCCCTCGCCCTCCGTGCCACTGGGTCCCTCCGACCACTCCTCGGCTGCTGACCCAGTCTGGCTCTCTGGCTCCTCCTGGTCCGTGGAGCTGTCCCCTTCCGTGGCCGTGGATGTATCTGCAAACAATGGGGAAACAGACAGACATCAGTCACCTGCACAAAACGCACACACCACTGTGAGCACAGCACATCACAGAGCAAGCCCTGGCATCATTAGTTGTACATTGCTAAAAGTGCCCTAACTGAACAGGAGAAGCCAATTGTCAGTCTGATGCCAAGCATGGCACTCACATCCCACATGGCCTTGCACCCATCTGTCTGGTGTCTGTTGGATTGCAACACCCCAGTGTGGACACATGCACCAAGTACACAGTAGTTGGACAGTGCAGAGGACACGGTGTGGCATGTGGACATGCACACATCACAGCTCTTGCCACTGAGTCAGTACAGGTTTCCGGATGAAAGGGATGCCCAGAGTCAAATAGGAAATGCATGTGATGCATACCAGCGACAGACACCATGATGCACCCATGTCCTGATAGCCAGCGCCACTATGGTGTGCATGTAGCACATGTCACTCCCCTGCAGGCTCACCAATCAGTAGACACATGCCATGGCGGAGGCATGACTGCAAAGTCATACATCACTGTCTCAGTGATGTATGACTTTGCAGCCAGACAACAACACTCTGCACTGTGTCACAATAGTAGGTCATGGGGAATGCAAGTCCTGGAGCTGCACAAGTGCACATGTACATCCCCCACAACACATCCTCTCAACCCTCATCTGTCCAGGTCATACCTATTGGACATATGGGAGACCTGTGACACTACCCTCTGAACCTGAGCCCCTCACACTCTGCTGTGAATGGGGAACAGCTGCCTGAACTTCACATTCACATGCCCCAGTCTGCATGGGCAGCTGATCAGACACCTATGTGACACACAAGTATCGTCTCCTATGGTCACATCTCCAGTGGCATGCTGAGCCCCTACCAAGAAACTCCACAGCAGTCCTGGCGACTAATCCACAGCACACTGACACAGAGGCAGACACCTGAGGGGTCAAATCACTGCGCACAATGTGTCAGCTGATACACGGGAGTGGGAGTACAGAGTGTATTGTATGGCCTGGAGTAGGCATGACTGTCCAGCCCCACATGAATGAGGGATGAGCCCTGGACTGTAGGCAGCTGGCTAAGTATGTGTGACACACGTCATATACATACTCCTGGGGCCCAAACATTGTTCCCACCCGCAGCATGGGTGTGTGCCAGATACCCCAGCCACATGTGGTGGATCAGCTCAGCAATTGGACCACAGATCAAAGTAACACGCTGAATACATGTCAGAATACAGGCATTGTGTAAGCAATGGACCCACCCATGATGCCCACCACAGAGTCAGGGAAACAGATGCTGTCTCCCACCTTGAGTCAAGCAAACTGCAAGGACACAGTCCTAAGTGACAGTATTCCCTGCATGTAAGGGCCACACCTGGGTATCAGATGAGGAGTGGGCAGTGCACAATAGAGGGACATGGCTCCTGGACAACATGACTGCTGTACTGTGGCAGTTTAACCAGGCCCGAGGAGGGCACATAGCATGTTAGACAGAGTTCACAGTGCAGTCTTTGACTCACCCCCTCCTTGCTGCTCTCTGGCCTTCAGCTGCCCATCCAGGTCTGGAAAGACCACCGCCAGGATCCTGAGCATGTGGGGGGTCAGGGTCCGTGTTCCGCCCCTCCTGCGAGGAGGCGACAGCTTCAGCTGGACCCGTGCAATCCTCCGGGTCCAGCCCCGAAGGTCCTGCCACCTCTTTTGGCAGTTGCGGATCCGGCGCTTGTAGACCCCCACGGACCGGACAGCCCGGACGATGTCCTTCCAGATCTCCTGCTTCCGATGGGCAGAAGCCTGTCAGGATGACAAAGTGATAAGGCCATTACTACACATGCAACATATCCGTGCATGACACAGTTGCATATACATGTCGCAATCACAGGGGCACATGGTGTACACAGGCAGTGCACGGCTGCCCATGGACAGTTTTCCAGAAGTCACTACATGGTATCATTGCATGGGGAGTAAAACCCTGTTCAGAAGCACTGTCACTGCACCATACCTGTCCAGTGCAAGTCACTACACACTATGGGGGGTGACAACTACTCAGTGAGCCTGCTAGCCAGTGGCGTGCAGACTCTCAGCCTTGCTAGTCAGACAAAATGCACATTCAGAAAGGCAGTGCACAGGACACTCACCTGCTCCCCTGGTGTCCCATACAGCTTGCTGTACTGTGGAAAGTAGGCTGTCCAGCAGGGCCTGGTTCTCTTCAAGGCTGAAGGCTGGGGCTCTCTCCACAGTACGTGCCATTGCAGGGTCCAGAGGGGCAGAGACAGCAGCAGTGCAGTGGCAGATGTCGTCTTGGAGCATGTAGTGCAGGCAAGTGGGCTCTCAGGGGACCAGCCAGCAATATATATGTGCTGGAGAGGCAGATACTGTCCCTTGTGTCCAAAGTGATAGGTCCAAGTCGTTTGCATCTTCTGAATCTGGCCAATCCATGGAATAGCAGCACCAAAACACGCCCACAGCATCCTTCAAATCTTCAACTTCATGACATACATGATTTTGCAACATTGTTGTGGGTGACCAACTGATTTTCCAGCAACCGACTCGTTCGGAATTCGAAAACGCGTCCGTTGCCAGGCAAGCCCATTGTCAATGGGTGCGCACCGATCGGTCCATTGCAGTACAACGCGCACAGGGGTACAACGCGTACCCGCACACATTGAAAGCAATGGGCCGGCCGGAGGCACCGATCGGTCCATTGCAGTTCAACGCGCACAGGGGTACAACGCGTACCCTCACACATTGAAAGCAATGGGCCGGCCGGAGGCACCGATCGGTCCATTGCAGTACAACGCGCACAGGGGTACAACGCGTACCCGCACACATTGAAAGCAATGGGCCGGCCGGAGGCACCGATCGGTCCATTGCAGTTCAACGCGCACAGGGGTACAACGCGTACCCGCACATTGAATGCAATGGGCCGGCCGGAGGCACCGATCGGTCCATTGCAGTTCAACGCGCACAGGGGTACAACGCGTACCCGCACACATTGAAAGCAATGGGCCGGCCGGAGGCACCGATCGGTCCATTGCAGTTCAACGCGCACAGGGGTACAACGCGTACCCGCACACATTGAAAGCAATGGGCCGGCCGGAGGCACCGGTCGGTCCATTGCAGTTCAACGCGCACAGGGGTACAACGCGTACCCGCACACATTGAATGCAATGGGCCGGCCGGAGGCACCGATCGGTCCATTGCAGTTCAACGCGCACAGGGGTACAACGCGTACCCGCACACATTGAAAGCAATGGGCCGGCCGGAGGCACCGATCGGTCCATTGCAGTTCAACGCGCACAGAGGTACAACGCGTACCCGCACACATTGAAAGCAATGGGCCGGCCGGAGGCACCGATCGGTCCATTGCAGTTCAACGCGCACAGGGGTACAACGCGTACCCGCACACATTGAAAGCAATGGGCCGGCCGGAGGCACCGATCGGTCCATTGCAGTTCAACGCGCACAGGGGTACAACGCGTACCCGCACACATTGAATGCAATGGGCCGGCCGGAGGCACCGATCGGTCCATTGCAGTTCAACGCGCACAGGGGTACAACGCGTGCCCGCACACATTGAAAGCAATGGGCCGGCCGGAGGCACCGATCGGTCCATTGCAGTTCAACGCGCACAGGGGTACAACGCGTACCCGCACACATTGAAAGCAATGGGCCGGCCGGAGGCACCGATCGGTCCATTGCAGTTCAACGCGCACAGGGGTACAACGCGTACCCGCACACATTGAAAGCAATGGGCCGGCCGGAGGCACCGATCGGTCCATTGCAGTTCAACGCGCACAGGGGTACAACGCGTACCCGCACACATTGAAAGCAATGGGCCGGCCGGAGGCACCGATCGGTCCATTGCAGTTCAACGCGCACAGGGGTACAACGCGTACCCGCACACATTGAAAGCAATGGGCCGGCCGGAGGCACCGATCGGTCCATTGCAGTTCAACGCGCACAGGGGTACAACGCGTACCCGCACACATTGAAAGCAATGGGCCGGCCGGAGGCACCGATCGGTCCATTGCAGTTCAACGCGCACAGGGGTACAACGCGTACCCGCACACATTGAAAGCAATGGGCCGGCCGGAGGCACCGATCGGTCCATTGCAGTTCAACGCGCACAGGGGTACAACGCGTACCCGCACACATTGAATGCAATGGGCCGGCCGGAGGCACCGATCGGTCCATTGCAGTACAACGCATCACTGTACATGTGACTGGCATATGTCAGCATGCCTGTCTCAGATGGACATATGCCAGCCACAGATAGCTCCCAGGGAGTGAGGGGCACACCTACATCACGACAGCCTGTCCAAACCTTATCATAAGGCATGTAAGGCTGCATTTCCTATTGTGTGTATGTTGGTGTACATGTTGTCCTGTGGGTGTCACCTGTGGGCAGCCACCCCCAGGCTGTGCACGTGTTCATGGGGACAGGATCCTGGGTGTTACGTGTACGTGACCACTGTGATGTGCAACTGTTCATATCTGTGCATGTGCCATGGTCACATTTCACAGTGGTGTTTGTGTATGTCATGTCACATACCCCGTGAGTCCCATGTGGGACGGTATGTTTGAGCCAGGGTGTCCCAGTGGCACAATAGTGATGGACCTCCACAGTCTTTGTGCATGTAGTGTTTACAATGTCTCTGATTTCATGTGCACAATGGGAGACAGTCTCCACATCCACGTTGTGTGTGCATGGACTCTGATGTTGTGCGTGTGTGTCACAGACATCCATGTCTGTCCTGCCGTGGCAAGTGGGGCCACTACCTGTGGGGGTCATGTTTGTTTTGCTGTGGTGTACACATGATACTCCATGTGATGCCAGTGTCCATGTGGCATTACAGGGTCCCTGGGAATGTACCTGTCGTTGAGCTGTGGTGCCTGGGGCACATCTGTCCTCACATGTCACTGTGGGGAGTGATTGTGACACGGCAGCAGGAGATGGGAACTGTGACACGGCATCATGATATCCAATGGGCCAACCTGGGACAAATTGATGCCACCTGTAGGACCGTGTTGACAGATGTTGGCCATGTACGTACCATACATGTCCTTCCGGTACTGCACACTTCATGTAGTTGTGCCTCATAATGATGTATGTTGGGATCTTGAGTGTGTTCAATGCCGCATATGTGGGGTGACTGACAATCTTGCTTACTTCTCCTCTGCACTGCAGGGCTCCTGCTGTCCATCGGCCATTCCCAGACCTGGCAACGATGGTGGAACGGGACAGCATCCGACGGTACCGCTTCACCAGGCAGCTGATTGAGGATTTGGCAGTGCAGTTGTCCCCACATTTGCAGCCTGGCCGGCCGTATCCTACAGCGCTGACCCCCAAGGTGAAGGTGATGGCAGCCCTACACTTCTTTGCCACCGGTACCTTCCAACATACTGTGGCGACTGCTGGTGGGATGTCACAGACCATGTTCAGCCGTGTGCTCCGCGATGTTTTGGCGGCAATGTTGCTCTTCCTGAACCGGTACATCTATTTCCCTAGACTGCGACGACTCACTGACGTGAAGAGTGACTTTTATGCCCTGGGGAGGATGCCGCATGTAATTGGCTCCATTGATGGGACACATGTGGCTTTGGTACCACCACAGGCCCAGGAGCAGGCCTACAGGAACCGCAAGCACTACCACTCGGTCAATGCACTGGTGGTGTGTCTTGCAGACATGACCATCACACACGTGTGTGCCCGTTTCCCTGGTTCAGCACACGATGCCTTTGTGATGAGGAGTAGTCGCATCCCCAGGATGATGGCACAGATGCAGAACCAGCGTGCCTGGCTTGTCGGTGTGTACTGACTTTGTGCCATTGTGTGTGATCTGATCTGTAGTATTCCGCCCACTTTTCCAAGTCAGCTAATGTGCACTTGTCTGTCCGTAGGTGACTCGGGATACCCCAACATGCCGTGGTTGCTGACACCCCTCAGGAACCCTGTGACACCTGCCCAGATGCGCTACAATGAGGCACATGGTCGGACCAGGAGAGTGATTGAGCGGACCTTTGGTCTCCTGAAGAGCCGCTTCCGCTGCCTGGACAAGACCGGAGGGTCCCTCCCATATGCCCCTGCGAAAGTGTGCAAGATTATCATCGTCTGCTGCATGCTCCACAACCTGGCAGTGCGGAAGGAGTTGCCTCTCATCCAGGATGACAATGACCAACATCCGCCACCTGTGGAGGATCCTGGCCTGGACCACGATGCCAGTGACGATGATGATGATGATGATGTGATGGTGATGTCCGCACACAGCTCATCACCAACTTCTTTAGCTGAATGTGAGTATCCTGAGGTGTCATGTCAATGATGTGAGTTGGCATGATGTGTGGGTGGTGCTCTGGTGCTGTTGGAGTGTGTCCATGGGCTACTTGACTGGATGTGTGTTGCGATGTGTGGTGACAGGTGGGCTGTACTCCCCAACAGTGTTGACATGCTAACTTGGTTCTGGGTGGGTATCTTGTAACATGTATTGTGCATGAGTTTTGCTGTTCTGTCCTGTACTCCATTGCTTTTGACTGTGTGTCATTTCTGTCCTTCACAGGGTACTTTCAGATTCGTTTGGTCAACTGTGTCCACCGACGACGTGATTGCACATCCAGGCTGGTAGCTGTTGTGTCCCTACAGGTGATGTGCGCCACACCCATGGACTTCCTTCCGTCTACAGTTGTTGACTGTGTGCCCGCTACCAGGTGGGGTTACCTTGCATCTGTAGTGGTTACGGCATGTTGCAACTGTGTAATAAACCTGTGCTTCACTTTGTGATGTGCGTTGTCTGTGGTCACACATTTGACTGCCATTTGCTTACTGCACCAGTGGGCTACTTGACTACAACTGGGAATGGGTGTGGTGTCTGTGCATTGCACCGTCTTCCCTGGCAACATCAGTGTAGGCAATGAGTCAGATGGCCTAGGTGTGTATGTGTCGTGTAGCCCTGGTGGTGTGTCTCCCTCATGTGTGTCACGTTGCCTGTACTCACATGCCTGTGTTGTCCTTGCTGTTGCAGTTCGCATACACAGTGTAATTTTGCAGTTCATCATCCCCATAACAGCACCCACGTTGGAATCACGACAGAGGCAAGTATGGTGTATTTGTGTGTTTATTGTGATACATTTGTGTTAATAGTGCATAGGATGGGTTGTGCTGTACATGAATCTTGCAATCCCAAGTTCCTAGGTGAATTGAAAGTCCGGGTAGACAGGATCCCCAGTATCGGGGCCACAGTTGTCTGACACATTGGTCCAACTTGTACTCCCCATGCAATGTGTGGGAGTAGTGTTGCCGTCAACAGGGTGAACAGTCTGTGCACAAAGGCGAACATCCAGAACAGGTTCAGGCTTCCTGGGAGTTGCGCTTGGCCATCGGCCTCTCACTTTTCCCTCCTCGGACGACCCCTCTTCTTGGGGGGGGCCCTCAAGTGCAGGCTGCTGCGGTGCAGGGGACTCTCCGCCAGAGTCCTCCTCCCTCCCTGTGGCAGTTGCAGTTTGTTCGGCACCAGATGTTGTTGGCACACAGGGAGGTGTGGACTGGTTGCTGTTCATCTGGCGGAGGCATTGTAAAATGTCCCTGTGCACCGCCGTCATCTCATGCAGTGCATCCCACTTGGACTCCACGCGGGACATGTGTGAGTCCACACGGGACATGTGTGACTCCACGTGGGACATGTGGGAGTCCAAGCGGGCATGATGGGCAGCCTGCTGCTGTTTAATGTCTCTGAGGAGCCCCACTACCTGGCTGAGCTCTCCGGTGCTGGACTGGTACGCATCAGCTATGCGTACCAGTTGTGGGTCGTCATGCACACCAGCAACGTCTGCAAGCAGCGACCTCTGTCTCCCACCCCTCCCACCACCCCTGCTGACATGTGCAGTGTGTGCAGTGGCACGCACAGATAACCCTGGTCCACCTTGGCGGTTGGTGGTGGTGGTGGTGTCCATGGCCCCAGGTTGGTCCAGGGTCACTGTGCTGGTGTTGCTCCTTATTCTGTCCATGTCGGCAGGGATGGTATTTGTGGTGACAGTCGTTGTAGGGGTGGGTGCAGGGGGTGCAGCTGGTGGTCCTGCTGGTGCTGCAGCTGGTGGTCCTGCTGGTGCTGCATGTTGACTTGCACCGGATGTGCCAGGTTGTTCTTCATCGTCCGAGGAGGACAGAGGCTGTACGACGCCAGTGAGCTCGGCATCCTCTTGAGCCTGGGACTGGGACTCCTCAGCGTCTGCTGCTGTGTCCCCATCATCACCTGTTTTTGGGAGACACAAACAATGTATGTCATGTTTCTGCAGGCATCAATGGTTGACACACATGACAGTTGTGACTGTGCCTCTGGGTGCGGGCCTGTACATTGCATTGTCCTAAGTCGTCACAGTCAGGGGTTGATATTGGTGTGGCACATTGTCCTGCATTATTTGGGCATTTCTATGTATTTTCTGGGGTGTGAACATGGTCTGCATTGCTTGTGTTTGGTTGACAGCCGGACCTCCTTCCCACCCACACAGCCAGTCAGTTATCCCACCATGGAACGTGCTTGCATTGCAGGGAGTGGAAGTTGTCTCTCAGGATGTCAGTCAGTGGTGTCCTGCTGTTTGTTGGTGCACAGTTGCCAGCAGGGCCTTGTGCTCCCCACAGCAGTAGCCAGTGTCAGCCATCTTGTGAGTCCTTCTCCACTCCCTGTGATGTGAGCATGGTTCAGGGTGGTGTTGATGGGCCAGTTGTGAGGCTGAGCAATGTCTGTGACTACGACTCCCATCATGCTATTGCCTCCACCCCCTTCCCAGCATGCCCATGCTTCCTTCCTTTTGACTCTGCTTCCCTGTGGGGTGGGCTGGCTGTGCTGACAGGATGGCTGGGAGTGTTGTCCTGGCAGTTGTTTGGCTAAGAGTCCCAAGAGTGTCCCTGTGCTTCACACAACATAACCCAGGGTGGTGGTGCTTTGTGGGATCTTGTGTTAGGATGGAGGGCATTGCATTCTACCAGGTGGGTACTGTGGAGTTTGTGTTGGGGGGTGTGAGGGGAGGTGCTGGTGACTATAGTCAGTGCTGCAAGTCCCCCTTCCCACCCAGCCAGCCAGATATCCCACCATGGAACGTGCTTGCATTGCAGGGAGTGGAAGTTGTCTCTCAGGATGTCAGTCAGTGGTGTCCTGCTGTTTGTTGGTGCACAGTTGCCAGCAGGGCCTTGTGCTCCCCACAGCAGTAGCCAGTGTCAGCCATCTTGTGAGTCCTTCTCCACTGCCTGTGATGTGAGCATGGTTCAGGGTGGTGTTGATGGGCCAGTTGTGAGGCTGAGCAATGTCTGTGACTACGACTCCCATCATGCTATTGCCTCCACCCCCCTTCCCAGCATGCCCATGCTTCCTTCCTTTTGACTCTGCTTCCCTGTGGGGTGGGCTGGCTGTGCTGACAGGATGGCTGGGAGTGTTGTCCTGGCAGTTGTTTGGCTAAGAGTCCCAAGAGTGTCCCTGTGCTTCACACAACATAACCCAGGGTGGTGGTGCTTTGTGGGATCTTGTGTTAGGATGGAGGGCATTGCATTCTACCAGGTGGGTACTGTGGAGTTTGTGTTGGGGGGTGTGAGGGGAGGTGCTGGTGACTATAGTCAGTGCTGCAAGTCCCCCTTCCCACCCAGCCAGCCAGATATCCCACCATGGAACGTGCTTGCATTGCAGGGAGTGGAAGTTGTCTCTCAGGATGTCAGTCAGTGGTGTCCTGCTGTTTGTTGGTGCACAGTTGCCAGCAGGGCCTTGTGCTCCCCACAGCAGTAGCCAGTGTCAGCCATCTTGTGAGTCCTTCTCCACTCCCTGTGATGTGCGCATGGTTCATGGTGGTGTTGATGGGACAGTTGTGGGGGGGCAATATGTGTGACTGCGACTCCCATGATGCTATTGGCTACACAGACTTGGCCAGCATACACAGAATTCCTTCCTTTGAGTGGTCTTCACTGTGTGTTGGTGTTGTTGTGGTGGCTACATGTCTGGATGTGTTTGTTAGTTCTATTTGTGCCACTGCCTAGCTGTAGTTGTAGTTGTGTTTGTACATGTGATGGCACGGTTGGATGTGACTTTTTTGATGGCATGTGTTGTGTTTATCTGACTGACATACACATTTTGGGATGATTCTGTTCTGGTTGCTGTGTAATTGCTATGAGTGCATGGTTTGACTCTCCCCTTGACAGTGATGTGTGTGTGTTTTGTGTCAGAAAATTGTGTACATTTGTTCTGTACTCACCAGGCTCTGGGATGTTCTCTAGTCCATATACGCTCACTGGCGGAAGGATGGCCCGCACCTTCTCCTCCCAGGGCCTGAGGTATACTGGCTTGGCAGGAGGGCCACTGCCGGTGTATTGGCTGATGAGGTAGTCTTTCTTGAGCAGCTCCCGGACCCTCCTGCGCACGTCATACCACCTGTTCTGGATGTCGGTCTTTGTGCGCAGACATGGTGATTGTGCGTTCACCCTGTTGATGATCCTCTCCCACATCTTGGTTTTCTGCGACATGGGGGTCTGTTGGACCAATGTGCCAAACAGCTGTGGCTCTACCCTGAGGATCTCGTCTACCAGGACTTCCAATTCACAATCTAGGAACTTGTGATTCTTCTTGGGGGGCATGGTGATGGGTGGTGATGGTGAGTGATGTGTGTGTTGGTGTGCAGGTGAGGGTGTGTGAGTGTGTGTTTTGCTGGGTGTATGTGAGGTAGGTATTTGTTGGTGTGCTGATGGTGTGTGGCTTGTGTGAGGGATGAGCTGTGGGTGTGTGGTTGCTTTCTCTTGGGTGCTGGCAGTGGAATGGCATTTGCAAAGGCTCATGGTAGTGATTTGTGTCCTTTATATAGGTGGAGTTGTGGGTGTGTCTTTGTTCTCTGTCCCCACCCCCCAGTATTTATTGGCTTGGTAATTGCTTGTTTGGCCTTTTTTGGGTGATTTTTCCTTTGTGCTGTTTGTGTGTGTTGGAAACGTTCTTGTGACCGAGTCGGACCCTGCATTGGTCTCGTACGGTGTTCTCCGTTTCGTTCACGCTGTGTTTGTGCAGTTTTCTATGCTGCGTACGCGTCGGTCGCGGTGTATTGTGTTGCTTCGGCTCGGTTTTGTATGCGTGTCGGTCGTCCGGCTTGTCCTCCGTCCGACTCGCTCGTGGTTTTCGCGCCTTGCATCGTACTTAGCGGTTTGGAGTTAGCGTGTACGTTTCGGTCGGATTTGTTCCGGGTGCGTGTCGGTCGGTTGGATTCGCGTGTTTTTCCGGCCGGATTGCTGTTTTCCGTGCGGCTCGGTCGGTCGACTTGGTTTCGTTACGTGTCGGTCGGAGTTTTCGCGCCTTGCATCGTACTTGGCGTGTCGGGCGCCACGGGTACGTGTCGGTCGGTATTTTTCCGGATCCGAGTCGGTCGGTGCCTTTTCCGGCCCGAATCGGAATCGACCCTATGTCTTGAAATGCGACATCTGCCAGCAGATGAAAGGTTCCACCGTAACACGTCCAGCACAGACACCTTTGTTAATATCTGATAAACCACTAGCATGTGTTTACTTGGACCACTGCGGCCCCTTACAAGAGATGGGGCTTACAGATATATCATGGTTGCAGTGGATTCCTGCTCAAGATTCCTTTGGGTGTGGCCCCAACGCTCGGCTGACGCTCTAACTTTTATCAAAGATTTGCGAGTCTTTATAGGGACATACGCAATTAGCACATTACATTCTGACCAGGGCCCTGCATTTGGCTCTCGGGCTTACAAGGAGGCCATGCGAGTATTGGGTGTAGCGTTGCGGTACTCATCTCTGTACCATCCTGAGGGAAATTCGGTTGTGGAGAGAAAAAAACGGGACTTAAAGCAATCTTTAACAGCTAGAGTATTAGGCACGGGTGAAAGTTGGGTAAAACATCTGTATGGAGTCCAGCGAGCTTTCAACAACATGCCAAGAAGTTCTCTAGGGGGGTCACTCCATATGAGGTCCTATTTGGAACAAGAATGTGGGCACCTGATCTTGATTGTGAAGGCGCAGTGGCGGATGAAAAGCCTTTTGACATCCATGACCGTTTGGCTGTTTTACAGGATCTAAATGAATCCAGGACACAACAAAGTAATGTCCACTTAAAGAAGACCTCCACTAGGGAAGTCAAATCAGTCACGGCAAGGCCTGTCTGGATCCCAAAGTCGGTAGATTTGGTCAGAGAGAAGATAGCGGACAAGAAAGAATTTGGGCCATCATACAGAAAGCCTGTACCGGTCCTAGCAATTGAAGGAACAAGAACTGTACTTCTGCCGCCTCTTGCCGGAAAAAAGGAGAAGAGATTTGTCTCAATCGACTTAATCAAACCACACTATGTGGCCGATACTCAGTAGTAGGCCACGTGGACTCCAAAGTAGGAGATGCCCTCCTCTCGCTACAATCCAAGAAGTTCAAACGGAAAGACTCATCACGTTCGAAGAGTCCCCTGCATGGAATGAAGGACTATGCAACAATGCTATGGAACTCGTTCCTCTTGAACCTGAAGTTAAATTTCAAAATCAAACTCAAAATGAAAGACAACTCGCTATTCGACCAAATACAGATGTCTACGTCAACATGCCTCGACAAGAACAAACTACGATTTCTACAAATCCTGATGCAATACCAACAATTGATTGAACTGCTTCTCGCTACTTCATAAGCTTTGATACATTTTCTTTGGATCCAAGCAAACCGGAAACGATGCCAGCCAAAAAATCATGCCAGCAGGAAGTAAAAGACTTTCTGAACTTTCTTAAAAGACTTTCCTGGTGTCACCTTGGGTAGAACTATGGGTAATCACCGGGATACTTTTCTTTCTTTTCTGTGTAGGCTTGGTAATAGTTTTTAGTATGCTTGTTAATGGAAGATACCTTCGACAAAGCTCTGCAGCCCAAAAGTGAACTTACTTTTAAAGCCACACCTATTATCTCATCGTGAACAAAGAGACTTGTCATCAGTGAACATTACATCAGTTCCTATACCTGATGGTATAGTTTGGGACAAGGTTGATTTCGATATATTTGGTCCGACTGAAATTTTAAGAATTCCTCATTTATTTAAAATATCGTTGAAATATATCATTACCTCAAGTACATTTTCTGATGATTGGGATTTCGAAACTGTTAATAACATGTTGTCTGATTTGGAAAAATCTGCTGCATTTTCTAATAGTGAAACATTGGAAAGCACATCAGATTTCAAAACTATGCATTGTTTTTTGTTTTTAGTCCTCATTTGTCAATTTATAGGTGGAGATAAACAAGAATTCTGGTGGCCTTGGCTTAGACATGGAAGGATCCCGGTCACTCCACAAAGGAGGGGATGGATGACATCCTGGGTTCCCATCACAATATCACCAAATTCTTACTCCGAATATACAGGTACTTGTGGGTTGAACCACAGGTCCAGATTCTAATCGTAGTATAACAATCCCTTTTAACACAAAAACCTGTATTTCCAATTGATAATCATTGGACCAGTTGTCAGACATAGCAAAACAAAAAAACAAGGTAGAAGGAAAAAGGAATAAAAATTTCAGCATGAAAAGTGAGAAAAGGAGGAAAGTAAGCAAAGAGAAGAAGGATATATCCCAAATCAAGAGTATGTTGTTTTATACTAATTATCCCAAAGACTCCAGAATTTTGTTCTCTTAGTGCTCAGTGTAGCTCGGTCTAAGTTTGCTATTCTTTGTACTGAGCTTACCCATTCTCCTTCTAAAGGGGCGTTTGGTATAATCCATTTGATACACAGTTCTCTACGTGCCAAAAGAACTAAAATAAAAATGAGTGCTTTATGTATTTTAGAAAAAGACCTGTTACCCTCCTCAGCCGGTACTACCCCCAAAAATAACCAGTGCCAGGCTCACCTTAATTTCTTGACCCAAAATTCCCGAGAGCGCCATACCCACTTTCTGCCAGAAAGTCTGGATGGAGGGACACTGCCAAAACATGTGTGCTTCATCTGTGTTGGGCTCACCGCACTTTGGGCAATTCTTCACAGCCTGGGTCCCCATTTTAGCCAGTCTTCTGGGCGTCCAATAAGCCTTATGAATGGTAAAAGGTGATTTTTTCTTAATGGTGCAGATTCCACGAAGGACCATAGGAAAGATAGAGATACTTGCCATAATGAATCAAGGTCATACGCCGGCAGTTCCCTCCTCCAGGTCGCTGACAGCACTGCTTGTGTGTCTTCCATAGCCTGTATCAGCATCCAATACCATTCTGATGCCTCTCCGCAGAGGGGGACATGAGTAAATCTTTGATTCCTAAAACAAATTACCCATTCCACCTTTTCCTTGGCATTTTAGCCCAACTCAAAAGTTGATAATATTTGAATTTTGAGACCGATCTCCTGCATACTTTGCCAAGAAATTAAATCTGTGCGTTCTAAGAGTTGACCTCAGCTAAGAATTCCGCTTTCCTTTAGTGGAATAGCGAGGGAGTCTTGTAAGCAGGCTGGGGTACCTGGGGAATTCCAAATTGGTACGTGGTGACTGAAATATGGTATCTGTAGCTGAGTTCTTATTTGGTACCAGATCTTACATGCACCCTGAAGAATCTTAAGTCTCACTTTCTTGAAGTACTTGGTGTCCCCAAATTTAAAAAGAAAGAAGCTGTATATATCTGGTGGACCGAATGTAAGAGCCCGAAAGAGTGGTGATAAATCAGGAGTATCTCTCAGCAATTGCCTAACGTTTTTTAATTGAAAAGCCCCTTGATAATAGAGGAGATCTGGGCTGGCTATACCTTCATTTTCCTTTTTCTCCCTGAGTTTTTTCCAAGCAATTCTAGGCTTTTTATTACCCCATATAAAGCTGGAGAAATCCCTTGTATCTTAATCCACTCCTTCTTAAACTCTAAGGGGATTGTGTTAAATAAAAAGGTATATTTAGGGAGGATGGACATTTTTAAAAGGTTTGATCTTCCCAAGAATGATAAGGGAAGGATTCCCAAACCTGGAGTTGTTTCCTTACTTTAGATGTTACCATATCAAAGTTCACTTTTGCTAATTTCTCCAAGTCTTGGACAACTTGGATTCCTAAATATCTTATGCTTTGTCTGGTTAAGTTACAGGGGTAGTTGGCATTCCATTGCATAATTTCAGTCTTCTGTTGGTTTACAGCATAACCAGATATTTTGCCAAAGCTCTCTAACATTTCCCAAATTGCTGACAAGGA